>JASMMZ010000005.1:30076207-30576200 GCA_038502455.1 Anisogramma anomala
GTCCAAAGCTGTGCGCACGGCATCAACTGCGCCGTCGCCCACTTGCAGCTCGAGGCCGTCCTCGCCCCGCCCGCCGCGGCCGCGGCGCCGCAGGCCGGCCGCCCCTTCGCGGTCGCGGACCCGGGCCCGCCCGTCGCCTTCGCGGACCTGCACCGTGCCATCGCCACGCTCAGCCGCACGCCCTTCCGCCTGCGCGTGCTGCCGCCGGTGCCGCTGCTGCTGCTCGCGTACGCCGTCGAGGGCTACAACCTGCTGCCCGCGCACGCGCCGCCCTGGCTGCTACTGCCGCCGCTGCCGCGCGCCCTGGCCTACCTCGAGCCGGGCCTGTTCTCCATCTGCACGCACCTCGTCGTCGCCGACGGCGCCGCCGCGCCCGCCCGCAGGCCCGTCGCGCAGGGCGGGCTGGGCTACCGGGGCGTCGTGACGACGCTCGAGGGCGTGTGCCAGGAGCTGCTCGACTGGAACCGCGAGCAGGCGGAGCATGCCCGGGACGCAAGCCGGGCGGCGGCCGCCGGCGGGCCATCGGCGGCCGCGGGAAGTCCATCGACCAGGTTGAAGCGCTTTGTTCAGAATATTGGCCTGGCCGACGAGATTCGAATGTCGGCGGCTGTAGAACCGACGGTAACGGGCTGATCGTTCCGCGTAACGTGTAGGCGGCAGTATCTTGCTTGTATGGCCTCCAAGTAGTTGTGATCCCGACAATGATGAATACTATAGCGGAGCTATAGCGGAGCTCTCACCCCTATGTTTGTTCGTTCTTGTGCTTTTTGTGCTTGCTTCGTCCTGCCATTGTCAAAGGGTTCAACTGACGTGGTCTAAATGATCTTGAATTAATGAACCGTCACATGCGAGTGATGAGTTGGCCTAGTTAAGTTGTACTTGTGGAGGTTGACAAAGGGAGCCACCCGAAGGATCGTTGTTACATAGTATGGAAAGAAACTAAACAGAGTTCCAGAGGCCGTGAAGTATACTAACTATGTGCCGACATCTGCTGGCCATTCCTTCTCAATACCACATAAAGCCTCCTTTAAACATTGTCCAAAACCACGAGGGCATTCCTAAATCCTTTTGCTGAAAATGAGCCAACCGTCAGCTCTGATCAGCTCTGTCAAGCTATTTATTTCTCACTAATATATCAGCTGAATAGTGTAGCCTGTGACTAAATGGCTGTGGCTTATGACTGTTTCAACCGTCTATATAGTAGACCTTATAGTCACTCCATTAACCATTGTAGTTGTGAATATTATACATTTTCCCCCTATTTTCTACATAATATCAGTACAATGGAGACTCATTCATTATTGAGCATAGCCTTTATATAAACCCCAGCCCTACAAGGCCACATAGTCCCTGTTCAATTGAACCTACTAACTGGAAGATGCCTATACTAATCCATTTGTTATTTTAGCCTTAGATGAATCGGCATGTTATAAATAGCAAATGGCAGAGAAATTGCCATGCATACCTTCTCTACGAAACCTATCAAATGAGTCATTGCCTTTGTAAAATGACGACAAGATTTCAACAAAGCTTACTCAATAGCAACAGTTTGATAACAATCTAGTACAATAAATTTAGTGGTTAGATACCATCCAAACGGAGGAGCGAGGTACTCTTTAAAGTAGTCATGTAACTCATACTCCTATTACGTAGTCAATATAGCATGGTTGAAGGAAGCTAATAATGAGAACCTTGAGTTTATAATATGGCTAAGTTTAAGGAAACTAAAAATTAGAGGCCTAAGTTTATGATATAGGAAAAGATCATGACGTGGTATAGATTTTTAATATGGCATCAGATCAAAAACCTTTAAGCCATATAAGAGAGTACCGGAGGAAAATCTTGAACGATGAAGGGATTGTCTCGTACGAGATGCAATGTAAAAATTCCAATATTATTGTTATGATAAATAAAAAGCGAAATAGGGACAAAAAAAACTGATAAGCAACTCACCAATTGAGCTGTTACTACTATATATATGTTTTGTATTATAGCTGACACTACTTAAAATCACAAGTATATGATATTACCACTACTTTCACTACTTTCTAGAAGAAATTTTGATTTTATGAGGCTTATCTCGGTTTATGAATGCGAATTATCAAACATTACAATACTTACTTCCTAATTTTCAATGAAAACCAACCGTATTTTCCTTGTAGGATCTATCTTGAAATTTTTTTTTTTTCCAGAACTCATTTCTAACTACTATTATCAATCCTTCAATTCTTTAACGTATAATTGATAGCTCTGTAGGGCTTAACATGTAAATAGGTACAAATCAAACGAATACAAGTTTAATTTAACTATATTTCCTTTCGTATGGTTATATAATTAATACAAGAATTTATAAAGTGACTTTACTTAACTTTCTTCTCCTTCAATCATATTCCAAACCATCAACTTCATTAAAAAATTCGAATATTTCTATCATATTCCCTATTAAGTGGTATTTAACTACCGTGAAAACCTATAATTTAAATAGACCCACGGAGGAAATTTCGACGATATTAATGAAGTAAAGTTGTTACCAGGATATTTTTAATCCAAAGTTTCATATATTCACAATATTGATTGTATAAAATGATATATTTTGTAACAAAGACAACCATATTAATTAACATATTTATAGGAACTCTGTATATAATAACGAATAAAAGACCGAGATGAATCGTGTACAATTATGTGGTCAAGTTTTATGTACTTTAACGTAAATACGCTAAAAGGTGTTTAAACTAACAGCCTCGTTTCACAGTTAAAACATTACTTGAAAACAATGTTCAAACTATTCAGGAATAATAGAAATGACGTTCTTTAGAGCTAGGGTTATTATTTGTTTTATATGGCAAATAAACGGATTTTAAAAATGGGAATATAATTCCCACTTGCGAAAGGACTAAGCCTGACCTGTGGCTGAAGGTGGTCCAATACTGCTTATAATCCTAGATGGAGAAAGGATGGAGAAACCATGATAAAGAAGTTGTTATAGAGTTACAAAAAGTAGGTGACCCGGTTACGAGATAGATATACAGTAATGTTTAAAAGCGCCTCCAGAGTACCATAGAACTATGATAACCATCAAAGTTAAATCCTTAATAGCTATTAACTTAGGTACTAGCTTGTAACATTACCCTAGGTTCATCTCTTGAAATTCTAACGCTTTATAGAAATCATTAAAATGCGTTGGCGAAACTTAAAAGGTAGTGGAAGATGTCTTCATTTCGTAAACCGTTTGGGAAGGTGCATTACAACCGCTTATAAACGACTTGGAACGTTATGGTAATGTATAAAAAGTTTTTGCCGTCTATCGTTTTGGCACGTTGTAAATGACATCGGCAATAGTCTCCTGCTGCCCTTTTTATAGACGGTCCTTGTAAGCCCCCAAAATATTAGGACTTTCCTCCGTTAATAATCATTTCCTCCCTTTTCAAGAAATAGTATCACATCTTTTGGCCCCATTACACGCTGAAATTTTAAAGCTTTTGCTTTTTTCTTCTTTTTTTTTTCTTTTTTTTTTGCTGTCATTGTCTCTTCTTATGAAAATAAACGTTAGCCTGAATGTTTAGGTAGATAAGACTATCTGAGACGTGACTTTCGCTTCTCTAAATCTATTTATTTTGCATTAACAAACATGTAATTCCCACTGATACACCTTATTAATGTATACCCTGGCATTATGAAGTAAATTTTTTAAAAATTCGCTTTAAGGATAGTATATAATCGACGTAAGTTTTGTTAGGGAATTGAGGGTAAGTATAACTTAGAATAGCGGTTGGAAACTTGTTAACAAGCACTTATATACTGACATTCAATACTGATTATACATCGTAGGCGTTAGGGGCCAGAACTCCGTTCATATTAATATCCTCTTACATCTTAATCTCAATATAAATAAAGCTATCAATGAGTTGTTGAACGCTTAGCTAGAGTTCTATGTTAAAAACCAAAGTAAGTTATCCAGTATCAGACCGTATTTTAAGTATTAATTAATGATTCAATAGCATCCAGACGTAAATGGTCGCAGTCAAAAAGGCCATAAGAATTCGTTGTATTATTTAGCGTAAAGTTGACACGTATGGTGACGGTAGCATCGTGCCATTCACGCCAGCACATTATAGTAGTTTCCGCGTTATATATCTTTTATAAAAGAAACGTAATAGTTGGATTGAAAGAGTAATTTTGTAACGAATGTAAACGTTATGGCTATTCAACGGGTAGGGAACTTAAGTAGAACTAGATTAAGAGCTATTCAACATGGTTAAAAGTAATAATAACACGCTGGGAAAATTATTAATATAGAAAAGAAATCGTTGGCCACTAATTAATTAGACGGGAATTTCGATAATAGTAACCACCAGTATAAATGTATAATGTAAAACTTCTACTTGTAATCATAATATTAATACAAATTAATACTGTATTTGATATACGTAAAATAGCGGCTTCAAAATAGCTTGATCATTGACAAATACAAAAATTGAATTAAGTCTGTTAACGGGTGAGGCTAGAAAGTTTATCGTTTTCTTCGGTCAAGTCAACTAAATTCGTAAATACCGAGGGACTTGGTATCCGAAAAAGAAAATGAGATTTTTAGGTTCATTGTATAAATCTTACTTATTAAATTGAAATTTATCATTTTAGGGAGTCGCCAATACAGCGGAAGTTTATTCAAAGTTTATTACGGGTTTATAAAATGCTTTCGTCGTAATATTAATGTTTAGCTTCTTTATTATTACTTATAACTTAAATAAGAAGTTTTCATTCATTACGGACCAATTAGTTTAAATTCAGGTCGAAAATAATTTGAATCCGTTCATCAGCGTAAAATCATGGGGATTTCAACTCAGAATATTAGTTTTCATAATCTTGAAATCGATAGTTCGTATAATAAGATATTTATTATATGGTTAATTGATGTTTTTATCAAACATAATGCGGTTTATAGTATTTGAAAAACGGTGAAACGTTTTCAGCGACTCCAAACCCTTCTGAGAAAATAAGTTATTTATTAACAGTTTCTTTCATACGTGATTGTGTAACATATATTGCGATTTATACGAATTCTATGAAATCACAAATTTGTTGGATAAAGTTTTCGTTTTTTTATTTACAATTTCGCGTCGAAAATATGAAAACGTTAAGTAAGTTGTATAGGGTTGATGTATCAGAGATATATTATCTGAAAGGGTAAATAAAAATATCAATAATTGTTTGTTGGGATTTAGACGTTGCAAAATTGTCGATTCGATTGGTTGAAGTAACAGTAGTATTGAATGGTCAAGTGGTGGATGTATTGTTTTAGGTTTGGCAGATGCTAACCGGTCTGCGCAGTCATTTGTATGGCCAATTGCTTGGTCCATGCTTTAGTGTAATATAGGGCTACACAGTACTTGACTTGTAGTTAATACAGTGAATCCATAAAAAATATATACTCAATTTATAGTTAGAATAGTCAACTTTACTGTAAGTAAAGTTGACTTACTACACTGTAATTATTACTATTCTAACACTGGCGGCTTTTTAGTTTGTGCGCGCACATTCATCTGGTTAACCAATTTTTTCCGGTAAGCGTTGAGCTGCGACCTCATCAACTGGCCAAGCCACTATTCATTTCAATTAACTTCCCCATCGAATTTAACTAATTCGTACTTGAATTGGCTGTGATTGCTAATTACCATCAATTACATTTCGGCTCTGAGGTTCGATTTCAACGATTTCTACAAAAAGTGTTTCCGCCACAAACTTATATAAACTTCCGATTAAGCTGGGCCAATTAAATAAGTTATCATTATTAGAGCCCTGATAGTCTTTTAGTTTGTTATCACATCCCTAACCGCCATCACATGATTTAGGCTTGCCAGGCAGCTTATTAACGTAGCTCTCGATACGTATAGCTAGCTTATTGCTGTCCATAAACCTTTTTAGGGTTTTTTTTTGAGACGTCTTTGTTATAACATTAACAGGATTATCTTTTCCATCAATACCGAAACTCCTTAATATCCCTTTATTCGTAAGCTTCGCGGATTATTATTAGGTCGATTATCAAACGTTTTTTTGCTAGTGATTTCGAGCTTTAAGAGACATTCCAATAAGCTCCTCGAGTTGGTATAAATTAACACCAGTATCAGAGAACTATTTAGCTGCCTAGTAATAACGTTAAGGGTTTCCTATAATATTATATTCACATTAAAGTTTATTATTATGTAGTAAACCTCTGAAGCTAACACAGTTCATGCAATTCCCTTATAATAACAAAGGTTCAATACGTTAGGCTACCGATAATACTAAATTGGTCCTCTCACCTATCCTTATTAACAAGAGTTTTGAGGAATCCGATCTATAAAAATAAGTCGGTGTCATTAGTAAAATATCCGTTCGTAAAAACTATTAATTTGTCCTTCAACATATCAATTAGGACTATATCAATCTCTTGGTTGAGGTTCTGCATTTATTTCTTAAACCACTAATTTGACCTGTTAAAGACATTACTTATTTAGTTTTATATTTATATCGCGATGAACAGGAGGTAAGGGACACTTGATCAACATAGGATAGTAATATAGTTACCATAAGTATATAGTTCAGATACTGTTGAGCTTTGACTATATTAGGTTTGTCTATTATGGCTAAGTCAGTACTCTAGTCCTTTTAACGAAAACTAAAAACAGTATTGATAATAGTTATACGGATGAAAGATCAGTCAAAGTTAAGTTGATCTCTCTTCTCCAAAGTCGAAACCGGCTGATAGTTTTAAAACTTAAAGTCCTTAATTGCCTGCTATTACTAAGCTATATAACTAACCTTTTTGACGAAAAGGTTATCATTAGTTTAAATACTTGATTGACCGAAGTTTTCTATTTACGTTGTTAATAAACATAATTAGTATATTAAAAATGATCTACCTAATCATAATTTAAAATATCATTAATGGGTTGGGAAGTAGTGGATGCCTGTTTTAGACAGTTTATATAGAGGTTGAATGTACAATATTACCGTTTCTGAAAAGTAGATAAACTGTAGTAACTAATAATTTCAATAATACTATTATATGTAAATGAATTGTTCATTACGTAAGAGTTTATATTGTATCTCAACTATGATGCCTAAAATTACTTTAAATTTTATCCATAGATTCATGATGAAAATGATCACTAAACGTTAACTAGTCTTTTAATTTGGAAATGGTTACGTAAAGATTTAATTTCTACTTTTATTATTTTATTTCTAAGCGATTAAACGTAAATTTCGTACCGTCTCCTATTGGTTTTTTGTTCAACCCCGTGGATAATCCTCCATTTGAAAATCGTAATATTTAGGGTTTAAAAATTAAAGTTTGCCTTTGATACAAATTTTACAACTTCTTGTATTAGTAAACCACTAATTTCGACTTCATCGCTTTCTTTGAAGGGTATACCAGAGGTTTCAATAATACATTATATTCGAAACTTTAATATCAAGCCTTCTTCATCATCTTCTCTGCTGTTCACATAAGCAATATTCAATTACGGCTCAGTGTATTTTCCTCCTCTTCAATATTCCCTTTTTCAGGTGTTGTTCGTACCCATGGCGTTTTATAGGCTTATCGATTATAAATGAAGGAGGCTTGTACCAGTTTTATCGCTTAGCCTAATTATTTTTATCGTTAATAGCCTTAACGTAAAATTTAATCTAAGTGGTACAGAAACGTACCAAACTGTTAACTATTTTAACAACTGTTTTAAGGTTAACGATACTTAAAGTCTGATATATGCCTTCCCATTTGCCCCTCTTTCGCCACACAAGGACTTTCCTTTGTAATGGAAAAGAAATTACGTTGATTATCGTAAGACCGTTTTTAGTGTTAAGGGTATCGTTGACCTGGTGGCGTGCCGATTCCTTCCACAATTCCTTTAATACTTTTCTATAGGCCATCGTTCTTTCTTAAGTACTTGTTAATAGCGGATATTTAATAGTTAAGCGTAGATTCGTTTTGAAAACTTGTTATGTTAGTACTAGGCCGTTAAGGCTTATAATATAGTTTATTGTTTTTATCTCTATTCAAAAGCGTGGTTTTCGGTCCGTAGAACCTTTAATTTCCCATATATAGATATTATATGCTCGTCAAAGTAGAGAGTATACTCTTTTGACTTATCCAATACCTCAGTAAGTATTTCCGAGCACCTATTTATACTTAATTATTATGATTTTCCTATATTCTTAAAACTTTACCACTTTACAATTAGTGACCGTATCATGAATGATCACATAAGGTAATCTGAGATACGTATTGATTAATAGGATCCTTAGTGTTTCCTATGTATCCTTAATTAAATGCGAGTTTGAAAACTTTGGCTTATAAAAAATATTACGCAGTTAATAATATCAAAAATAGGCTAATCATTTAAGTAAAATACACCAATAATAACCCGTTAATGAAATTTTTCATTATCTTTTCATTTAGACTTAAATTTCTGGTTTACTCAAGTGTATATTAGCTAAAGGTAATAAAGATTTTCGATTTATTTTAGGGGAAAATATTTTATTTTACTATACTTTACTGATTTTTGAATATTGTATAATGTATTAAAAACTGGATGATTAAAACGCCGATGAAATTGGCGTATCTCCGGTTCCATAATATTTAATAGGAGTGCCTCATGACCTTAAAGATAAATCTATTGGTACCCCTACATAAAAGTAAGAGGAAAACTTTAGTCGTTTTTGATTAGTTCGTCAGTGTTAACTTTAACATCGAGGGTTTTTATATCTTTCAAATAGAGGAGGAAAAAGATAAGGGATATAAGGATGTAAAATTTAATCGAAGTTATAATAGTTTAAATTAACATTATTCTTGATAACAATAATTACTTAATTTATCTGAAGTAAACTTTGGCATGACAAGCATCGTAACCATCAATTTCAATAGTCATAGTGTTTTTACTTAATAATATCACGTATTTCGTATAGCCCCCTGTTAAATACCTTGTTGCCCATATGTTTAGTATGATACCTTAAAATATGTAGTCCGCGTAACGATCGCAAACATTAAGGGTTTATAATAGGTTATGGGATTCATTCAAATAAAGTTAAAGGTTTTTAACACAAGAGATACGAAAAGAGGTGGTCGGCAAGTTATTAGACCGCGTTAAAATCTATATATTGATATTATTTGATTTGTATAGGTGTATTATAATGGTTAATTTGGCGTTTCACCTATAAAGTTTTCAATTAAATTTAATTAATACTATATATAAGTCGTCAAGTAGTCAATGTGATATGTTACTTTTTTGTTAATTTACTTGGGCGAGAAGTTCCTAGTTAATTAATAGCCGGGTTTACCATAAATCTCATATCTTTTACCGCTATCACGACGATAAATTATAAGTTTGATACATTTATTGAAAGTTTCTAATTATTAGCGTCCACGTAGCTATTACATTTAATTTAGGGTTGACAAGCTAAGTATTAGGCGTTAAGTGCGCTTTTAACCGTACTTACAGTCGATGTAATGAATTACCGTAAAATATTTTTAATCCACGTTAGGAAAGTTGTTGGTTTAGAGGTATAATAAGTGTGTTTGTTGTACTTTCTATTACGGTTACAAACGAAAAGGGTAACTAGAAAAACAAAGCCTTCGCAGGTAGCATTTGTGCGTTATAAGGTGTATTAAAACTCACTAACACTGGTAATAGATACCTGATCCTGTTAGCGAATTATAATTTCGCCAGCGGAAGCTTTCCCCATTACTTATTAATGTAATATTTAGTTGTCAAGATTTCTTTTAGCATATCTATTGGTACTTCGTATTATTTTTTCTTCGTTATTACCGTGGTTTACCTTATGCTCATCCAATTTATATGGTATTAAAAAGGGTGTACATTGTGTTCGAAGTAACTTTTTGTTATATCTTAAACTTAGAGAGAATTGTTTAATGGGGTTATAAAGGTTGTGTAATAATTCCTGGAATGTCCTGTCAGGATTTCTGAGAATAGTAAGTAAAAACCAGAAGTTGAAATCTCTATTTACTTATAAATATTTAAAAATGGTATTATCTTCGTATCGAGGAGGTTATAAGACTTCCTGTTATACTTTTCTACATCGTTTCATATCTTAACGAAGTTAGTAAAAAGCTTGTAGTTAATGTTAACCATATTGACGGGTTTTAGGGGCAGGTTTCAGTAGTTATCACAATCTTTATTAGTAGTATTTCCTGGCATTATAATCCTTAGAGACTCTGAAGCACGGTGTTGAGCGTAATTGCCCGTCGCCGGGCTTGAGTGTTAAAGGCCTGTTGTAGGACCAGTGGTGGGCTCGCATGTATAAGTAAACGTGTCATAAAAATAATCTTAGGGGGCTTAATAATTTTGATGAAAAGGTTGGAGGGTAATAGGAACTCAAAGGTTTTGAGGGACTTGAAGATTTTGTTTAATTAAATGATACAGGGTGCCGATGTCAATACTTTTGCCGTGTTGGCAGTCGTTACTTCTCGCGTTTTACCTGCGCTAAGGATATACTCCGCATTGTCACGTAAAAGTGTTGAGCTTCCGAACAGTTCAACAGGTTTCATATTATTAGCGCGTAAGGAGGCTTAACTTAGCTAAGGGTGAATGTTAGGTCCCCTAAATCGCGTATAAGGGCGTTAACGTTCTTTAATGCCTTTGTTTTTCTCTCGTGGGTTTTAAATATTAATATTTTAAAAGGAGTTATTTCTTTTAGCCGATTTACATTTTTTTTTACTCATTCTAGTAAAGGTTTTCATAGGATGTAAATACCAAGGCAAATAGACTTTTTATTTAATTTAGATTTACCCATGTGTTGGATCTTCTTACACATATTAGGTGTCTAGTGCTTCATGAATTTATGAAGATCTTTAAAGGTACAAGCGCTTCAACTATATTCTTCGCCGAAGTTCGCATCAAGGATATACTAACTAACGTAATTAGTTAGGTATACCTTAATCGAGATCTTATTAATACCCGTAATCCAGAGCTATTCGTCGAAGTAATTAATTAAAAATATTCTGAGGTTTTTGACTACTTCTTTCCATATAGGGTAAACAATGGCTTGAAAATAAGCGCTTACAGTAACCATAGTACCGTTTTGACTTGTGTGAGACATGTAAATAAGGGACTTGGTAATCTAGGGTGTGAATACTTGGTGTTTTTGGTGTAAGGTCGAGTGAGGGCTTGGCGACTTAGTGTTGGATCGTATAACATGGCTTTTTTAGTGCGACTTGGTGATTTCATTCGGTGAAGCGATTTTGACAATTAAATTGACGTATGGAAAGCAAAAAAAAGTGAAGTAGGGGAAAAGATTTGATTTAAAGGGTAAGGTCAAAGTTTGTTTATTGTTTTAGCTATAAGACCTAGTCGGTTGTACAGTCATAACACTCGTAGTAGTATTAATTTAGCTATTTTCCAAATTACCGAACTTTAAGACTTTTGATAGTTAATCCTATCATCTTTAAAAAGGATTTTTATTAAATATTTATTGGTGTTATCGATAGCGATATTATAGCTTCCTCTAAGCTGAAGTAAAACCAAATGGAGTCTAGAAGTCTTCTCTGCTTACTGCAGTGAAAACCGGTGCAATAGTAGAGGCCTTTCGAAAGAATCTTTCCTCCATCTTAGTCTTTTCCAAAGCGTAACCGGAAAGTAGATTCTTATTCTAATTAGCTTATCAGTACTTGACTTAATAAGCAATAATCAGTATTGGTAAGACTTTAGACGTTACAAAGTCCTCAATTAGATTGGTCGAAGTAACAGTAGTAATGCGTAGTCAAGTGGTGGATGTATTGTTCTAGGTTTTTCAGACCGCTAGCCGGTCTACGCAGTAATATGTAAGGCCAATTTCATGGTACGTACCCTAACATAAAGTAGATCGATATGGTACTTGACCTGCAGTCATTACAGTAGACCTAAAAAATAATACACTCAACTTGCAGTCAGTATAGTCAACTTACTGCAATAATGTTACTACTATTCCAACAATAATATCATTATTGAACGTCAATTAATAAAAAAAAAAGGTTTTACAACAATTACTACAGAATATAGAAAAATGTTCAGACGTTAAAACTTGTCAATTAATGCAGGGGTTGTATTGTCTGTATCAGAAGGAAATGAAGTGGTTAAAAATTATTCTACACCCGTTAAATCGTAAAAGCATTTCTAAATCCTGGCGGTTCAATTTTAATATATGTTGTTCAAGATAAAATGAAAAAACGAGTAGAATCACCATTGGTAATTTGGAAATCGTTTCTTGTAAACTTCGGTGTCTATAATATCTGTTATTTTATAAGGAAGAAATTTATTCAAATGATACATAATAATCACAAGGTAATTAAACTCCCCAGTTCATTTCAAAAGAAAATCAAAAATCAAGTCACCAAAAGCTGGTTGCCAAACCGTTCGGAAAGTGATGAATGTTTTAAAAATTACATTAAAATATATTGTTAATACATATTTGGCCTATAAATATCATAATATCAGAAAGAAACGTCTATTTGCACGGTAGTATCCTGGAAAAGTTCGTTTTGTATAAACAAGAACAATATTAACGGTGTGGTCTAAGTTTCCGATAAAAATTAAATCGTATATAACTTGAACCAAGACAATAGTAAATGACTTGTGAACGGGAGTCTTGATATGGTTACGAAATCGTAAAATATTATTATTATTTTTTGAATCCTTGGAAATGAAAACCTAAAGTGTTTCATTATCATTCACCCAAATATTGGTAGAAATTCTCTGGTTGATTTTATGTATTAGAAAAATTAAATGGAGATCAATAATATTACGGATAATTACGACATCTTAATTAGTTGAACGTAGATATGAATAAATAGTTAGTAACTTTTTAGAATTAATTCGTAAGTAACCGCTAATCGGAAAACGTATACGGGTGAAAGCAACTCAAAAAAAACCCTAAGGCGTAAAAGTTTTGATTTCAAATCATTCAATAGAGTGTCAAAAGAGTCTTTAAAAGTATCCTTCTTTCGTTGAAAAAGTATATGAGGTTATATATAATATGAAATTTTATTATAAACTGATTGAAATGGAAACGAGGTTAAGCGTTTTAAATATCGTATCCATCGATCCAATAACCTTCAGGTAGTAATAAAATAATCCAAGTTTTCATAACTCGGAAAAAAAGTAAACGGACTAGCTGAATTCAAAAGCTTCACATTCTCCACTTTCAAAAAAATTATAACCTCTAATAATTATGTTTTGTAATTTTTTTAATTCTACATACGAGGAAATCAAAAACAAAAGTAATTCGCTATTAGAGGTAAAATTTCGTAATCGTCGAGTGAAAATGAATAGTCTCATAAGGCCTTTCAAAAATGGTCGTCATTTAAAAAGGCTTTCCAGCTGGGGTTTTATGCCGTTCAGTGTATTTCAAAAAATGTTAAACTACTAAAAAAAGTCGTTTCCTTGAATTTCTAACGAAAAATAACGCCCTTTTAAATAAACTGAACTAAAGGGCCTGCTATTGTGAAGTAATCCTCAATTTATTGCCAATAACAGTTGACAGTGCTTATAAACCGCTGTACCTCTAATGTAAACATGGAAATCTCCTACAACCGAAAAACTCGTAGCTTATCCGTGTCTATATATAACTCTATGTCTTTTCAATAATCAATTTCATATATTGAATTTCTAAAATAGAGAATTCAGACTACGTAAAATATCATGTTTTATCTTCGAAACGCTTTAAATATTCAATATTTATTGAACTTGAATTTTGCGTTTATTATACGTATTTTGGCAATATATTAAAATATTAGCGAGGAGAACAAAAGAACTAAACATGATGAGCTATGCGTTTATCATGATTCATATATCGTTCCAAGTTTTTTTAGTGTATCGGCGAAACCGAGATAGGTTAAATAAACATTAAAAAAGTCTAAATTGAATGCGGAGCAAAATTTCTAATTCGTTGCCCTTACTAATACAAAGTTTATGTAAAAGTTTTTAAGATCGAATTTGATAAATCAATTTACTCATAAAATATTAGCCAGTGTTTTTTTAATTGGGAGAAGCTAATAAAGATTAGCGTTGCTCATAGCATTGAATTTACGATAATAAATACCAAATCGTAAGTTGTTTTCATGTTTCTCATCGAAAAACACGAAGATTCGATCTTAAAAAAATATTCACGCGAATATTACCTCAAGTTCCCAACTCAATAAACTGCTCAAGTAATACTGTAATATTTTCTACTTGAAATAAAGAATATCAACCTATTAAAGAGGTTGAAAAACTGGTTTTCATTGTCGTGTTCGAAGATAATTTCGCAATTAACTTTGAAATAATAAAGAGGAAACTTATCTCTATTTAATTAATTTCATGATTAGCAAACTCCTTAAAGCTATTGGGGAATATATTCTTGACAGTAACGGGTAGTTTCAGGGTTAACTCCTTATTAATATTTTTAAATGAAACGGTAGCAAGCCTCGCAATAACAGTTTGATTCATCCGGGGTTTACGAGTTTTAATATAGAAAGTGATAACAACCATGCCTAATAACAGCTTTAATCCCTAGTGAATCGCCGTTCCCATACCTAGTGGTTATCCGTTCATTTTCAATATAATATATACTTTGAAACGACGAAAATTACCGATTTGTCCTCGATTTAGGGGCTTTCTCCCAAAAGATTATATTTTTGGAAAGAATAATAGCATTGATCAACTACATATATTGATCTGAACGAATTTTCAAATTAATTATAGAAATAAGCTGTAACTTTATTCCCAGTACGTAATAAGTAGCTTTGTTAAGCCATTTAGGAAAACTAAAATGAACGATAATGGTATTCGGCACGTGAACTAGTTATCGGTCACGTTTTAATATTCATAAAATATATTGATTGAAACGTTAAAAACGGGAAAAAGAATTATAAAGTCACTTTATTTTAAATATGTAGATGTTTGAATGCTAGGAGTAAATCACTAGATCCAATAGAGATCCATTTCAGGTTTATACAAAACTATATGTACAAGTTATAGTTTTTCTTGCAAAAGAAAAGTTGATAAGGTCGTCAGCAAATGTAAACTAAATAATTATATTAACTTTGGGACTAAAGTTGCTGGGGCGTAGCGCATGATCTAAAGACCAAATACGACTTCAATAATAATTTCCATCATATTTAAAGAACAAATCAAAGTTTTTACGTTGAAAAAAGTTAAAATAGTGGATCAATGTAACATTTTTTAATACTTATTCGAAAAACGTTTACACCAGTTATAATAATATATTCATAATCATCAAGAATTAGTATATTGCTGCTATTGTTTCTATTAGAATGATATCACCATTACTAGTATCACGCATATAACTAGTGTTAAAATGTTTAATAAAACAACTATAAATTGATTTATCGTTAAATTGGGTAGAAGCAATATATTCATTATGATTTACTGGTTTATCAAAAAGAAGAAACATGTTAATCAACATATTATCAATAAAACATTAGAATATAACGAAATGTACGGTGTATTTCGAATTTATATCGTTCAATTGAATAAATGAAGCTCTTTAAATATTTCAAGAAAACTTAAAATCGTTTTCGAAACCTTGATTTCAAATTTGTACACCTTGCGATAACGGCTTTCATCGCGTTTAAGTCGTTATTATACGTATGAAATATGATTATCAAGAACTTAAAGTCGTTTTTAACGCCGTTCTTACAGCAAGTTAAATGAAATTTCATTGAAGTTTACAGGAGGCTTTTTAAATATTAAAAAGTAATATGAAAATATTTCAGAAAACGGATAAACATCCGGTTTCTATGTAATTTATATAGTATAATATATTTTTAAGTTAAGAAAAATAATTTAATATAGATATACGTACTCGGTAAATAGCATAACTTACGTTCAATTCGTGAAAAATTAACCTTAAAATGTCAATCGATAATTTTATAATCGAAGTTTGAAGAATCTGAATTGTTTTTATCGTTAGATAATTAAATTAATTCGCTGTAAAAACGAAATAATAATTATATTATTCCTAATTAACGTTCAAATGAGAGCGCTTTAAGGGGAGAGTTACTCCGATAACGTAAAAGTTCTCGTAACAACCTCAAAATACTGTATTATTTGTATTAACGTCATTGATACATCGGTAGTACATTATTTCATATATAAAACATATTTACAAAAAGCTCAATCCGGAATATTAAGCTCCACTTGTAAAATATCGATAAACAGTTAATATTGAAAAGTTAAACAATCATATTACGTTAGTAAAATATCCTCAAACTGGTCTTATATACGCGTGTCGAAAGCCTATATAAAGGCTTAATGGTCCAAATTCAAAAATTGGAAAAATATAACAACAAGTTTTAACGAATTGAAAACCATAAAAACACCATATAGAAAGATATCAAATATTATTAGTAAAATCAATAAACCAAAGCCGTCGCTTAAAGCGGTCGAATACTATCTATAATCATCCACACAAAAGGAAGACGAAACCTCTATTCAAAGGCTGATATGAAGCTACAGAAAAGGGATAGCCCGCTTTTGTAACATATATAAAGTCGTGCTCAAAAACGGCCCCAAAGAATAATAGAAGATTGAAAACCGCCAGAGCTATATTTCTGGTACCCATTAGCACAGGCATAAGCTTGTAACAAAACCAATAAGTTTTGATATAAATGTAATAAAATTAAACGGTAATTCACACTTGAATTATTATTCCAACTTCAAACAAAATATATAATAATGTTAGTAAGATCCATAAAGATATAATAGAATTGAAAGATAATGATCATTATATGTAGAGGTTATTTTAAAAAAGAAATTAAAAGAATTTAGAAACTACATTATATAATGTCATTCTCGCCAGTCAAAGTCGTTATAGTTGGAAAGAATCACCTTCATGTAAATTTAATAAGTATAAAGTTTATTAAGGCTATATAATTGATTTACTTTCCAATTTTCAACGGTTTCATTTGGTGAGTTTAATAGTTACTTAGCTAGTGTAGTGCTTGTTAACATTAATTACTTAGTTTGAAAACATTTGAATAGTTTGTAGTTACGTTGTTTATAGAACGTTTGACTGGTTTGTGGCTACGCCTTATTAGCATTTAATTTGTATTAGTTAGCGCTTAATGATAAATTTGGATCGATTTATACGTTTTATTTGCCTTTCGCTTTTATATTGCAAGCACCAACCGTCTAATTTGGACCGTTCCATTCTGATACAACTTTATATACGTTGTTTTGATTGTCCTCAGTTACTACTCATTTCTTTATTCTAATAACAGAACCGCTTACGTCGATTTTGGTAGTGGTGACAATAACTTTTTCATTACTTCAGTATATTTCTAATACGTCACAACGACTTTTAAAGCGCTCCGATACGTTTCGCACTCCCACAGTTATAGCTTCACCTATGAACCCTTTTAAAGTCAATAAGTATATAGACCCTTTATTTTAATATATAACCTGTTGAAAAGGAGTTTTGAAGCTTGTTAATTTAAAATATGAAATATCGATGTTTTTATCAAGGACCCGAATCCGAGAACTTAGGATACGGACGTTATGACAGTATAGTTTCGCTATTGAAATAGAAACACTCAAAAACTTGATGTATTTAAGGATTTTCATAAATAATTTTCAGATTAGAAGTTGGCAGTATGTCGTATATTAAATCATTCTATTGTGTGAGTATCATAGTTGTAATTACGAAATAGAGAAATTAATACGCCTAGAGGTTGATATATAATTAATGCGTCAACGAAAAGGGTATAAATCAATTAAATGCCAAATTGAACCGACAAGAATATATTAAAAAAAAAAACATGTAGGAGGCACCTGGTGTATTATAAACCAAAAAATACATTCAAATATATTTCAAAACACCTTTTATACGTATAGATTACCCTCAACTCTATTTAGAAAGAAGGATTTCTTATCCTCCACTCGGCTTTCAAAAAAGAAAGGGCCGTAAGAGTCATCTTGCACTCAAATTTAAAAGGAAACAACGCTGTAAAGGTTACCTTCCACTCGGGTTCCAAAGACGTATGGCTTATTCTTTACTTGGATTTGGAAAAGGAAAGAGTAATAAGAGTCATTTGTTACTAGAATTAAGAATTAGGAATCGCCGTGAAATTTACCCTTCACTAGACTTTAAAAATGATAGAACATAAGAGTTAGGCAGCACTCGAGCTTAAAAAGAGGTAATGTTATAAAAGCCATACCCCACTCGAGTTGAAAACTTACCCGTTTTATTAGATATATTATATAAAACAACAAATTAAGCTGCCCAATAAAGGAGGAATTCAGTACGTACGGAAGTGTTTATTCCGTAACCATGATAGATGATCTTTTCGAAAATAACAAGAATATCTTAGAAATGGAAGACAACGGTTTCGAAGGGCATATGAGAAACTTTGTAAGAGATAAACCTTTCTCCGACCACGTTAAAGACGCCCTAAAAAAAGGAAGCGGTGCTTCCGAAAGTCACATGGATAAAGACGTGACACATAGTGCCAATACTACTTACAAAGACTGGAGCGCCTCAGAATAAATTAATCACGCCCCCAAAGGGGCATATTAAAAAAAATATTTTCGACCTTACTAGCGGCGCCAAAAATAAAGGAAACGGCGCTCCTGAAAGGAATATACAAAACGATAGCGCTCCCGTGGTCCACATGAAAGACAACCCTTTATACTGCAAAAAAGCACTATAGTAAGGATAGACGACATTTCCGTAGGAAAAAGATTCAATAAGGCTCTGAAAGATAAAAATGACGTTTATGAAAAAAGTATATAAGACGAAGGAAAAACATATAAACCTTTATATATAGTAGGTAAAAAGTGAAATATTATAAATTACGAAAACAAGCCTTTTATATAGATATGAATGCAACGATAGCTAAGGCAGAGCACTCCGAATCGTGTATTAAAAGCGAGGCTAAGGTAAGGCGCTCCGAATAACGCATTAAAGATGAGACTAAGGAGCGAAACTATGAATGGTGTATTGGAAGTGAGGCGAAAACAAAGTGTTCCGATTGACGTATTAGAAGCTTTTGTTCTGGCTAATATTCCCTCTATCGACGCTGTTGAAAAGTTATATAACCTAGTCCTCATAGGAAATATTTTACTGCTTGATATTTTATGCCCTAGATTTATCAATTATAGTTCACATTACGTTTGTTACTCTCTCAATACGTAGTTAGTCACTTTACCTTAACTTTTCCATTGTTTACATTCAACTAAGTCTTACATAAACCAAAACTTTATGATAGCAACTATACCGTAAATTTTTAAAGCTAGATCGCTTTATATAATCTCCTTATACATAGTCGAACTTTAAAAGATAATTGTTTTATAAAACGTGAATCCGTTTCGAGACGGCGTTTCGTTACTGAAAACAAGGACAAATCCTATTTACAAGCTATATTTGGTATTATTAACGAAAAACCCGTTGGTCAATATGAAAAGATTTTTAATACTAATATTAAACAGTACAAATTACCAACCACGTTTGAAATTATGCTTTCGTTACATAAAACGTTGATCAAACCCCCAACATATGTCGTCCGAAGGGTTAGTTTAGAATTAATGGACGACTGAATGATTCAATACGGCATTTATCTAAATAATTAATATAACCTCAACGTGACATACGCGTTAATATTTGTATTCGTCATCTATTTTTACGTAATCCAAGCGATAAGTATAATTTTATCTAATTGATAATCTTGCTTATGGTGCAAAGCACCGTTGTTACAAGTTATCATCGCGCCGTTAAAGAAGATTATCCTATTTTCCATTATATACATTATAGGTTTTACTTCTAGGCCGGAATACAAAAGAAAAAAAATCAATAAATAAATACGGAAAACTAATCGTTATACAACGTTGAGGTATTATCTGTTTACATACCCGTTGGTATAATGTCCTTAAAACACAATGTAAAAACTAATAGATACGGATCGAAGATCGAGTTAGCTATTCCAAGCTATTCCTTATAGTACCTTTAGTAAGTGTTATACTATTATATACTAGCATTAGCGAATCCGTAAACCGATTCAATACTATGTAAAATTGTTTCGAGTAGGGAGTATTTTCGAATCTCCGTAGGCATATAAACATAAATACGGCGTTAAAGATGTTTTTACTATTATACATAAACCTGTATAATATCACAAAGTTTGACATAAATGTCGAATGGCGTACGCAAGGAGATAGAAAACGATAAATCTAAACAATGGATTAGATTTTTTAAAATGGGCAATTAGGTTATAATATATTTCCCAGCGACTTTATCGTATTTTTTCACAATAAACTGGCTCTTTTTATAGGTTTTGACGGCCTTATCTTTCATTTTGTAAACCAAGTGCATAGGAAATATTTTATAAACGTTGTGAATCGGTGACTTCAATATTTTAAAATGAAAGACGCCTTTTTCGATGGAAGTATTCATTTCCGTTTGCTTAAATTGATTGAACAATATACCTGAGATAGTGATAATACTTTTTCGGCGAAGTTTAAGTTTAACTTACTGTTTGCTGTTACTTTTTACATAATAAAGGAGTTTGTAATAAAAGTCTTAATAAGTATTTTGTTTTAAAGTTAAGTGGATGCCTTCGGCGGCGTGATACTAGTTTAGTCAATGTAAATGGGCCGGTTTAGTATAATGATCAGGTTTGAACGTGGTATTTTCAGTATTTATTGGATCTGAGTATAGCTTGGATTTATTATCCTATAAGTAAATTCGTTGTAATTATTAATTGGATTACAGTTTAGGTCCGCTTTTTACCAAGTTGGACCTTTTGTACTTTGGTATCATTATTAAGCGAAAAAAACTTATATAATTTGGTAAATTTAAGAGTATATCGTGGATTTTACACACTTTGATATTCTGAAGGCCAGTTTATGCGTCCTTAGTTTTCTAAACTAAAACCTCAAATCATAATAGTAAATCTTAAATACCAGTCTCACGCGGGCTATTCCTTATGGCCAATACTTTTCAAACGTTATTTCTAACCCGTACGAAACGTAATGATACTATAGATTTTGCCACATTATAATTTATTTTATATTATAGTTCACGATGGTACTGAATCTGTGTTAAATTCAGGGTCAATACCGAAAACAAGAACTATTAGGATAAATCTTTTCGGGTTGAATATGTTATCTGCGGCGCCAACCTCTATTTATAAAACGGATTTCTTAAAATTAGTCTCTTTTAGGTTGTTGAATAGTATTATATTCGCTTTTTAAGCGGTTCATAATACTATTTATACTTCCTTGTACACTGTAGTACTTTTACCGGTATCTGTTTACCTTTATTACCGGCTATCCTAACCTTGGTACGTTATTTACCCAGATCTAAAGCCATGCCTACGTCGTAGGTAATCTAATTCGGAGGTCTTAAGTAGACGTTTAACTAGCAATTTACTAAAGCGTCTTAACAATCCGTTGCGAAAACGCTCCACGTAAATTTCTCGGCCAGGAATAATGTTTTTACGTTGACGGTGTGTAGTACCAACTAACACTTAATGCATATTATTTTTAAAATTACCTAGTAATTAAGGTTTACATTGTTCCAAAGTCAGAATTAAACCGTTGTGAAATGTACGAGTATAACTCGCATTCTTAGTAAAACTTGTCAATAACTTTAAACGTTTCTTCTTTTACGTTGATGTGTTTTGTCGCACAGAATAGCCTTAAAAGAAGTTTTAAATCTAGTTACCCAAATTGGCATTATACAATCCATAATTTCAGTTACATTTAGTGAATGGCTTTTATTATACGTATATTGGGGGAAAACTAAAGTTATTCGAATTTATGACGAAGCGATACGGATACGTCATCGGAAACGCAAAAAAGTTCGTTAATTGTATTTGATTGCTCGATTTTAAGATTTATATATGAGCTCATGATAATACAAATAGTGTTTCAAAGTGTAATAAATAAAATCAATCTGGTACGAATCGTATATTTACAATAACACTTTTAAATAACATCGTTTTGCCTTTAACTAATAGCACTTTTCGATGTTCCCCTTTATAGTCGAATTGAAATTTCGGAAATTTTGTCGCGAACGCGTCGAATTGTCGTTTTATGGCGGTTAAGATTTTGGTTGTGTCCATATTAGGCATAATACCCTAAATTAGGTTGTCGTATCTATTTAAAAGTGTAAACTACCATATTATATAGGTGTTTAACATGTTATTTTTGTAGTCTTAGCTTATATTATGTACGAAGGAGGTATCCTACATTCTTTTAAAAATTAGTTAAGCGGTTTTTTTATCTTTAACCATTGGATCAGTATTATTTCTTTCAAAGTATTCCTCTCAAGAGGTGTATCAGTATAGGTAGGTACTGAAATATTCCTCTATTCCTTTGCCTTCAGTTACATATACTACAAAATTATCTTCTGTTTGGTCATTAAGTATACAATAAGCTTAAAACTAGCGTTTAATATGAATTTATCCGTATTTTAAGTATGTAGTAACCTAATAGTATATTTTGAATCATATAATATAACGGTTTTATAAACCCATAAAGTTTTTTATGCTTTTCCGCAGGTATTGTTATAAATGTGGTAAGTTTCTCCCTTATCAATAATTTCGTCCTTGATAGTAGTTATTTGACTCTAGTTTTATAGGGTTCTTATTCTAATGTTTTTTTTTTTGTAACTGTATTTAAGGAGTCTAAATTTCTTTAGGTATACTTTAAACCTTCGGGGCCGAACGTGGTGAATTATTACAGCGAGATTGATTTTGGTAATTTCGCTATCGTATTTGGTCTTTTTCGCTATAAATCCTAATACGAGGCTAACCTATCAGTGTATAAATTTTCAAATGATGTTTTAACCATCATATACATGATTTTATGTTATTTTCCGATTGAAATTTAATAAGGTTGAAGTTGATATTTCCGTGTTATATTTCATTACTATTAAAATAAATTTTTCTTTTCCCTTGTATTATGGTATTAAGACCGCCCAATACTTTCAAAAATTCGTAAAAAGGTAGTAAACAATTTTCATTAGATTTCATCAACGTTTTTACATTACTTTTCTACTGATTCTCAAGTGGTATTTATTCAGTTTTTATTATAAATCTAAAAGGTATTTTTTCTACTCAATTACGATTTTATGCGGTTGAAACATACCGGCAATGTATCTACCAACTGATAATAGTATATACAATACCATTTAACTTACTGAAATAACATCACTGGTAAAATAATATAAAATTGGAACGGCTTAATATTTAGTCTTTTATATATATTTCATATTACTCGTATTTTGTTATAGAATTCCACGTTTACTTCACTATTATAGCTTTTATCTTTATCTCATAGTTTGTTAAGGTTGGTTTGTTTGATCGAATCATTCATGTTAGTCTTAAAGCGTTACAATGTGAGGTTACGGTAAAGGTTGTGATTAACGAATATTGGTTCGTAATGTACGTATTACCGTTTTACGTCACTTGTAATATCTTTGAATAATGTTATAATAATGGTACCTACAGTGCATTAGGTCAAATTTACTTTAAATAAAGTTGACTATACAGACTGCAAATTGGGTACATTATTTTATGTGGGCTAACTGTACTGGGTGTTCGTCAAATACAGTATGCCACACTTCATACTATGGTACGGTCCCAGAAAATGATCATACAAATTACTGTGCAAACCGGCTAGCGGTCTGCCAAACCTATAATAATACATTCATCATCTGAATATGTAATAATACTCTTATTTCGACTAATTTTATCGTTAATATTGTAACGTCTAAAGCACTACTAATACTTTTTTGTGCTTATTATATTAAGCACAGATTAGCTAAGTAGAAGGAAAGTCTACTCTCCAATTATTCTCTATGTTAAACGATGGTTAGATTAGAGGAAAGATTTTGGCGAAGGGCCTTTACAAATTGCGGTTGTTTTTACGGTAGTAAGTAGGAAAGTCATTTAGGTTGCAGCGATTTTTATGGCAACTTAGAGGTAGCGACGGTATCACTATTAAGAACACTATGAAATCTTTACATATCTTTTTAAAAGACGTTGAGATTGACTATTCAAAGTCTTAAAGCTCGTTAATTTCATAAATAACTAAATAACTATTATTGCGGGTCTTATTACTGTAAGAAAACCAAATAAGTTTTACGGCTAAAACAACAAATAACCTTTACCCTTACCCTTTATACCAAACCTTTGTCCCTACTATTTTTAACTCCCTCTACGCCAATTCAATCACTAAGTCCGTTAGTCGCCAAGACCGCTGTTTTAAGCGAAAATACTAAGAAATACAGAGTTACACTAAGAAAGCTACATCGCATATCCTTATATCAAGTCGCTAAGTCGCCAACTTCCCACGTGACTTTTCTATAAAACAACAAGTCTCTACACCTAAAGATTACCAAGTCTCTCGCTCTATATGTCCTATAAAATCTGAAACCTTAAAAACAACACTCTTCTAGTAATTACTAACAATAATCAAAGTTTTAGGATTTGTCTTCTCTAAGTAATACGATAAAGACTTTTAGGACTACGATGTTAACGTTAACTTAACGCAAAATCACCTGGTTAACTGTATCGGTTGTTATATCGCTAAATGTAACGATAGTAAATATATTGACCGCGCTTTTGGCAAATATAGTGAGTTTCTGACGGTTAGACAATTAATACAAGGAAAACAGTTTAGATGATTGCAAAATTTCAATTAAAGACTGAACTTAAACGCCGATGGATATACGTACTAATGGAAATCTCGACTAGACTGGTAAAGACCGTTTTCTAACGGGCTTAGTTTGTGAAATGCTGTTAAGATCCATATCTCAAATTTAAAGGTGTTTAAAAACCTCAATGCATTTATACGCGATCTAGGGGACCCCATCCTTCTCCTTAGCTAAGTCAAGCCTTTTTTCTCGCTAACGATAAAGAACCTGTTAACCTGTTCGGTAACCTAGCACATTTATGTGAAAACGCGTAGTATGCTTTTAGTGGCGGCAAAGTACGTGAAGTAGCGGACGCTTACGCAGATGAAGTAATTGACGTCTACACCTTACATAAGTTAATTAATCAAGATTGTCAAGGTCCTTAAAGCGTTTAGGTTCCTTTTACCTTTCGCACTTTAATTAAAATCACTAAGTCTCTTTAAAGCCTTTTGACGGCAGATTTATCTATACAAGAGGGCCCATTATGGGTCCTATTATAGGTCTTTACACCTCGAGCCAGGCAACTGATAATTACCCTCAATACCGTGCTTTGTAGGTTTTAAGATTTAAATTTACAGGAAATACTAATGAAGATTGGGATAACTATCGCGATCTAACCAAAATACTTATTAACATATATAATATTAATTATGAGCTCCTTATAGGTTTTGATAAAATCTAGAACAATTTATCAAAGTTTGATGGAAAGTATTACAACCTCCTTAATACCAAGATAACGCCTTTTTTAAATATCTATAAGTGGATAGAGGTTCCTCTTTCTGTTTTTTACTTACTATTTACTGAAATTCTAATTAGGTACCCCAAGGACTATTATCTAACTTTCCTAACTCGAGCAACTACGTTTCGCGAGATTTATAACGGAATGAAGGGCTACTTTAAACACGATGTCCACCTTATGTAATATTACATAAATTGTGACATTGCGAGGTGTGTCATGATAATAGTTAAGAACTAAGAGGACGAAATACTATGTGATATATTAAATGAAATAATTGATAAGTTGATGTTATTCTAGATAGTAATGGGGGACAGCTTATGTTAACCAAGCTACATTTCGTAAGTTGGTACGGGTAGCAGTTGCGGGCGTTAGCGAATTCTAATACTTTTTTTAACGACTAAATGTTACCTGTGAAAGCTTTTTTAACTAGTTGCGTTTTTTTCTCGAAACTGTAATAATACGTATATCAAAATCATTTAGTTTTTACCCCTAAGCTGGCAACTCTCCTGACGTAAAAGAAGAAAACCGTGCGATAATTAACTACATCAACCATAAGTACGGCTCTAGATGCTCCTAAAGTTTAACGGCCCAGATTGGAAACAGTAGTAAACACACTAGGTTTAATAGAGATAAGCTTTAGGCAATTTTACTAACCGTAAGAACTATCGTTGTAATAACGGTAAAAAATGTTAAATTTGTGGTGAATTTGTATATTGGTCAACTCTTTACCCCTTCTCCGAACGTATTAAAGGAATGTAGTATATTACTTTTAATATATTACTGCTTTCCAATAAGAATAATTGAATTCAATGTTAGATTTCGAGGGTGACAAGCTAGTTACGTCGATAATGCAATTAGGTATATCAAATGCTATGAAGATACAGCCCCTAAAGCAGCCTAATAACAAGTTGATTACGTATTAATATACCGTTTAGATGGTAAAGACCCTAACCTTTGCTTTAATCAAGCCAATGACTACTTATATACCTTTAATATTGGTGATCGTTACGCGGACCACATGTTTTAAAGGATTATTCTAGATATAAGGGCAGTAAAGAACTTAATAGGAGGCTATTTGTAGTATTTGAAATTATGGATAAAAAATACTACAGTTATTACAATTAATAGTTACGATGCTAATAAGGTCAAAGTTAGCTTTGGACTAGGCGAACAACTGACGTTACTAAGGATAACGGTAATTTGAATTATTATAAAAACAATTATATATTATATGCTTAAGTCCCCTCTTATTTTCCTCCTTCGATTAGAGAATATAGCAACCTTTGGCGTTAATGTCGACGTTAATGTAGACGATCTGGTTAGAAAAGGCCAAAGGTTTCCCCTTGCCGTTTAGTATGGGTACTAATAGCTTTATCTTCAAGGCCTAAAGTCAGAGGTGTTAATCTTAACAGAGCCGAAGATACATTTAGTACAACTTAGCTTTAGATTTACAGCTGTTGATTGGCTATATAGAGTCTTAAAGTCTGTAGAATATAGATATGTGAAATTCTTTGACCAAAAAACTAATAAAAAGCGTTTGTATTATTGTCAAATATATGTCTAAGATTCCTGAAAATTTGAGTTTATATTAAAAAATCCTGAAAACTTTAACAACAAGGTTTTCGTTAATATGTTTTACTTGAATAATAAGTCGGTGTTTAACGTCGTTAACTCCGCAACCTCTTTTTACGAAATTAATTTTTTAAAGTTCCTTTCGGTGAAAGATACGTGAGAAACGCTGAGGATGTTATGGATTAAAACGTATTTAGGCCTATCTAACGTCTTTGTTTACGATACTGGTACTAATTTTACGATGGAAAAGTTTCAAAAAAAGGTCAGAATGATGGGTATTTAATATAAACAGGTGCTTTTAAAGTCTTAATATAGTATTGTGAAGGTTAAAATGGTATACGCCTTACTTCACCAAACCTATAATATCCTTACATTAGAAATTGAAATCTTTACGGACCAAGAATCACGCCTTTAAATAGTGGTGAAGAGATTGAACCCTATTATAATCCCTAATGGCCTGATACCTACGTTATTAGTTTTTATAGCTTAAATAAATCTGACAAAAAAATCTATGTTATTCGGAAGTACATGAAAAAGAGTTAAGGCCTACGGTAGAGTATTAAGAGAATTTCGAAGGGAATAACTACGCCACTAAGTTAATAATGCCCTTAATATTACGAACTACCTTATAAAAATCGACGTACTTACTTTGCTGTTGTAAAGTGAAGTCCTCATATAGTGAGAGCTGGGTAAATAAAAGAGCCCATATAAGATCTTAAATATCGTAAAATATAAAGTAATTGTTAAACCTATTAACGGCCCTATGACGTCCCGTATAACCCAAATTAAATCCTATATTAGCGCTATGAACGATAAAAACCTTCCAGTTAAATGAACGAGTTAATACGAACCTCATTTACCCAATATTGATGAGACGATTGAATGTCGCCGGCGCGAACGACCCCTGAAAACAAAGAACGTAAAAAAGGAGGAATATATACTGGATCGCATTTATGATACTATTTAGATAAATAGGAAAGATACGGATAACGAAAATTGGATATTGAAGTTTCAAGAATAAGGTATTATGAGAACCTCCAATAAACCTTATTGAAAAAGCCAAAAGATCAAGACTAATAGCTTATTAATTTAAAGGGTTGTAGATATTTTGCCGAATGTTGATTTTAATTTTCAAACCCCAAATGTTAGGATGTTTTAGTCGAGGATTATATATGAATTGAAAGGCAAAATTATAAGGTATCAGTACAAAAACAAATATTTAATCGCTTAACGATATGCTGATAAAGGTAAAAGCTGGATTTTCAGGTAATAGTTAAGAATTTTAAAGAAAATATAACTTTTGGTGATTGCTTTAGCGATAAGTTCATTGGCTTAAACTAAAGAAAAATTCACGTTTAATAGGCGTAATATAATGTCAGCCTATACGTAATTTGCAATAGATTTATATCGGATAGTACTATTAGAATTTCCATTGGAACTACATGTTATTTAACCTTAATGAAATTAAATACGATGTATTAAACCATGATACAAACTAGTTAAAATGAACGTTAATTGATTTTTAATTTACTAATCGTTCTTAAATCTAATGTTAGATATAAAATCTTTACCATACAACTCATACTAATGGGTAACCTAAGAAAAAGACTTCGGTTTAGTAATTATACAGATTAATAATACCTTTTTTGTGAAAAGGGCTAGGTTAATAGCATTTAAATAACAGGCGATTAAGGATTCGAAGTTCTGAAATTACAAGCCGGTTCCGACGTTGGCGAAGTGCAGCTAACTTGACTGTAATGAATCGTTAATCTGCATACTTAGTGTTGATATTGGCCTTAACTTTCGCCAAAAAGACCAAGATATTATTTTAACTACGATTGACTAGACTAACGTAGATAAGGCCTAATATTACCTTAAGTAGCGTACCTGCGGTATCTATATTGTTATCTTATGTTAACCGAAGGTATTATACTACCTATTTATCGCGGCACAAGTATAAGGCCTAACAAATAGAAACTTTAACCGGTCAGATGGAAAGATCGAGTGGCAAATACGAAATCTAAACCGATAGATTGATATAATCCTAATCGACTTGTTCAATGTCAACCTAACAATCTTGACGAATAAGTTTTTTGTCAATAACATCGACCTGTCTTTATAAATCTGCTTTTTACCAACACTCGTCAACGAAAAAAGCGGAAAATACAGTTCAAAATTATTTGTAACATAATTTACTTGACCTTTGACAACTTTAAAAAGATTATACGAAACTAATTAGCTTCAGAAGTCTACACAATAATAATAGACTTCGTCTTCGGCATGTTATTATGGGAAACCCTTAACTTTATTACTTTGTAGCTGAGGATTTCTCATATTCCGGTGTTAATTTGTACCGATTCGAAGAGCATTTTCGAATACCTTTTAAAGCTCGAAACCACTAGCAAAAATCGTCTAATAATCGACGTAGTGAAACTTGTAAAGCTTAAGAAGGAAAAGAAATTAAGGAGTTCCGATAGATTAACGGGAAGAATATCTCTGCTAACGCTGTAACAAACGCATCGCTAAATAAGGCCCTGGAAAGGTTTGTAGACAACAATAAGCTAACTATACATATCGAGGGCTATGTTAATAGGTCGCTTGGAAAGCCTCAATTAGGTGATGGCGGTCGGGAATATACTGGCCAACTAGAAGATTGCCAGCGAATTAACGATATTAACTTTTTTAATTAACACGGCAAAAGTAAAGGTTTATAAAGGCTTGTGGCGAGCGAACTTTTGTGTAAGAGTTAATAAACTTCGACCTCATTATCATACAAGAATTAAGATTAAATAGGGGTCGAGTCAAATATAGTTGTGTTCAATTTGATGTAAAAGCTAATTGGAATTGATAAGGGTTCAGCCAGTTGATGAAGATGTAATCCGGCGGTAACCGGAAATGATTGGTCAACTATACTAGCGTGCGTGTATATTTTAGAAAGCCGCCAATGTTGAAGTGATACTAACTGCAGTGTAGTAAGTTGACTTTACTATAAGTAAAGTTAACTATACTAATTGTAAGTTAAATGTATTGTTTTGTTTAGATTTATTGTATTTGGTGTAAGTTAAGTACAGTATGCGATACTTTACACTGGAGTATGGGCAAAGCAAATCGCGATACAAATTACCGTGTAGATCTGCTAGCGGTCTACGAAACCTAGAACAATATATCCACCATTTGACGATGCAATACTACTGTTACTTCGATCTATCAAATCGACAACGTTGCAACGTCTAAAGCCCTACCAACATGCTGGCCGTTTTCTATTATCCGGGTCGTCTTTGTCGCGGCCAACTTGATTATTAACGATATCTGGGGTATGATTTTATTTTTATTTCTATATAAAAGTTCGTTCCGGGGAGGGTTCTTATTCGATCCACGTAATAAATAATCCCTATAGCTTTTCCTTCTCTTCTATTAATTCCCCTAGTTCTGTTTCCACTTTATGATGTACGTTTAGATTTGTTATGCACATTGTTTTTTGTATTCATGGAGTTCGCCATTGATCCCCATCTGTTATTTTAAAAAGACGATCCTGGCACCTTTTTTAGGAAGTATCCCTTTACAAACTTTACTTTCATTACTTTGTTGTCGATCTACTGAAGCATTTAAAGAAGTCAGCATGTTATTACTTGGGATTTTATAACATGCTTATTATTACCACCGGTTTTATTAATACTTTTACACTGTAATTAATTTGGTAGTATTTTATAGATTGTAATATGAATTATATGTTTCATGTCTAGCGTTCAGTTTATAAAGTTCTCCATAAAATTGTCGAATAAGTCGTGTCTTTTAATATGTTCGCTATAATAGTTATTTCTTTTGTCATAACGTACGTATTCATTGCAAAAGAAACCCATTTTTTCACTAATAATTCGATCTTATTATAATATGAATTAAAGTCTAAATCTACTAGAATGCTACTATGAAACGACGTATTCTTAAATAAGTAGTTTATATAATCATTAGTTTTTACTAAGTCTATTATTGGTAATGTTATTATTGTTGGAGTATAAAGTGTACCAAAACGGTTGGGAGGCTTGTTTATCCGTGTAAGGGAAATGTTAAAGCGGTTCAAATGTTGGTTTTATGCAATGGATAGGAATTAAGTATATTTAAAATATAATATTGAAAGCGGTTGACTTTAAGAAATCCAAAATGAAATGGGTATAAATATGTAAATATAACGTAAATAAGGTGAAGTAAAACGGTTAAAGTAGGGAATTTAGCGTTTGTCAGTATAAGTTAAATCCAAAGAAGGTGCAGAAAGGGTATAATTAGAAGCTAGTTAAGCGTTATAATTTTTTTTAGCGTTTTATAAACGTTACACTCATCCAATGGGCAGTAAATTTAAACGTTGTGATTGATAACCTTAAATTAACAATGTAGTGCCAGTAAGGAAAGGCGAATGAGGTAATAGGAAAGGGAAAGAAGGGATGAAGAAGGGATATAAGGAGGCGTATGTATCTGATCTGGAGTGGTATGTAAAGCTCGGTTTACGATTAATAGGCGGTTCTAATATCGTGTTATATCTGTTTTTATTATTTGTAAACAGTTTAGGTATTATGTTTTAACCGTTCCTAGGTTTTATAAGCTGTATAGATATTAATTTTTAGTTACTTCAGAAGTGTATAAACGGTCTAGATACTGTATTTAAGTCTGATGGGTTCTAATAAAGGGTTCCAATACTTAATGGTTTTGGCTTACGTAGCCTGATACATGATATGACGTTTTCCAGAAAGTTTCCGGGTACGTTTAAAACATTCAAATTAGTTAAAGAATAACGTAATAAGACCTTTTAGTATATAGAGTATTAACTGGTTAATCATATCGTATTAAAGCTTTTTTGTAAAGTTACTTTCAATCTTATAATCTTGCTACGGTCCGGGTTTTAAAGGCCTTTCCGCGTAATTCCACACTCCCAAATAGTTTTTATAGGTAATAGTATTAAAGTATAAATTGTTGGGACCGCTCTTGTATCCAGCTATGAATGTTTAACTTAGGTTTATCTCTTTTTTCTTAGGCTATTTATAGTTGACCTAGTCGACTACTAACTAGTACAGGTAGGTTTCTAATCACTACCCGTAAATGTAACAATAAAGAGTAATTACAAAGATCGGTATTATAATAGTGAAGATAAGATATTAAAGGGAGAAGAGGCATTCGGAGAGTGCACGCCACAAGTAAGAGGTCATAACCTTCCACCCAGGCAGTGGCACTTTACCATACACTCTGCTAATCTCCTTTCTGGGCAGTGGCACTCTATCGTACACTCTGCAAATGACACTTCTAGGCAGTGGCACGCTATCATGCACTCTGCAGGAATGCACCTTGCAGAGTGGTACGTTACCGAGTACTCTCCAAAGGTGCACCCCGCAGCATGGCCGCTTACTAACTATAGGGATATATGGTACTATCCACAGTTATACGTATTGTACTTGGTTCGCGACCGGTGCGCGTATAATTAAGTTATAATGTCATATTTCTTATACGGTCTGCGCCGGGTCCAAGGCCGGTTCGCGCTCTACGCGGATATGATTCGTATTTAACTTTCAGTCAGTGGGACAAGGATACGAATAAAACTAATTTACGACTAACTTACAACGTCATATGCCCCGTACCCCGATTTGTATCCGGCCCGGGCACGATCTGTATACGATATAACAATATACCTTTTTCCTATAAAAAGGGGGCATATTATAGACTCAGGCTATTAACCCTTAAGTCTACCTGCTCCGAAGTTATGTATGTAACGAAATGTAAACGTGTAGCATCCGGTCCGGGCGCGGTTCGCAAACGTCACGTGAAAGGGCACGTGACGGACTGTGCACTTAAGTCCTGCGTGAAGGACTACTTCATACTTCTCTAGTCTTCCTTAGTACCTCAATTGTTAACACCATTTGACACCTACTTGGCATACCTTCGTAGTTTGGACCATAACAGCGTACATATTTACAATCCAAGGGTCTAGGTCCTTCACCGGTGCTTTAATTGTATTGTTCTATAGGTATAAGTTAACAAGATTCAAAACGCTTTTCCGGAGCGCTGTATGCTGGAACAAAAGGACCATGTATTCGATGGCTTCAGCCTGGGTAGTTTGTAATGCCATGGGCACTGGAGCACTTTCAAAGCTGTTGTGGTTGCTTCCGATACTCGTATGGTATAGTGACTGAGATCCGAGTGCGCTTGAAATTATGTATTTGAAGGGGTCTCGAAATAGAACGGTCCAAATAAGGCGTCTGGCGCTTGCAATGTGTAAATTAAAGGCAAATGAAATGTGACAAAGCGTTCCAAATGGGGCATTTAGCGCTTGCTAATACAAATGAAATGCAAATGAGGTGTGACCACAAACTAGTCAAAGGTTCCAAACTAATTATTTAACGGTTTCACTAGTAAACTCAAACATCGCAAGTAACAACTCAAACAAGCGGAGTGCGATAATGCAGACGGGGGAAAGAGTTGGGGGTTTGGAGTGGTGGGGTTCTGTGTGTCAGGGTTGAGATGATGTGGGAGCCGCGAGTGTTGCTTTGGGCGCTTCCAGTGTGGTGAGCACTTCGAAAGCTGTCTTGGGCGCTTGGGACGATGGTGTGAGCGCCCCAAAAGCTGTCTTAGGCGCTCTCGGAATGTGCCGGAACGCTTCAAAAGTTGCTTTGGGCGCTTGGCGTGTGTTTGGTGGGCGCTTTCAGAAGCTGTTTTAGGTGCTTGGGGTGATAGTGTAAGCGGTTTAAAAGCTATTTTGGTCGTTTTAGAAGTGTGTGTCAGCGGTGCAGATACTGAGTTTTGGCCAGATAGGTCCCAGTAAAGGGGTCCGAAATTTGATGACTTACTTGACCGATATGTGATAAAACGCTTTCCAAAAAATACCCAGATGCGTCCAGAGCGCCAACCGAGTAAATGATAACATAACGGGGCTTTTGGTAAGTCAAAAAGAACTAATCGAATTAATGATATCGTATTAAAGTTAGCCTTTTTAGAATTATTCCGGGTTTTACAGATCTTTTACGTTTTGGTTTTACAATTACTCTCGCGTGTTTACATGTTTTTACGTATTTTGAGTAAGTCGTAATTTTGGATCACGGAAGTGTTAGAACCGTTATGGCATTTTGTTAGAGATATTGAACTAAGGGTCTTTTCTTCTTTTTCAAGCTATCTGGAATCGACCGAGTCGGCTACCAATTAGTGCCGGTTGGGTTTCTTTACGTTAACGTATGAAGAAGACAGTATTTGGGATAGTAAGAATGATAGTATTGATGATAGATAGTGAGTAAGAGGGAGGAGACGCATCCAGAGAGTGCACACCATAGGTGAGAGTTTATAAGATCTTACTTGAGTCGTGGCATTTTACTATATACTTTGCTAACATCCCTCCTCGAACGCCACACATTATCATACATTTTGCAAGAGTGCATCCTGCAGTATGATGCGCTATCATACACTTCGCGACCGTGGTTTAGTATGCTTGCTAACTATAGTGAAATCTAATAAAATGTACAGATAACACAACATGGCATACATTTCTTTGAACAATGTAAGCTTGTGAAGAAATATGTCATAAATTATTTCCCGTGGAGAGAACTACATAGTAGTAACTAGAAAACATTGAATCCATTTAAACCTATTAAAGTACTAAGGGAACGAATGTATATAATCTGTATGGATTAAATAGTTACATTGCTAACTATACTATCCGAAGGCACATTCTCAGTGTTACCTCGCAGGGATTTTTTGATACGATAATATCTATTACATATAAAATTTCCAAAAACACTCCTTATCTCAAACTAAATCTCATGCATAACCATAGATTAAGTTACTATTTGAATTGGATAATTTTTGTGAAACGACATACTTAAAATACAATAAATCATTTTGAACAAAAATATTAAGTTTGTTGGTAGGGCCTTAGATCCTTGTAACGTTGTCGAATCGATTAGTCGAAGTAACAGTAGTATTGCATTGGTGAAGTGGTGGATGTATTGTTCTAGGTTTGGCAGACCGCTAGCTGGTCTACACAGTAATTTGTATCGCCAATTGCTTGGCCCGTGCCCTAGTGTGAAGTGTGGCTTACTGTATTCGCCTTACACCCAATATAGTGAGCCTACTAAAAATAATACACTTAACTTGCAATTAGTATTGTCAACTTTACTGTAAGTAAAGTTAAACTACTGCACTGCATGTAGTACTATTTCAACACTGGCGGCTTTTTGGTTTGTGCGTTTATGTTAGTATGGCTAACCAATCTTTTCCAGTAAGCGTTAAACTGCGACCTTGTTAACTAGCCAAACCCCTGTTAATTTCAATTAGCCTCCGCATTGGAATACGCTCATTTGTAAACCAATTGACCCCAATTGCCGTTAGTTGCCCCACGATTTTGAAGTCCGACTTTATCAACTCTTACAAAAGGGTTTTCCGTTACTAACCTTTACAAACCTCCACTTTAGTCGTGCCAATTAAACAAGGTAATATCGTTGATTCCCAGGCAGTCTTTTAGTTTGCCAACATATTCCTGACTGCCATTACGTGACCTAGGCTTACCGGGTGGCCTATTAACGTAGACCTTGATACGTATAGTAGGCTTATTGCTATTTATAAACTTTTACAGAGCTTCATTCGATGAGGCCTTCATTATAGCATTAGTAGTATTATATTTACCATTAATTTATCGGAACCTTTATATCTCTATTTCTTTTTAGGTTTTATAAAGTATTATTGCGTCGATCATTAGTTGTTTTTCGCTAGTGGTTTAGAATTTCGAAAGGTATTCGAATGGGCTTTTCGAGTCGGTACAAATCACAACCAGGATATAAAAAATCTTTGACTGCTTAGTAATAAGAATACGAGATTCCCGTAATGTTATAATGTCGTATAGGCCAATTAATATACTATAAATCTCCAAAGTTAACAAATTCCATATAATCTTTTTACACTTAGTCAAAGTTTAGTGAATTAAATCACTGATAATACTAAATCAATCATTCTGCCTATCTTTGTTAATAAGAGTTATTAGTAAATCGATTTCTATAGATAAGTTAGTATTATTTATAGAAGAACTATTTGTAAAGATCATTAACTTAGCTTTTAATAAGTCAATTAAAATGATATCAATTTCGCGGTCCAGATTTCGTATTTGCTGTTCCAGCCTTTTATTTAGCCTGTTAAAGTTTTTATCTGTAGGCTTTTATATTTGAACCGCGTGAATTAGTTGCACGAAACTTTCAATTAACATAGGGTAGTAATATAACTATTAATAGCATGCTATGGAAGGTACCATTAGACTTTAGCTATATTAATTTCATCGATTATAAACAAATTAATACATAAGCTCTTCTGGCAAAATCTAAAGTTAATATTAATATTAAATATATAAGTAAACGATTCGTCAAAGTAAAGTTAATTTCTTATTAGCAACGTAGTTACCAATTTATGATTCCAAAACTTAGAGTTTCTAATAGCATATCATTTTAATACCGTAAAGTTAACCATTCTAACGAAAAGGGTATCGTGAGTTTATATATATATCAAGCCAAAGTTCGTTTTTTGCGTTATTAGCAAGTACACGTCGTATATTCAAGATTTTCTAGCTAGCTGTAATTTAAAATGCAATTAGTAGGTTCAAAACTTATAAACTTATGCTTTATCCAATCTTTAAAATCGTTCAATATATTGTATTACCATCCCTAAAGTGTAAATGACGCGTAGTTCCTATGATAACTTTGGTAATACAATCCGTTGCAAATTTGGTGCTTATTACGTATAGGCTTATATTATAGTACAATTATTAAAAGTAAACTTACCTTTAATTTTAATTAGTAAGATTGCTATTCAAACTACTACAAAATATTAGCTAATATCCTAAATCATTGGTGACTACGTAAGGACTCAATTCGTATTTTTATCGATATATTCTTAAGAGATTAAACGTAACTTTATGTACACTCGCTCCGTAATTTTGCCTTGAACCTCGTGCATAATCCTCGACTTAAAGATTGTAACATTGAGGTTTTCAAAGTTAAAATTAACCCTCGGCATCAATTATACAACCCATCAAGTCAGTAAGTAACTAATCTAGACCCTATTGATTTCCTTGAAAGGTTGGCGCAAGGTTTTGATAATACATTATACTTATAGTTTTAATACCAAGTCTTCATCATATTTTCTTTTTCTGCTTACCCATATAATATTTTAAATACGACTTGATCTATATTCCATCTTTTTAACGTTTCTCCCTTTTGGGTTCATTCGCATTGGCGACGTTTTTATCAACTTGAATATAACGAGTAAAGGTGGTTTTTATGAACTTAGTCGTTTAGCTTAAATGTGTTTATCGTTAGTAACTCTAATATAGGGCTCAACTTAGATCATTCGACAAGATAAAAAACCTTTAGTAGTTTTAATAATTACTTTAGAGTTTACGATACTTAGGATTTATACAGGCCCTTTCATTTACCAGGCTTCCGCTGTACAAAAACTTCACTTTATAATGTCAAAGAAAATTCATCGATTATTGTAAGGTCGTTTTTGATATTAAGGGCGTTATTGATATGGCGACTTAACGATTCCTTTCGTCATTCCCTTAAAGGTTTTCCGTATACAGAAGCATGTTTTTAGTTACTTACTAATGGTAAAAATTCACTTAACAGGCATAGTACGCTTCAATAAACAACATCGTTGGTATTCGACCGTTAAGGATCATAGTATTATTCAGGCCCTTTACCACCATTTAAAGGCGTGTTTCTAGATCCATAAAGTTTTTAATATCTAACATAAGAATCATACGCTCGGAGAAGTAGGGCGTATACCTTTTCAACCTTTCCAATAATCTAATAGTTCTTGACAGGCACTTGTTTGCACTAGATACCTATTATCTTAACATTTTCCTAAAACTCCCTCGCCATAAAGTTAGTACTAGTATTGTAAACAACGATGTCAGGTAGGTACAAATACATATTAATATACAATATCCTTAGTGTTTCTCACGTATTCTTTGCCGAAAAAGACTTGAAAGACTTTACTTTCTAACCAGAGATTGCGGAGAACGACGTAAACAAAAGTTTATTATTTAAGTAATATATATAAATAAAAGTCTCGTAGTTAAAGTCCAGATTATTTTTTATATAAGCTTTCATTTTCCAGTGGCTTAGTTATACGTTTGACAGTAATAATAACGCCTTTAAATGGATTTTAAGGCCAATTATCATATATCTCTATACTCCACGGATTTTATAACTTTATATAGCATATTAAAAGTTACGTGGTTAAAGCGCTGGTTTAATTGATATATTTCCGACTCCATGAGGTTTAAAACCACTACTTCAAGCGCACAGAAATCAAAGTATTAGTATTTTTAATTATAGACGAAGGGAAACTTTTATCCGATTTTAACTAACTTGTTCAGCTCAATGTCGACATTAACTCTAAAAGTCTTTATATTTTCTCAATAAAGAAGAAGAGAAGTCGAAACTTAAGGATGTTAAATTGAATTTCTTTCACAATAGATTAAATTTCTGTTGTCCCTAGTAACGATAATTGTTCGCCTAGTCCAAAGTTAATTTAAGCGCTATTAGCGTCGAAACGATCGATTGTAATAGCTATAATACTTCATCTTTATAATACCACATAATGCAAGTAGCTTTTTATTCCGTACCTTACTACCTCTACGTTATATATCATACCTTACAACGTGTGGTGCGCGTAATGATCGCGATTGTTAAAGGAATATAAAAGGTTAGAAGTTTAATTAAGATAAAGGTAAGTGTCTTTACCACATAAGCGGTATAGGAAGACGTAGTCGGATAATGACTAGGCGATGCTAGGAATAATATCTTTATGTCACTCTATCTGTTTAGGGGTATTATCTTCGTTAATTAGTCAGCCGCCTTCGAAGTTTGCGATTTGGTCCAAATAATACTGTTCAAAAGTGATAGAGTACTTGTCGGTAAGATCTCAAGCCTATAGGGTTCACATGAACACAAAGTCTTTTAAGAGTAATCAAAATAATTAGTAATTATATTATAAAAGATGATGATGAGAAGAAGTATCCAGAGTTTCATGCTACAGGTGAGGGCTTATAAGTTCTTGCCTAGAGGGTACCGCGCTGGAATACCTTCTTCTAGACCGCTACATACATGAGAGTATAAGCTGTAGCGTTTCACGTTATCATATACTCCGCAAGAGTACAGTCTGCAGCATGATACGTTATCGTGTATGCTATATAAGTTCGCCTTACAGCGTAATGTACTGCCACCTAAATATACTATCTATGAAGGTATAAGATAATATACACAGTACTGGATATAATATATTACTTTTTCGTTATTTCGTTGGGCAGTGGAGTGTCAAGTTCAACTATTGTTAAACTTGTAACAAATCTTATATTTCCTACCACTATTATTTCGATAATACTTGTGGTTAGCAGGTTCGCTTATGTGTTAACTCTGTTCATTGTAACGGTACTATTGCCTTTGATTTATATTCTGTAGGCTAAACCTTAGGTATTAAGGGCGTCCGTAGTCGTATTCGCGATAGACGTAATTAACTACCGTAAGGTTTTATTTATCGACGTTAAGGAAGTTTCTAGTTTAACCTTACATATTACACAAGTCTGGTATACACGCTTTTATAATAGTAAGCAAAGAATGTAATTAGGTAAAACAGTCTTTATATGTAGCATCTAGGTGCTATAAGGCGTATTCAAACTCGTTAACACCCATAACTGTTACACGTACCTATTTACGTAGTGTGGTTTCGACAACATGAGCTTTGTCTATTACCTACTGACATAATATCAGCTTACAAAGTATTTGGTTAAATATGTTTATAAATATTTCCTTTTCTTTTTTCTTCTCTATTATCTTAATCTACCGCATAGTGGCCTAATTTGTATGGTATTGGGCGAGGTAAATGTTATATTAGAAGTGTCTTTTTATATTATTATAAACTTCGTGAAAGGTATTTGCTTGCATCATGAAGGTTAGGCAGTAGTCCTCAGCATACCTTGTAAGGATTCTAAGGAATAATAAATATAAAATAATAGGGAGAACCTTCATTTACTTAACTATGTTAAAAAAGGGTATTATATTCATATTAAGAAGGTTGTAGAGCTTTTCTTTATATTTTCGGTATTATTTTAGATTTTTGCGAATTCTATAAACAGCCAATTATTAATGTTAATTATCTAAATAGGTTTTAGGGGCAGGTTACGATAATTATCCTAGTACTTAGTATATTTTGGTTATTTCAATTTCAAAGCCTTCTAGGCCCAGTGTTAAAGGTAATTTCCAATCACTTAATTTGAGGGGTAAAATATTATACTAAGACCTGTAGTGGGCTTCCTCGTATAGATAAGAATGTCGTATAAATGTTTTTAAGTAACCTATATATTAAAGTATTAGGGGGTGATAAGTATTTAAATGTGTTCGTAGATTTAACGATTATATTTAATTCATTGGTTTAAATCTATAAAATTAATACTTTTGGCTGTGTGAGCGGCCGTTTCTCTACTTGTTTTACTACCGTTAAGGTCGTACTCGGCTTTTCTGCTTGTAGGTAATAGGCTATCGAACATGTTAACATGTTTCTCATCGTCAGCGTGGGAAGAGGCTTAATTTAGCTAAGGGTAAAAGGGAGGTCCCATTGATCGCGTGTATGTGAGTTAAGGTTTCTCAATACCATTTGCCTTAAGAAGTAGGTTTCAAGGGTATTCTTTAAGTTTACTAGGTCGAAGTAGGCTTTTTCCAGATTGTTAGAGCTCTTTTCTGGCACGTAAATCCATTTCCTTTTAATTTTTCCCTTTTGTTTTTCCTTGATACTTTTTGGGATTTTTTTTTCATATGTTATTTTTTTAGTCGTCGAAGAGGTTACGGTACCTATACAAAGCGTTGTTACCGCGGTTAAGGGTTTCGGGTTTAATGTGGTCGATTATGTAAAAGCTTATAAAGTTGTTCAGGTGCTTTTTCGTTAAGTTTTCGTCTATATCGTACCCCAAAAGCTTTTTATCAAAATTCTTGGTAAAGTAGAATTTAAGGGCTTTGATCACTTCCTTCCTGGCAGAGTTGGTGATTGCTTCGAAGTGGGCGTTGGTGGTAGACATTTTGACGTTTTTGCTTACGTAGAACATAGTAGTCTTAGCGTGAAGTTGCTTGAGAACTTGGCGCTTTAGCGTGGTGTCGTATGACGTGGCTTTTTCGGCGGGACTTGGCGATGCTTGGTGTTTTCGCTTTGACCTACTGCACTGCATATAGTACTATTCCAACAAAGTTTGTATTATTATTTTGACCAAGTTTATAAAAGGGATTTGAAACAAATAAAATAATAATAACAACACATCATTCACAAGCTACGGACTAGGTATAAAGAAAAGAGTCAAATAATCGAGCTGATTTTATACCAGTTCATATTTGAATAACAAAAACATTTTAGGGGTTCTATTTTATAGACTTTGATGAAAAAACTCAACAATGTTTATTCGCGTAAAGTGGAAGCCAATTCTCAAGATTATTCATTGAGATTTTAACTTATAACATCAGTGATCATTCTTACAAAAAGGTTACCACGCAAACAAACAAAAATTCGGTTTATACTAAAACATTGGCGAGTCGATATATAAATGGCGATCTATATTATTACTACTAAAAATATCGATACAATCTAAAACATCACGAATATGAACTATTTAAAAATGAAAAAATGTTAATTAAGTTATAAAAAGTTTATGAACTCCTTTATAAGGAAGTCAAGTGGTGATTCCTGTACATAAAACCATCTACAATTCTGAAAAATTTAATGATTTAACTTTGACCTTGATCTTTCTACACAGTTTGTATGTGTATCCAACTGATAATATCGCCTTTTTTAGCTATTTTACGACTTTATAAAATATTTGTTTAAAACAACTACACCACTGTGTTATACAGTTAAATATGAGGATAATTCATCAAATGATGAGAATTGGAAATTGAAACGTATATTAATTAAACAAGTGCATGGCTGTCGGTGTATAGAAAATCTGGCATAATATCTATTCAAATGGAAAGTCTTGAGGGCTGGCGACAAAAAAAAGGAAACCGGGGTGAAAACTGAATTATCCTGATCATATGAGGGCATTTGACAAGAAAATTTCTAGTAAAGATTAACCTTTGTCTATATGATATAGACATCATTTTTTCCGTAGCTACGGTATTTTTTGTACCATAAGATGGTACTTTCCGACCTTTTTCACTTTCTCACGAGACTGTATACTTCTAAGAACAGGGTATGTACGCATCAGTCATCCTTCTCATTATTACTTATTGTTATAATGATGGTCTAGTGGATTACTTTCCTCGTCTTTATCTTCAAATACAATTCGAAATACTATGATACGTTTGCACATTCAGACATCAAAACAAGGATGAAGTGTAAGTTCTTTGCCGACTTGAATTAAAGTCTCGTATAAAATGGTTCATAATATAATACATCGTTGAAATATCAATCATTATATCAGAAAGTGGTTTGAATAGAAATTCTAGTGTATATATATTGACATTTAATCGATTCTACATGAGTAAACTCTTTATGAGGTGCGTGATTATCTCAGAAAATTATATTATCGCAAATCAAAAAGCTATCAAATCGTTTAATTCGTGTTTTAATAGAGGAAAAAATGGAAGATGAACGGAATTATATTATAAATTACCTTATATGGTAATAAGTATCCATTGAAACTATTTTTTCTTTATCAAGATATTAATTCTAGTGTTACCTAGGAAAATTATACAACAATTCAATAGTAATTTTATTACATGATTTTCTGCGATTTATTATCGGGGATCCATTTTTAACACGATTTTAACAATTTGAACCGAATTGAAGAAAATAGTTCATTGTTTAATCTCCAGTTTCCGTAAAAAAGTTACTTTGCAGAATGAAAAAAGATCTTTTATTGACAGCGCAATTATAAGTTTGGTGTATGACCTGAATTTGTTTGAAATATATAAGTAGTGTCCATTCGAAATATTTTAGAACATAAACAAAAAATCCACAAGAATATGGTTATAATTATGCTGCGTCAATGAAGAAATAGATAGGTAGAGACAATGGAAAAATGATAGAGTATTATCATCTATGTCATCAAAAAGATAGTGATTAATTGGAAGTTGCTATTTCTAATATACGACCGTTGAATAAGTCATCAAAAGGAAAATCTCCCTACAGCTGTTTTCAAATTACATGACATTATCTTTAACATGCTAGGAATATATGAAGGTAGTATTTAATGAGATAATTGAAACTTAACAGGGAAGAAAAGAAGTTTACCAATCTATAACGGCTTTTTAAAGTAGGAAAAACTAGAATAAAATCCGCAAGCTTATTAGGAACAAACTCAGATATATATTGAATGTTAGTATGAAGAATCACATCAGATAAGGGGAATTCGATGAAGTCTAATTAACAATATTCTAAGCATGACAAAGATACCAAAAACATTTGAAGTCGTGGTCAAAATGCATTAAACTATTTCATGAGTTGATAAAAAGAATTAAAAGTTAGAAAAATTGGAAAAATAACTCAAAAGCTAATGAGAAACAACACTAATACCTATAAAACGTTAGTATGAAAAACACACATTAGAAAATGAAATTCTGTGAAGCCCAATAGCTATAACTTTAAACATAACAATGATACCCAAACTCCTGTAAAATTATAGTCAAGATATATTAAAATACTTTCGGTTAATTATGATTCGATGAAGAAATTGATAAATATAGATTTTTTTAATTCAGATATAAGAAGAAGAATTTTTTACATTTCAACGAATTGTAACATTTCACGAGTTAGACTGATGGAAAATTACGAAGTCGAGTTTAAAAAAAAGACAATCTAAATACTAAAAACAGAAATTTGAAATCAATCAAAGGAGAGAATGATAAAGTTTATTTGGAAATGAATTGAATGGATACTTGAATATGAAAAGTATTCGAATATAATAAATAAGTTTTCGAGAAATTTCGAACATAAAAGCAGAAAGAAATCAAAATGCTAACGAAAATTTGGTTGATGAAATAAAAAACTTTGACTCAAAATCTTACAACCTTTTATAATAAATTGGGAAACGTCATTTTCAATAACGTTTAACAAATACCGAATATCTGCCCATTGGCATGTAGTCACTTTTATAACGATTTAAAAAAAATGGTTACATAAAAAGTCAATGATAAGGGAAATCTACTTGAATTACTAAATCTCCCTATAAATCCATTCCTTCCATGGTTATTATGAATTTAACTACCTTGAGAAAATCCTAACTCGATATACACAGCTTAAAGTTCTTAAATTCTTTGTCATATATGGTTTAATGTTTTTCTTTGCCAATAAACATTTAAAAACTTTGATTTATCACAGAATTATATATTTACCGTTAATACTCGAAACCAAAAATATTTATATTTTATATAGTATTATATCGTAATGATAACTGCTCAAGTGCAGCAATTACCTTTTTTTTAGCCATGTATGTTATAGTTATCTTTTTAACCATTTGTTATCATGTAAATATTTTTTTTAAAAAATGTTTCCTTTGAATAATCATTGACACAACTTATTCTTATCACAAAACTAGAAATTGCCTGGTAATGAAGGTAATAATTGTTTTTCAAATGATTTAGAATTATTGGCACAGAGGTGAGAATATTAGATTGAAGGGAAATTAATATTTGGAGTAAGGCAGTCGGATTTGTTTCTACGTTAAGCTTAGGTTTTCAAAGAGATAATATAGGTTTTGCGGCTTTTCTATTCACAAAAGATTTCTCAGGCATAATTAACTGAAACTTCTAGGACAGTCCAGTTATCGATCTTTTCATTACTTATTAAAAGCACTTTATATAAGTAGTAAATTGAAATCACTTTAACTTGTATAATGTCAAATTGAGCACAATAGTTCTCACTAATCAAAAATCATTCGAATCAAAAACACTTTGCGGGGGACATAAGATATACTTTAAATGTGTCTCTGAAGAAAATTCAAGCAAAAGAACTACGTTTAATGAAACAAAAACATTAAAGTTATCTTAAACCGTACATCAACCTTCTTATTATGTGTGCAAGGACTACTATTTTGAAGAAGGTAAACGGCCCACACTGTAAACCCTAAAAATGCCAAGATTAGAGAAAGGAAATTCAAGTTGAGTTATTTTCAATACTTTTACTTTACATACACCCCATTTCTCCACAATATCGCTAATCGGCTTCACCACTACTTGAATCTTTTAGAGAGACCTCTTTGTGTATATAAATATCGTCGTCGGTCCAACGTATCGCTCGAGCAGCGGTGTATCTAAAGAACAACCCTTGCGAAGAAAGATTTCATCTCTTGTTACCCATACAACCTTAGTCTCCCAAACTTTTACTACGGTGCAAACAAAGTTTAGTTTTTTATTCAAAAGCCTTTAAAGCTTTTATCCTAAATGTCTACATACCAAAGAATTTTATTTATAATCTGTTACTACTTCAATCAACTTCATTCCCTTTTAGCGTTTTTTTTTCTTTTGATTCTACTTTGTATAACTTCATTATTCACAGCTTTCCATATTTATTGATGATCTTCCTCGTTATATCAACCTTTTAGTGATATAACTCCTTTTACGTATTTTCTACAATTTTTTGGTTTGCGGCTCGTAGTAAAACAGTTATTTGCCGAACGAGTTGTAGAGTATATCTTCCTTATTGGTATGATCTCTCAATAAGTGTATGTGTTTTATAGTTTCTTCCAATGTTTTAGGATCATCAAAGTCAGATTGTCGATATGAATAGACGTCAAACAGAGACTGAAACATCCGAATAATACGGGTTTACTTAAGTAATAGTGTGAGGTCTATACAATATTACGGGTTTTTACGTTATAAAGTACATTAGGCTTTACCTGGAATGTTGTCTTAAGGTTCTATATCCGGCAAAACATTATTTGGATATTCGATTCATAAGTAAAGGTTAAGAATAAAGGATTATAGATTTTGTTATATTGAAAGTATACTGAGTTAAACCTTTTCGGAATCTCTGATGGTTGCCTTGTTTCCCCCGTAACATATGGACAACTTTCCCAAATACGGTATATAATTTTAATTCTCAACATATTTGTAGTACTAAATTTGAACTAAAACGGTTATTATAAAACCACAACACCATTACTCATATATTTATAATATCTTGTTGGAACATTAGCTACAAGTATGAACGATTCGGTTTTCAAAATCTTATATGATATAATCATCAAAAGAAGACTAATTACCCTTTATTTACAATAATTCCTTTAAAAAAATCATGAGGTATGGTTTGAAAACATGAATTTTCTAATATGGTGGTTGTTATATGGTACAAATATATGGATTGAAAGCCTTTCCGCCGGAATTTCTACCTTTTACCATAGTGAGAGATGCACTATACTAGCTATATCCTGGATACTTTCCATGTTGTTTTGCAGAAAAATAACCCTTTTACAGTATACAGCAAGAGGGGAACGAAGGAAAAAAATATAAACAACACATAAAGAAAGAGTTCAATGGTTAAAAATATGGTAATGTTTTTTAAAATAAAGAAAATACAGATATGAATACATATAGTTTTGTTTAATATATAGAAAAAATTGTTATTGGAAGCAACCATATGCACGGATTAATCATAATAGGGTAAAACCACATATGAGGAAAACCTCACAGCGAGTTACATCGTCGACCTTATTGTAGCTCAATGGTATTAGGAATATCCATAATTTTATATAACGAAAAAAATAAGTTCTCAACATAAAGAAATAATCACATAATTGCATTGAAACATATTAAAGTAGTTCCCCAATTGACCTAATTTTATAACACTTAATTATGACTTATAATTGATAATTATATTTAATGGAAATTGGAACGTAGGGGACGTAGATATAGTTTCTTTCGAGGCGAGGGTATTGCTGGTGAGAGGGGGGTAATAATTACCATATTCCTGTTATTATGTAACTGAAATATTAATATAAACACCTTTCGAAGACCAATATTAGTAGAAAGTCCTTAGGGGGGTAATGATGAACATTATTAAACATTGGACTTACTGGAATAATCATATAATATAAGGTACTGTCCTGCTTATAAGTGATTACTTTTTTAAAAATGAAACTCATTACTAATCCTTAATCACATAAAAGTAGTTCGGGTTTGATATACATGAAATTGGTTACAAAAATTCCTGTTAATAGAGTGAAATTCCATCTGGATTTTTCGTGGTGCACGAAATTAATCTCCGATCGATAAATATAATAACTTCCATTAATTTAAACTATACAGCGTACAACTTTCAAAATTGAACCTTCACCTGTTTATTTCACTTTCAAGTTGATTGTTTCCGCAAATACTACATTGTATACCCAGTGAACGGAAAAACAATTATGAATAATATTATAGTTCTTCTATCACAGTCTCGTGTCCGGAATAATGAATACTAGTGATTTAGCCCTGATGGTCTCCATACTTCTACGGTGATCTGAAGCCTCTTGGAAGCCTTTCGGAAGTATAGCCTCACATATTACGTAACCGGGTCACCCCTCTTTATATGAATACATATCAACTCTTTTGCAAGAGTTTCTTATTACATCTTTATCAAAGATTATAGACAATATCCAGCCACCATATATGACAGCTTTAGCGTAATACATTCACATTTAATCCTCGGCTTTTTTCCCTAACAATATCTAAATTATTCATAAACCGTCATAATTTAGAGCTACATCCTTGAACTCTTTGAACCTTAATCCTTAATATTCAACGCAATTTATATTTGTATGAATAAGGCATAAAATTTGAAACGCCTAAATAAATTAATACGATTTTTTAATTACTCAATACAAAATACTCACTGAAATCCTTCATATAAAGTTCATTAAACAGTATTGAACCGCTAGCGAATACGCTTTATACTTATAATAATAATACTAATGTACTAACTATGTTAACAGATATTATTCTGCAACTTAACGTCGTCAGTATACTTACGTCTTCAAAATAACTCCCTATTCCAAAAGATCACGTTACATTATCTACGGATAACACAAATACATTACTGGTCTCCACCGGCAAGCATGTTGACTTACCTGACGACGATGATAACGATTTCACGGACTCCTGCAACACTGAGTACGATATACATACCTTACTTGATACCAGTAAACGATGAAAAATCAACGTAAACCTCTATAATAAACGGTTAAGAATTACAGAGTTAAGTTATACTTTTCGGAATAAAAAGCCATGATATTACCTAAATTATATGAAAATTAGATATTTGTCGACACTAACAAAACATCCCTTTTATACCATCTTTAAATAATTGTAAAGCCCTGGAAAAACCGGTATAGAAAGTTATTACGCCAGTAGTAACGATGACGGTACTAATGATCACAATATAATTATAATAATGTGATATACGTATGATGACGACCTAAACGCGACCAAAGCCGTTATTCCTTGACTTATTAACATCAAACAAAAGGCACGTAAACAACTCTATGTTTTTTGAAACACTTGAAAAGAATTATTGGCAAAAACCAACGAAATACCCTGGAAATTTGCCGCCAAATTTTTGAAAAGCGACTATAAATGATGCGATCAGTAATAAATTATTTCCTCTTAATTTACCTACGAATTATGACGAATAGATTTCCTGCGAGACGCCTCAACGACTCCAATACCAAATTGAACGTAAATATTCTCCTTATCTTTACAGACGATATTATTGACCTTCAGGGGAAAAAGGTATAACTCTTGTACAAAATTGAGACGAAAAATTAACCAAAAAACCTTTCATTCTACTCGATGGCTTGCCCCCAGATTTTATATATCACCTTTTTTCTAATAAATGTATTTTACAATTCCCTTTAATTTTTTTACTCTTGAAAAAATATGAATTATAAATGTTAGAACGTTACGAGTGAACAATTGACCTGCCAATTAAAGTTGTCACAAATGCTTTTTCCACTCTGACAGCCGGGTAAAATCATTCGTTACGTACTTAATTCCGTCCTATAACTTATTTTTATAATTTCTTGAAATATCAACGACGATATATATCTATGTAGAATTCAAGCTTATATTATTCCCCATGTAAAATACAATATTATTGTATATGAACCTTGGATTTAAAATCAATAGGCAATTTATGATGTTTCGGTATATATATTATCTGTGAGACAACAAGGTATCGATTACACGTAGGAACGCAGCTTACTTTTGATGTAAAAGATACCTCAAGAAATCTATACAGCTGCTTTCCAATCTTCATTGAAAAAATCCTGATAGGATCAAGCTGTTATCACGTAGCTCTCCATAGTCTCCCTCAAAAACATTGATGAAGCGTTATTCCCCAAACCACTTATCTCTATTATCATAAAGCGCTCCGATACCTTGAAAAAATTTGCGTGTTAATTGAATGAGAACCTAAAAGACCAGTTACCTTTCGATCTCTTCAAACTCATGACAAAAAATTTCTTTCAAACAATAATTTATACTAACTTTTAGAAATAACGTAGGGCCTATTGTATGGTATACCATTAGAGAAGCTTTTTGAGTTAAGGAAAACTTCATTTGAATTATTGAAGTAAAGTTATATTTGCGCGAAGAACTCCCTAACAAATACCCTTGTAATTTCATTAAAGAAACAGATAATAATTAACGATTATATATTGACTATTGTAATCAAAAATACATTACATGAATGAACTATGACCTCCTTTTTCTTATAGAAAAAACCTTCGGACACATCTTTGAAATTGAATAATTTATCAAATTGAACGTTGAAATGTTATGATCCAGATAATGGTTGAGTTAGGAAACAGGCCGGCAGGCAGCCGAACCACTCAGAGCCAGGTGTCCAACACATCAGGCAGGAAACACACAGGGATATGGTTACGCCTAAGAAGAATCAGAACATAGGCAGCCGAACCACTCAGAGCCAGGTGTCCAACACATCAGGCAGGAAACACACAGGGATATGGTTACGCCTAAGAAAAATCAGAACATAGGCAGCATAAGCCAGAGACCGCCTATGCTACCTAGCAACATATGCAAGTGATCCAGGATCAGCGGGCTCAGCACTGATCCAAGGGATCCAGTACTGAAGACGGTATGAAGGCATGGATATATAAGGACACGGTCATTACCAAATAGATAGTATTCCTTTTATAACTCTTCAGTTGTCAATCTAAGCATTCTACCCAGAATAGCTTCACAGCTTTTGATCAGCACAACCAGAAGAAGGTATCGTTGATATTGTATTACGCATACTTCTGCAACCGACCTGCTAACATAAAATCCTCTGACTACTACTGATATTCACAGGTATTTAGTGTGATCATTACATGAAACCACCTTTTTGAAGCTCCGTATTGAGGAGGAAAATAAATAGAAAATTGGGTCTCATATATATTTTAATCTTTTGGAATCATTGATTACTTCTTATGTTATTTGTTATATATCGATTACCTTTCAATGATATGTGAATAATGTTTGAGAATATTTGCTTAACGTTGTTCATTCCATTTACCTTACCAATATTCGATATATTGAAATGATAAATCTAGAGTACAGAACGTTAAGGTTAAATGAATATGAAAAATGCAAATCTTGGTTAACTGAATATATTTTAACGTTCGTAAAAAGCCGGAAAACCGACCCGTCACCCCAGCAAAAACAGCTTTCACGTGTATATTCAAAATAGGGACTTTGTTGTGTTTGGCAACATTTACTGGCAATTTATTGGCAACTATTTCACAATCGTTAAATTGTTGGGAGTCCATTATCGTTGAAATATAGTTAATTCGAATAACTGTGGTCGAAGGAACTTGTGCTGCATTGTAATAGGTTCTAGTTGATAAGTGATAAGTACTAAGTTTAGCAGAGTGCTAATCGGCCTGCATACTAATTTTTATGGCTAAACGTTTTGACATATGCCTCACTTTCAAGTAGGCACCTACTGCACTGCACCTGCTGTTAGTCCTATTAGATCCCACAAACTACAGTCAATTTGCAGTTAGTATAATCAACTAATTGTTCGTATAATTCACTTGATTTTACTGCATTTGAAAGCTATTACAATACTGGCAGCTTTTTGTTTTGGGCTTACGCGCTAGCGCACACCAAATACAACAGTGTTAAAAATACTTAACGCTCTTACACACGTTTACAAACTATTCTATCAATCTCCAATTAAGTTAATCATTTCCATATACCAAAAATAAGAGACTTGGTCATCTACTAAATTATCTGACACCTTTATGTAGCAAAATGGGTTTTTTTTTTTTAGCGGCGGTAGAGCACGTTAAGTCGCGGCCGTCAACGCAACCAAAGGATTTACGTTGGCAATATCCAATGATTAATTAAACAAAATCGTTAAGTTCTTTATATCGCTTTCAACGCCTAAGTTCACCTTATCTCTTAATCATTTACCTAAAACCGTTAAGTCCTCCAATGCGAAACTCCCACAACCGGTATATATACGTACGAGCCTACCATAGGTTCTACTATTAAACTTTACTATTTAGACTAGACGACTAGCTATTAATTTTAACACCGCTATTCGAAGGCCCTAAGGCTTAATTTAATAGGCAATACTAACGAATTATGGGACGACTATCGCGACTTTTCTCCCAAACTTATCAAAATGGTAAACGTTAACTACAAACTTTTCACGAATTTAGCTAATATCTATAATAACATAGAAAAGTATTACGGGAAGCCATATAAACATTTGTAAGTGAATGATGGTTTTTCCTTCTAGTTTTTACTTACTATTTCCCGAATTTTTATAACTCATACCAGAAACCATGACTCAACCATTTCAACGAGTGTGGAGAACTTCTTAGAAATCAATGAAAACATAACAAATCACTTCAAATACTATGTTTACCTTGCGTAATATAATGTGAATTGTGTTCCTATAAGGTGGATAATAATAAAGGTAAAGGAAGAAAAAGAGGGAACTGTCGGTTGGTTCTAAACCTATTCACGTAAAGCAAGTAAGAGAAGAAGAGTAATCGTCAGATTGATATTGTAGTAGTAAAGATAGATAAGTACTGCTGAGTATTCCAAAGATTGTACGCCACAAATGAGAGGTTATAGACCTTTCATCCGGGCAGTGGCCCTTTTGCCGTGCGCTTTAGAATACCTAATCCAGACCGCTCCATACATTACCGTGCAGCCTGGAATGTCCATTCCAAACCGCTCTATACATGGTGCATTTTTCGTTTGCAAAAATACAGCCTACAACGTGACACGTTATCGTACAACCTATAGGAGGGCACATTTCAATACAGTTCACTGTTATTTAGCCTGTGTATATTATCTATAAGGGTATATAGTAATATCCACATATGCAATCTTCTCTTTTTTCCTTATATTCTTATAGCTTAGTAGTAACAGTGTAGTTGTGGTTTTAAAGGGTTCAATTAGTAGGTTTTATAATAATAGTGTAATTGTGGTTTTAAATGCTTAAATTAGTAGGTTTTGTAATAATAGTTTGATTGTAGTCATAAAGGTTCGAATCAGTAGGTTTTGTAGTAATAGTGCAGTTGTGGTATCAATTGTAAAGGTTCGAATTAGTAAATTCTGGTCGCGGTAGTATTTATAAAGGTTTGGATTGGTAAGGTTTGACCGCGATAGTAATTATAGATCAGGCCTAATCTGTGTAGCTAATTAGTAGTAACATGGTTATTAATAATGACTTTTGTTGGTTTCGATAGGATTGTAACTCTACAGGCATTATTGTGGTGGTTACGTAGTGGTAATTACGTCGGTACGTATTTTTAGGTTAGTATAAAAAGATGAATCGCTATCGTTCCAGGCAAAATTACTTTTTTTCCTTTGACGGCTCGTATGAATAATGAATATAAGTCCTTTATCATAATTGAATTTCAAGCTTTATTTAAAATAACAATTTCAATAGCTCCGATAAATAGAAACTTAAATAATACCAATATGACAACCTCCCTTTATAAATAAATAACGCGTAAAAACAAAATAACTAGGCATCAGCTGGCGCGAGAGCACCGTCGCGCCGCTGCTGCCGCAACTCCTGCCGCTACAAACACTGTCACCATCACCGCCAGCTCTCTCTTCATAAGCACGCTCTCGTTAATAATCGCTACACCGCCGGCCACCACCACCCCTCTAGCCCCATTAAGTCCCGCAGCCGCCTCCCCCTCCTCAGCCTCGTCCTCACCTACCGTCGCCACTATACCGCCGCCTACCGTTGCCGCCTCCACCTTCTTACCGGCATCGTTTGCCACTACCACTACCTCTACCCCTTTCTTAGCCTCAATTACCTATTTTGCCGCCGCTACCGTAACCTCTCCCCCCTTCCCCTCCCCCTTCCCCTTAAGCTTCCAAAGGGAGGAGCAAGGGGGTCCTAAAGTTATTAACCTTACCCTTTCCCTACAGATAGAAATCTCTTTACTTGTAAGCTCTCCTCGATACCAAAAACGTAGCTTTACAAATCTTTTCAGTAAATTATATTACCTAAACTCACACGTGTGCTCATTTTTAATATCCCATAAATAAAGAATAAAAGACGGACCTACTCCATCAACCAAAGCTTCGCATCTCCAGGGTTCGCCGCGAGACTTCTCTAACGCGTAAAACATTGGAATGACACACTCGAGTCCGCAGTCATGGGCCGCCAATGGACACGCCCTATGTGCCGTGTATCGCGTCCGCGGCCGCAGGCAAGTCCGTTGGCAATTTCCACGAAAGCTGGGAGTGTTTGGCCTTCTGCTACCGCTACGAACGGACTGGCAGCGGATGCGCCCCCATTCTTTTGGTCCTATTTCAGGGTTCATCACGCAGAACTTAACCGTTTCGAATCACGTGTTCACAATAACCGTCCCAAACAATGACGCCTTGCCTTTACTAAACAGAACCTCTCGGTGTTCTTCTGTTCGGTCCAACTGGAACTTTGGAAACTTCGCTGCTAGCGCGTCAAATTGTTGTTCTCCAGCCGTTAAGATTTCAGTAGCACCGGCATCAGGCATAATTTCTTGAAAACGGCTGTCTCATTTGTCTGAAAGTGTAAATTTCGATGCTGTGTATGTGTTGAATGCTTCGTTTCGATAGTATATACCTATAATATATAAGAAAATGGTGGTTTATAACTTTGCGAAAATTCGTTCGGCGGTCTCATCGTCGTAGTCTATCAGGTAAATCTCGTTGCCCTTAAAATATTTATATTCGGATATATATTTGTAAGGGTAGGTGCCCCAGTTAGTATTTATGTCTTTGCAGTCTGTTACGTATATTACAAAATTAGTTTTTATTGCGTTCTCCAATAAATAATCGGTTTGAAACTATCCTTTCTTCAGAATTTACAAATAAACTTGGTGGTTAGTAAAATAACAACGGATCTTACCACATAAGATACACCGCTTTTGCAAACTCGTGAGACTCTGTATACCTTTTCGCAAATATTATTATAGCCGTGATACGTTTCGTCTATTTCCAAAAGATTGTCCCTATCTTTTATTACTAAGTTTTTCTTCTTAGTCTTTGTATTTGAGGCGTTTATTTTACTTAAGGTATACTTTAAATCTTCGATCCAATACGTAATGAATAGTTTTGACGAAGTCGACTTTAAGAATTTGGTTTTTGCCTCTAATCTTAGCGTTTACAAATTCCAATTCAAAACATGTCTAACAGCGTATAAAAGTTTTAAGTAATATTTTAAACCTTGTACAAAACGCCTTTAAGTGGTTTTTAAGCTTAAAAAGTATTAAGTTAAAATCCGGGTTTTTGCGATATACTTTTATTACTACTTGAATGAATAGTTCACCCCCCTTATATTTCTGTGTTAGAGCTACTCAGTATCTCCAGAACTTAACTAATATGGCGGTAAAAAATTTCCATAGGTTTTCGTTGGTTTTTTCCTATTGGGTTTTCATGGATTTCCAAGTAGTACTAGTTCAGTTCGCATGGTAAAATTCGTAATTAATTTCCGTATCGAAATAAGGGTTCAGACGGTTATACCATTCTGAAAATATATTTAACTGTAAAAAATAATATATATACTTTTGTTCAGCTTATCTTAATAGTGTAGCCGGTAAAAAAAATATTAAATGAGGATAATTCGATATCCAGTTTCTTGTATATATGAAACATAATAAGTATTATGATATTGAATATATCGTATAGTTCGCAGCTGTTAGTTTTATCCTTACCCTAAAGTCTAGCTAAATCGGTAAACTTTATAGGATTGATTTTCTTAGTAGAAAAGCGATGTACTGAAAAGTTACGGTAAGGGTTGTAATTAGCGTGCATTGGTCCGTAAAGTACGTATTAATTTTTACGCTGTTTTATTAATTTCTCAATAGGGTTTTTTTTTCGATGTTCCAGCTGCTTTCCTTTTGAGCGAGCGGGCTATTTTAGGTGTTCCGGTCGCTCCTATTTTAACTTAAAGGTGGATTTGTCCAATTTATGAAAAGATTTGGTATTTGGGTTTACTTTACAGTATATTCTGGTATAGGGATATATTTTACTCGTATTCAAAATCAGGATTACGGCTGGTTTTCCTCCTTTTTCATGATTGCATTTGTAATCTAAGGTATAGATATAGTATGAGGTATTTTTATACTCTATATTTGTCGATTGGTACGTATATTCTTTACTAACTGTTTCTTTTTTTGGTTTAGTAATATTGTTTAACAAAATCCGGTTAATGAATATCTTCATCTACTAATCTAATAAATAGTCAAGTTATATTATTCTGAATTAGCTTTTTAGCAAGCGGTTATTTCTTCCTTGTGAGGTATCAATACCCTTATTTCGTAGTGAAATCTATACTAATTTGGTAATAAAGGGGTTAATTATTTGTTATATATGTAAGGTGTAGTACAACAACCTTTTGTCGAAGACATTTAATGTATTTTATCTATAAGTTTTTCCTTTCCTAGAGCGAAAAATCATGGTTATTTATAATTATTTGATATATATAGGTTACAGTTCTGAATCATCGAATCTATAGTATTATCCTAAAGTTACAGATCGATTTCGTATATTATAACTTCTCTGATTCTCATATATCCAGCTAGGAGGTCAAAGTAAACGTTTTTCTTCTCCGGGATCATTGGTATTAAGACTATGGAAATGGGAGTTACAAGGCAGTTAGGGTTAGTTGTTCCTAAGTACACCTTATGTAGTGGAACGGACTAAATTGGTAGGTTCACGCCGTGGCTAGATTTGGCTACGTTTAGATTTCAAAGGCAAAAGTATTATAAAGTTTCAAGTAGTTGGGAAAATACTAAGAAAATAAGATAATCAAAGAGGTAGAAGTAAGGCTAATTACGTTTGACAAGGTAAGTTATTTATAAACGACTCGTAACTAAGACGTAATTATAAACCAGTTAGACTTCTTCAATATATTTTGTTAACGTTTGGTATCGTTACATTAGTTAAATAACTAAGAATTTTAAACTTTACAATACTAAAGTTGAAATACATAAGGAGAAAGTAAAAAGACGAATAGTGTGAAGGAAGTAAAGGAAGAAATAGGTAAAAAAAGCAAAAGGTAAATAAGGCAAAGGAGGGTGTAGGTATGAAGAGGTATAATATATAATCCAGTATATAAGCTTTGGTTCGCGTTAAGTAAGTAGTTCAGATTGTTATTCATAAACGTTTTTACTAAAGCGAGAGGGTCGGATAGTGTATTTTTAAACGCTTTTAAATTAATGGAGCGGTTTAGATACTATATTTGTAACTGCTTTTATATTTTGCGAGGGATGTGGATTCAAAAGGGATTTAACAAAGGGGTTCGAAATTTGGTGGTTTTAGCTTTCATAACTTAGTATGTGATAAGAAGCTCTTTGAAAAGTTCCAAGGTACATCAAAACGCTAAAAAGAGTTAATAGGGGCATAAGGGGACTTTAAGTGAATAAAACATTAAGTAAAGGTAAATAATATCGCATTAAAGTTATTTTTGAAAGTTATTTAACTTTTACAATATTTATATATATTTCGTATAATTCTCATAAAAGTGTAGTATTAGAGGACAACTAGTCAATACCGCTATAACATTCCGTTATAATTATTGACCTTGCATTTGTCTTTGTTTTTCTAAGCTGTTTGTAGTCAAACGAATAGACTACTAATCAATGTCGATAACGTTTAAACCTATTTACGTAAAGTAAGTAAATGTAAAAGAGTAATCGTCAGATTTTTATTATAGAAGTAAAGATAGATAAATAGTTCAGAGTATTCCAAAGAGTAAACGCCACAGATGGGATGTTATAAACGTCCCATCAGAGAAGTGGCTCGTTTACCGTGCGCTTTGAAATACTCAATCCAGATCGCTCCATACATTTCCGTACCGCCTGAAATATACATTCCATATCGCTGCATTTATAGTGCCCTTTGCGTTTTTCAAGAGTGCAGCCTGCAGCATGACATGTTAATCGTACACCCTATAAGAGGACACCTTGCAATACAGTGCACTACCACTTGACCTATGTATACAATATATAAGGTTTTATAGTAATATTCACAGAAACATTAATGTATATATGAAACTAAATACTTAATAAGTTAATGTTATTTGAATGAATGGTATGGAAGGCTCATACTGGTGAAGCCACGCTCCGCTTACTAGTACCGATAACCATTACAAATGTTAACTAGTTTCAATACCGCGTATAATGCTCGAATATAATCTACAGGGGCTTATTCAATTAGTTAGGGTCCTCACTTATAACCATAATAATATATACGCTATATTTGTTTGATATATATCCTTAAGTTTATAACTTTTGCAATATTTATAAAAAAGTCCACGCAATAGTATATTACGTCGATCGCAAGTACAGGCAACACTTATTTTTTCTGTAACCAAGCACCTAACATTTTATATATCTTGAACCTTTGGTATTGTTATACGGACCACATTTTTCAAGGTATTGATTCCGAGATAGGGTAATAAAGTATTGAATAGAAGAATTTTCACAATACATGGTATTACAATAGGAATGTGTTACTATTACCAATTTTAACGGTTAAATCATAGGCAAAGTTTAAGTTGGCTGTGGCCTTGTTTGAAAATCATAGTTAATAAGGATAACAGTTTTAGAGAGTATTGTTAGATTGATTAAGTTCTACATCTTCAAATCACTTGCTTTTCTCCTCTTATGTTTAGAGGATATAAAGACCTTTGGCTTCAATGTCGATGTTGATATAAATAACTAGATTAAAACGGCTAAATCATTCCTCTTACTCAAAGTAAGGGTATTCGTAATTTTATGTTTAAGGCCAGTAATCAACGGTATTAAATTTGATTGACTTACAAATTCATTGACTTGATTGAAGGTTGAATTAACCTGCCGTCGATAGTGTATACAATGTCCTCAAGTCTGTAGTATATAAAAATACGAAATATCTTTCTTTGAAAATTAGCAAAATAAATTGCTATTAATATGAAAAGTATATCCAAACCTCTAAAAAGTACAGATTTGGGTCGAAAATCGATAAGGACTTGAAGTAAAAAAAAATATTAACGTATTTTATTTATAAAATTAGTTCGTTTTTCACGCTATTAATTCCGCCATCTAATTTTGCGGAGTCAAGTTTTGCAAGTCGTTATTGACAAATATTACGTGTGAAATGCTGAAATATTGTAAATTGAGACATGTTTGATCCCACTGAATGTTGTTTATTACAATATCGGTATCAACTTTACGGCGGCAGAATTAGAGGAAAATACTAAATTAATACGAATTAATTATAAACAGGTAATATAAACAGGTACCTATTAAGGCCTACTAGTGTATTGGAAAATCTTAAGGAGTATACGTAGTACTCCACCGAGCCTACAATATCATCATGTTGGAGATTGAAAATTTAATTAATTAAGAAGTAGGTCTTTACTTAGCGATGAATGGCCTAAATAATACTGTAAGCCTTAATGACTTAGTGTTAACATCATTGGTATTGAGAGTATATTCACGCCAAAAGAGTCAATCTCTGCTTTTATTAAGTACCTAAAAAAAGTTATGGCCTACAGAAAAGCACTATAGAAATTACGGATGAAATTATTGTTAATAAAGATAAGCGGGAAATCCAGTTAAAGATCAGCGGTAATTTGATCCACTCGACCTTCATTTAATATAGAAGTATTATATGGAGCCTGGAGTCTGCTAACCTTAAAGGTCCATGGAATAATAGTTAACCTTCATGTAGGCATACCATTGTGGGAAAGCCTTAACGTCGATACCTGATACTTAAATATTCCCTCCATTATGGTGATGATTTTTACCGACTTGAAAAGACTGTTTTCATTCTTTTGAAATATTGGTATCACTAGTGAAAATCGTCTCATAAGCGATATAATAGCACTTTTTAAAACTTATAAAGTTAGAAAATTTGAAAAATTCAAATTAATCGATAGAAGGGATAAAATTGCACTCGCCGTAATAAAGATATCACTAAGTAAGGCCTTTAAAGAGTTTATGAACGGGAATAAGCTATACATACGAATCGAAGGCAACTTTAACAGGCAACTTGGCAAGGTTAAGTTACGTATCAGCGGATACGAATGTGGTGGTACACTGGAATATTGTTAAGGGAATGGCGATAGCGACTTCTTCAAGTAACACAGAAAACTTGGTGTAATAGTGAGTTAATTAACCCGCATGAGTAAAGAAGAATCAAAAGGTTGCTTAACTTACGTTAGTTAAAATAGCTAGTGGCACTGGTGGTAGCAATGCTAGTAGTGAACCAGGTAACTTACGTAGGTTAATTAAAGGGGTAAACGGTATAATCCACCTAAGTTAAGATGGTTAATGGTGGTAATCGGCTAGTATAAACAAGATTTTGGCGAAAAACTTTCGTTTAGGAGTTGATAAAATCAAGATTCGGAGTCGCGGTAGAAATTGAGGTAATTAAAGCCAATTTGGGTGTGGAAGGCAATTGAAATTGATAGGGGTCTGATTAGTAGACGAGACGATAATCTAATGGTAAACAGAAAATTTTCGTCGAACATACTAGCGTACGCGAACAAAATAAAAAGCTATTAGTGTTGGAATAGTAGTAATTACAGTAAAGTAGGTTGGTATTACTGATAGTAGAGTTAATTATACTAACTGCAATTTTAGTTCATTGTTTTGTATAGGCTTACTATATTGGCTTTAAGTCAAGTACAGTAGGCTCTCAATTCATACTAGGGTACGGGCCAAGTAATGAGCTATACAAATTAGTGTCCAGACCGGCTAGCGATCTGCCAAACCTAAAACAATACATCCACCACTTGATCACACAATACTAATATTACTTAGATCAATCGAATCTACAACTTTGTAACTTCTAAAAGCCTACCAACAAAAGGTATTAATATAATTCTAGTAAACTTAATGACATCAAAGCTAATAACTTTTACTATCGACTTATTTAAGTACAATACAAACCGGATTTCGCAAATTAGGTTCCTCATAATTCCCATTAACGGTTGTACTTGCTTGCCGAGTCAATTCAATTAACCAAATATCCTTGCAAGTATGAGAATTGCAGAGGGTTTGTACTAAAATGTGAATACTTGATCTTTCTTATTTGTTTATTTAGCCCTATATGCCAAACTTAGTCTTCTTCTCTTATGCATTCATACCATCAATAACATTGAATTTCTATCAATACCAACAAATTCGTTGTTATATTGCTCGATTGGTTTTTAATACATGTGATATCCAATATTAACGAAGAAAGTTCTAATAAACAAGTCACGATTACTGAGAACCACCTATACTTGATATCTATTAAATATAAACAAGTAATATAAAACTTATTAATATTAAATATTTACCATATAATAATAATATTCAACATTGTTATGATAAGGAAAGACACATGAATGATTATTACAAAACAGTTAGGCTTGCCTCCAATACTTTTAGTTATATTTACAGACTCCCACAGCCTCTACAAATACCTATCAAAGTTAAGCACAATGTGAAGGAACTAGGCTAGAACTATCGCTTAAGGTGGTCGGATACTGCTTATAATCCTCGATGAAAAGAAATGAGAAACTCTTACTAAGAAGCTGTTATGGAGCTACTGAAAAGGGGGTAGCCTAGTTACGTCATAGGTGACAGCATGCCTCCAAGCATCTTTAGAGCATATTAAGAGTATGACAATTATCAGGGATAGATTTTCGGTAAATATTAGTCCAGATATTAGCCTGTGCTATACCCTCCGCTTTACGTTCTTTTTCTGGGTATAAGAGGCGGTGGACGGTTTTGACGAATTATAGAGTTATGGAAAGTGTGTAAAAATTGTTTTGGATCGATTTAGAATGTGGTAGTATCGAATGAAATGTTTTAGTTATCGAACGGTTTGGTATCATGATGAAGGCATTAGTATTAACCTTATTATCGCTTTTTTTATCAATATTCCCGTCAGCCCCCCTTAAAAATATGAAACTATTCCCTTTCATAATACCCTGTTTTTATTAGTAGTATAGCCTCTTTATCTCAATACGTGTTTTTTCGTCAAATGAAACGGATTTTTCTTTCATCATCAAAAAATTCGCCTCTCAAATGAACCATTACCTTACTACTGAGATTAACAAATTTATTAGAAATGTGAGTGTATTCGTTTTGAAACCTTTCAATGTTGTTGACGAATATGTGTTTTTTTCAGTGCGTTGGACCAAGATATACTTAAACAGTACTTGAGAAGAAATATATTTTGAGTATGTTTATAAGACAGTTTATGACTTGCAGAAGTTTTGTTAAAAGATCGAAGGCAAGTATTAATTCGAGTAACGGCTGGGAAATTATTAATACGCGGAATGATATCCGTGTTAGATATCAGTTTTACTTTGTTAGAGCTAATGGCTGAGGCTTCAGTTATACGTATACCCTTTTAGATTTGAATTTATTGCATAATATTGAATTAAGTCAATTGTTCAAATGTTATTTGTAAGTCGTTTCTCAAATGTTAATGCTTGGTTAGATAACATGTAAATGGAGGTGATTTTCCTAAAAACATATAATAAGGATATTTTAGGTTACTTAGCGTAAGGTGGATGTACGAGGTGGTAACGATTCGGTTTCCTTAACTTTTGCTACTTTCGGCGGCTATAGTACCATATAGCCTTTTAAAGAAAAGCGTGGTCTTTAGGTAAATCAATATATTGGTAAGGAGTATGGACGTTGCGTTAACGAAGTGGTAGTAAGTTTCTTTGATGAGATTAAGTAGGTAATAAAGGTTCTCGAACGTATTAATGGTAATTTTGGGCGTATCGATGGTTGGTTTGATACGTTAGTTGATGTAAGTCATAAATTAATAGTAGGTCATCACTTGGAGAGAACTTGGAAGATAGCGATTATATAAGTATAGTGAAGTAGTTGTAGTTATAGTAGTAGTAGTATGAATATGAGTTTGTTACATATTAAATATCTTTAATACATCGGCTTTTGCGTAATTCGGTGATTTTGAGTGAAATTAATTTCAACCCGTTTGCGGTATTAACGAAAAAGCCTGTCCTGGTTTATGGTCAAGTCGTTACAAGATGTGAAATCATCGAAGTCCATTTTGTTTGAGAAGTTTGAGAACATTTTTTAAATTGAGTATATATAATTTGTCTTTTTACCTAAACCTTATCTTTTTCAAGGGTTTCCAAAACGTAGTCGGTTTTCTTGGAGTTTTTTTTCGAGTTGGTAAAATGCTTTCGACATGATATCCAGTTTTTGTTTCGCTATTATTATCAATAATTTTGATATTAGGTAGCTGGTAATGCGGATTAGGTGGCTCAGAAGTAGGTTCAAAACCTTTCAGATGAGTTTGTTTACCTTATATCGAGGGAACTTTTCCCCTGGAATGTTAAGTACGATAAAGTTGAACTTGATAATACATGTGATACGGTATTGATAATAAAGTTAGTTTTATTGTATCGAAGAATTATTTAATTTCTGTCATTCAACATAAAGTCAAACATTATTACTGACGTGGAACCCTTTTCAAATTGAGCATTATATGTTATCGATATTGAATCTTAATCTAAGTGATAGTGTTTCTCAGTATTGAAGGATAAAGAATGATAAAACTAAATCTAAGACTGACTGCAGAGATTGCAGTAAAGTATTTACAATAACAAGCAAAAGAAGGGAAAATGTGGTTAAGTATTATCCAAAAATTTGCCAGGGGACAAAAAAAAGTATAACGTGATCATCATGAAGTATGATCCATCAAGAAATAGTGACAGTTGTGAGAATAAATTATCGCGAGTAGGGATACTAATGAGATTAGCTCCTCATAAGAGGGATACTTGTAAGTACTTAGTCCAAACTCTTCTTAAAGTCCTCAATTAAGTCTTTACAATACTACAGATCCTTTAGGCTTACACACTCATCGTCCTTTACTGTAAATCCTTTCTATCTAAACAGGTATTATACGTGTTAACCCAATTGATGGCGCTGATCAAACCTCTTATTCAATATTTTTTGAATTTTCTATTCTTCTTCGTTACTGTTATATTTGACAGACGCAAAATACGGAGCGACTCCTTAAAAGTTTTCAACATCCCAAGCATGCGTCAAGTACAAAATATTAACGGTGAGAAAATGGTTTGAATTTGAAAAGAAATCCAACGTAAAAGCGAGTTTTCTGACTTTATTCACAATAGTTAATAGGACTAAGTAACGAGGAACAAGTTTTCCTTAAATATAAAAAGGTTTATATATTTGGCCAGTTTTCAACCAAACTTAACTACCGACATTAAAGTCATATCATCGGTGTTTTCAATCGTATATATTTCTTGAATCTACGGTCACAATATATATAGTGAATTAAACATTTCACCTTAAGTATTCTATTACAAAGTGAATATCAGCTTGTTATTGGTGTAATAAAGGAATAAAATAGTTGACTAGTAAACAAAGAAAAACTTCGAATAAGAACTCGTTAATAAAAAAGTAAATTATACGAAAATGAGCATGATTAAAATACTATTACAAAGCAGAAATACAATATATTCAAAATAAATAAAGATGTTTAGCCACGTAGTAACGTATTATAAGCCTTATAAACTAGTTTTATTCTTTAACTATCTATTTACCTTGGGATGGTAAGGTATTACTATTGTTAACGTTATGCCAAAACTTTTTCAAAAGACTTGCGAAAATGGCAACGAAAGAATTAGGGTTTTGATTGGAAATATCATGTCGTAAACCAAGTTAATTCAATAATAAGATTTTTTTTAAGAAAGTAGCAGTCCATTTTACAGCAGTATATATAATATGTTCGGGTAAAAAGTCTCTGTTTAGACGTTTTTCATATAATATGTATAATTTTATTAAATTCTTCCCATATAGGCAGACTCCATAACATCCCAGATATAAAACAAAAACTGGTAAAAGGATAAAAAATGAATTTTAAAGGTAAATATAGGTTTTATAGGCGCTTTAATTAACTATGATTCGCCGATAGGCTCTAAATTCCATTTTACAATGAACTACATTGTAAAAAGTCTCGATAATAAGAATTTATAAACTTATTTTTTCAACAAAAACACAGATCGTTGAATATAACTATTATACGTTTAGACCTAAAAAATAAAATTTATTGTAAACGTTCGCGAAGAACTCCTAAACGAAAGGTAAAGGCAAAACCAGGTTTTAGAGCCCTATGAACCTCGGTTATATAGTAAACAATCTCTAAGTCTAACCAACTAGCTGAGTTTTAGTACTGAAATAGTATTTTCGTTTAAATCATCACTTTTAAGTTAATGAAAAATATTTTTCTATACGAAGTAAACACAATATACGGATAAAAGCGAAATAGCGAGATATCCACAATTCGAGATGATACCAAATACCTAATAAAATATAATATATCAGAAACCCCTAGGCGATCGTGAAATACTCGGTTAAAGAACATAAAGAACCTTTTACGTACGAATTAGCAAGTATTTCAACTTTAACAACCTCAACAAATTATCGTAAATAAAATTTAAGCGTTAAGGAAAAAAAATAACTTCCAAGTTATATACTTTAGGGTAAATAAAAGCATCAATTAATTTTCTATTTACTTTAAAAGTAAAAGCTATATTGAATAAAGGTTAATTGAACATTTAATTACTGGATGCATGAATCTTTGAAATTATAGTCAAATTTTTATGATTAAAAGATCTTATACGAAGGCGATGATGAATTTATATAAGATAGAGTACCTTAAGTTTTTCAAGACTGTAATATAATTGAGTATGGGTCAAATATAAGATTAGGAATAAAATACGCTTAATTTCTATTCCTAAGATCAAGTGATTAATCTCCTACATATCATCATTTTTTTAATTGAACCATCATAACTTTGAAACTACGCTTAAAACAGCCATTTATTTGAAGGAAGAAAGTGTGATTGAAATTTGATTTATATAGGCTTAGGTGGCCATATAAGAATTGCTGAAGCTCATCAAAAGTAATCATTATTAAAGTGTTGGAATAATTTTCGTAAATTACGTAAAATGTTATCATTTACTATGGTTTCCGATGTTACAACGTCTCTTATAACGGCTTTTTACGAAAAAATCGGGTTTAATATCTTAAAAGTATTCAAAAATTAAGCGAAGGCAGGAATTATTACTTGAAGAAATATAGAATCTTTAAAAAAGGTTATTAATGATTTTAAGTTTTCTGGAAACTATAAATTACGAACTCCCTAGGTTTGTTTTTAAATCATAAAGAAGCGAAGACTTTTCACGTAAGATTCGAGTATTTTCACAAATTGGAATCTAATATAGGATTTGTTTTGTGACAAAAACAAACTTATGCATAAGATTAAGTCGAGTATTTTTTTTAAATATATAATGTATTTATAGAAAGTATCCAATAAAATAACCATATTGTAGATAAATGTATAGATTTGTTTTAAAAAGTTCTTAAACGTGTGATCCATAAATCATCGTGTATAAGATGATAAATTAGGAAAGCCAATAAATACCACCTTAACGCGTTACAAACCTCGATACCTAACTGTTGTAAAGTGACCTGGGTATCTTAAGTAAACCAGTGGATGAAAAAGATATTTTGAAATATCTGATATAAAAATATTTTTTTCATGTAAAGATTCGATAACTTGGCTATAAAGAAGTAGACAGTAACTATTTCAATCACCTTATTTATTAAGTAGTTTTAAATCCATTACAACACGTTATTTTTGGTTGCTATCTAAGAAATACAAAATAATGAAAAAACTAATAGGGCAAAGAGCAAAATCTTATTGGAGTATTTTATACGATTTTTCTCATGGATTTTGTTAAACCATTAGTCGATAGGTTATTTACCGCCTTGGAACATAGGATAAAATTGATAATTTGACTTAACATATTACTAATATTTTACCAAGGGTATCTTCATAATTTGGTTTTCTGAAACTTTTACTGTATCTTTCTCCTTTTAAACCCAGTGATCTTTTTACAAACTTGTTAAAGTTATTAGGCTATCTTTTAATCAATAATGTTAATATATATGCCTAATGAATTCTGAATTATTGATATATTATTAAGAGTATTGATATCGAATAAATAAGGTAATTTTCGCGGAATTTCTTAATTGGATTAAATTTTTTTTCAATTATATATAGCCAATTATAGTCGATGATAGCGTCGGTAAATCGAATTGGTATTTTTGAATTAATAGGAGCTTGGAAACAGCATGTGATTCGAGTTAAAGATATATATATATAACGTATGGATATAAAGACAATTCTGATTCTAGGGTATAAGTTAACTATTTAACGTTCAAAACATGAAAATTTGTGAAATTGACACCTAATAACCAAAAGCAATTTCAAGAAGCCGTATTACTAACGAAGTGAATGTTATGACTTTCTTAGTGATATTATACAATTAAATAACATATGATATAAATAAGTCAATAAAAAGGATCTTCCTTTAGTGATATCGATAGATTTTACGAGAACTCAAGGTTTTTGGCATAAAAGTACAGCTACCGTAATTCGAATTTTTACCTTAATGACTATTAGTTTACTCGGGGTTTTATAAATGGTCAATGGTATGTCGAATCTGCTATCCGAGAAGAAAATGACATTTCGCAACATAACAACTTCAGACTTAAGTAGTTTTAGCTCAAAATTTGTCAAAGTGAACCGGCTCTCCATGCAACTAATAACCTAACGCTTTACTATTTAATATAACAGCCGTGAATTAGTGTCTACATTATAGTTAAAAGTCCAAAATATCTATCCAATCTTCAAAGTCAACTAAATTAGCAGTCTTATAACGGCGGCGATAGTTTTTGGTTCTAAAAAGGTACTTTTAGCTTAACGATGTTTGAAAGGTGTTTGTTTTTGAAGAAAACAAAAGTGACCATCCACCAATTTTTTCCCTACATTAGTGTCGTGGTATATTATAATATTGTTCTTTCTATCGTTGCTTTTCTCGCGTTTTCGAACAGTAATTTGTAGGTATTAGTAGTCTTTTATGAATAGATAAAATATACCATTAATGTTACGGAAATTCACAACATTTAACTTTTAAATATCATTAAATACATTATTGTAAATATGTACATCAGCATTTTATAAGGAATGATATATTTCTCGCAAGTATACCAAGTAAATCGCCTTATAAAGATGGGGATAAAATGACTTATTTCGAAAATCGGGTAAAACTAGGTAATAACCGCGTATTTTTCTGTGAAGTTTAAAATGAGGTAATATAATTACGTTATCTACGAAACCTTAAAAGCTCAGCGCCAAGACTTTCGTCCAACACAAAAAGGAACTTCGTATAGTAATTCGAAGATATTATAAAGTTTATTTATTATTAGCTTGAAAATTAATGCTGCAGTTACGATCTCGTTGCCAACTACGGATACTATACCGATTTCGGTCACGTTGGCGACGACGATTACGTTCCTAACTGTACTTCCGGAAAGTATTGCTATAGTTTTGCTAACTATTTTCACGGCTTCGCTCTTTCTCGCAAAAACGACCCTCACGGCGTTACCAATTCTCACGATACTTGTATCCTCCTCGATTTTAATAACGATTATGAGCTTAATTCTAACAGTACTTTCCATCTTTGGAGTAACGAAAGGTATTATTACATTAGTTAGTATCGTTATACTTTTTACGAATATTTTTACGACCCTAACGAAAATAGTAATGGTCTTTAATTTCATTCCAGAAAGATGTAAATCGGTAAGACGGAAATTGACGATTCATAGCTAAGAGTAAAATTATCTTACTTTCCACATCTTATTTATATACTCCCGTATTATTTATATGCGATAAAGAAAAGTCAAATATTATTAAATATTCACGTTTAACACGTTCCAGATATTTATGATAACGCTTCACTAATAGTCATTATACCTATTTAAGGTCCCGATCACTCTAGCGTACCTTATTTTGGATGAAATATACTTATTTACATTATACTAATTATATAAAAGAACTCGTAAACGAAAAGTATTATTGTAATAATTATTAGTTTCTAGTCTAATATTAATAGCGAACCTGGTAAGAAAAGTATTTCTAATTTGAAGGATACATCACGAAAAAATCATGTATTGGTTGTAAATGATTTACTCAGAAATTTACCAGTATACTTTTAAAATTTGTACATAGTTTGAGAATATTTTAACCAATTGACTTTTAGTTCAAAGATATAGGTTTGTAAAATAGTCGAATCTTTACTCAATACTTTAAATATCAGCAAATACTATATCCTAACCCATTTTATCGATACCTAAGTCGGAAGGATTAGGGTACTTAAAGCTAAAAATTTCAACCTTTTTTCGAGTTGAACAACAAGTTTTTACCAAGTATTAAAAAAAGAGCTAGGAAAATTATATTGTAAAGAGAGGTGATTTTCAGAGAACGTCGCGTTCGGCTTATCCATCTCGTCAATTATGTTCACGAGCATTACGGTACACCTCACAAACTTATTAATCGTCTTCGCGAGTACTGTAGAAACCCTTACAAAAAGAATAGTAGGGACATTTCTTCTGATGATAACAATAAAGCGACTCCTACCGGTAAGGACAATAAGGTGATTCTTACCGCCGAAAACTATTAAGCTACTTTTTACGCTTAGGATGATAAAGAGACTTTGACCGGCGAAGATAATAAAGCGACTCTTATCGCCTAGGACGGTAAGGCGATTTTAGCTGACGAGAGCTATTATATTTGCGGCAGAGGGGTGGCTAAATGCGATCTACAATGCTTTTGACAGGATTCTAAAGGTAGTTAAAACGTTTAGTTATTTATTTCCGAAGGTATACCTACTCATTTCGTTTAATGTCAGGTGCTCCTGGAACTATCGCTACGGGTCGTTTAACAAAGAGTCTAGTGGAGGCATCGGCTGCTAACATTATTAAACTTCAAGTTCAAAGAAAGGGGTAAAAGCGAGTTGAAATTATTAAAGGTTCATGGGGAGATATTTATAATACGTTACTGATAAATACTATAATAACAAAAGTAATAGGTGATGTAATAGGATGAGAGGTAAAAGCTTAATGATGCCTAATTTTACATAACTTAGTAGTAGGTAACAACTAATTGGTCAATAAGTCTTATAATTGCCTACTTGTTATATAAAGAAACAAGGTAATTGAAAACTAAAAATAGGTGAGGGAAAAAGAAGAGCTGGTGATTTAATTGTTGAAGGAAGACGTAAATTGATGTTTTGGTTGCTGAAGGGTAACCATTTACAGTTGACGACAGTATTGTTAGAAACAACAAAGCTCAGTAATGGCATAAGAGTTTAGTATCAACTTAATTGGTAGTTTACAGCTACCATTTATGGGGTCGTGATAGTGGTTATAATGTCTCTGTGTATTCAAGGATAATGAAGCAAAAAACTAAGCTCCAACATGACTGCAGAGAAGGCAGTAGGGTATGTACAATAATAAGCACAAGCAAGGCAGGTGGTTTTTAGTGTGTTCCAATAAGCGGTGTTTTCCACGAATTGTTTTATAGCCATTTTTATAATTTATGCGAATTACGTAGCGTTGAGGATACATTGGACGAAGTTTTTAACACTTTTACGCGGCTTTGAGATTAGAATAAGTAAATGTTGAATTGGTTGTGAAAAGTCGACGTTGTAGCCGTAGGTTATGAAAAACTGATTTATACTAATATTGATTGTGTTTTCGGTATTTAACGCTAGTCTTTAGTTCGGCAATAAGTGGTTTTAATCTAGTTTAGTGTGAACGACGAAGAAGCATAGGTATGTTAAGACTTTTCGATTAATATATTCGGTTATATCGTTTGTTTCAGGGTATAATGCCGTGGTTAAGCGTTATTTTACCACCGATATATTGTAAAGGCGGTTTCAAAAACGATTTATTTAAGTTTAGATTTGATTATTAATAATTGTATGATGAAACCGGTGAAATCATTAAAAGCGGTTCAAAAATAATTTTATGTAAGTTTTAACGTTTATGGTATTTATGATGTTCCAGGTAACAGTTTATTCCAACTATTTATTATAATCATAAGTTAAGGTAGGTAATCAGTATGTTGGTAACAGATGACTATTATAAAGTCGATAAAAATCTTGTTCTAAAGCTGTTCGGAGATTTTTCAGGGTTAAAAATATCCTTTTCAATAGTGTTTCTAACAGGTTATTCCTTGACAAATATTATAATTTCAGTAAAAGCGCCGGATTGTAGGGTGTAACTCAGGTTCAAGTATGTTTTAGAAAGCATAGCATTACTATCTTCGTATCCCTGGATATTATTAATACGATAATAGTAGATAGTTTCAATTAAAGAGGTCGTAAGCTACTTATGAGCAGGTATTTTGATACGGCTATGGAATCGTAAAATATTATCGTCATTGGTTATTATTAATAGAGTAACATCAATTAGAAAAGAAAGTGAAATAGGGTGATTGAAAAAATGATTTACGTGTGGATTAAAATTATTAAAACTATGTAAAGATTAATTTTGCGTAATGGTTAAGATTAGGTTACACTTAATACATAATATTCAAAAATACCTTTATAAGCCAAATTGAAATGAATAAAATTGAGTGGTTGAAATAGAACAAACTATAATACGCTAGAAAAAGAACATACATAATATGGCGAAGCCTTTAAAATAAAGCGTCTAACGCTAACTAATACGAAAGAAATTTAAAAGAAACGAAAATAAAACGCGACTATAAGCTAGGTAATAGTCTTGAATTGGTTATTTTATGCCTCATAAATGCTGTATTAGTCAAGTACCTAACAAACTTGAACGTCGTAAATAATAAACCTCAATAAGTATTGTAATGTAAGTTTGAAAAAGGAAGGCGAACTGGGGAAAGTAAACGGGGTAGTTATAATTGGGGAGGGGGAAATGTCTAAAGGTAAGTATATAGAGTTTGCAGTGGTATATAAGGCTTATTAAACGTTTCGAATACTATATCTAGCATATAGTCTACGTTTGGTAAGAGTTTCACGTGTTATTTTTGAATGGTGAATTAATTGTAAGAGCGTCCAAAAATTAGTATTTTGTCCGATTTTGAAGTTTATTAGCGGTTTGAATGCTACGTTTCGGCCGCTTCCGAAACTTGAACACGATTCAGATATTGGGTTTAGATCAGCTAAGTTCTAATAAAGGGTTTCAATACTTGTTGATTTTAGATAAAGTGAACAAATACGTAATAAAGCGCCTGTTAAAAAGTGCATGTGTTCGTTTAAAACGACAAAGCGAATTTATGGATAAAGTAATGCGGTTATTAGTAAACAGGGTATTAACCGAATGAATAATATCGTACTAAAGTTATCTTTTTCAAAGTCATTCAGAATTCTACAATCTTTTTATACTTCGGTTTTCCATGGCGCTCCCGCGTATTTCTATACTCCCGTATAGTTCTTATAAATCGGAGTGTTGAAATATGTATAATTGGAACCGCTATTTCATCCCGCTATAGATATTCAACTTAAGCTAATCTCCCTTTTATTGGGAATTTTTATTCGGTTGAATCGGATGTATTTTTTTATTCATAAGGTCTCTTTCTATTTACGTAAATGTCAAAAGTAGAAAAGATGTTATGAAAATTGGTAGCGTATATTAAACTAGGCAGTAATATAAAAAAGAGAAGAGTGGCATGACCTAGACAGCGGTTGGGTCAGGAAACGGGCCAGTATGCAACTGCGCCACTGAGAAGCCTGAAGTCCAACACATCAGGCGGGGAATATCTCTTATGTTAGCAACACAGGGTTAGGGTTAACGCACGAACGCGTAGGATATGTTGGATCTCTTGCTATCCAAGCTATCCAGTACTGAAGACAGTATGAAGGCACGGATATATAAAGATACGGTAATCACCACACAGATAGTATTTCCTTCATAGCTCTTCAGTTATCAATCTAAGTATTCAGTCTACACATCTGAATAGCCTCACGGCTTTTGATCATTACTTGCACGGTTGCGATATTGTTCACTCAGTACCTCTGCTACCTTCTTGATAATATAAACCCTCTGACACCTATTATATACTCACGGGTATTTAGTGTGATCATTACAAAGAGGAATCCGGGAAGTACACGCTTTAGATAAGCGCTTATATGCTCTTACCCAAGCAGTTGCACTGTAATATACACTCTGTTAATCTCTCTTCTTGGCAGTGGCACTCTACCGTGCACTCAGCCAATGTTTCTTCCAGGTAGTGGCACGCTATCATACATTCTGTAAGAATGCACCTTGCAGAGTTGTATGTTATTGTGCACTCTGCAAAGGTGCAACCTCAAACGTGGCCGCTTACCGACTATAAATATATATGATAATATCCACAAAACTATATCGCTTCTACGTCAAAACAAGTGCAATAGTCTAAGTTTGTAACGTTTTAATTAATTTCTGCTTTCGACCCGACCGCTTTGTAGTTCGTATGTCTGATTTTTCCTAGACTGTTATCGAAATTTAACAATTCTAAAACAAAGTATCGACTATATACGCTAGCCTTTTCATGTTGAAAAACGACTGTAAATAACACGAACAGCTATATTTTGACGATTTTGCATCAATTAAAATAACGCTGCGTTAAACAATTAAATTCATATCAAAGATAGATAAGAATGAAAACGAGAAGATTAATACATGTTTTTTTTACGTATGTGGATACTATATACCAGCGGTTAAGGAAGTTATTACAGCTTATTACACGTCTGAGGTACACTAAATATCATACGATACTTGAAAGATTCTCAATTATATTAAAATTACCTTTGGTGATCTTTATCTGGCGGATAAAGTTTTTGTCAAACGAAAGGGTTTGTTTATGAGCAAGAAAGATTTATAGATATTATTCTTCATTTAATATCAAACGTTATTTACTTAAATATGTTGTTTGGATTGGCTTTCAGATGTTGAATATAATTATTTTCCCTTTTGTATTTCACCATGTATCCGAAATAGGTTAATTACGATAAATGTTCATTGTATCAATTATATGGTTACTTTAGCAGAATACTGTAAGTTCTCCAACAAATAGAACTTTTTCAATTCAAAACAACGTTATAAGCGATAATTTTCGAACCCCGTTCAAGTTTCGAGATCGAATGGAAATATAATTATAATAAAGGTTTATTCTGTTTCAATATCCTCGTTAAAAGGGTAAGATAATCGTGATCGGCTATTTTAATTAATTAATCTGACAAAAATCCAGGAATATAAATACCAAACGATGTAAATAACAACGGAGGTGTTGGTAGAGCTTTAGACATTACTACGTTATCGATTCGATTGGTCTAAATACTAGTATTATTGCGTGCTCAAATTGTGAATATGTTGTTCTAAGTTTGAAGATGGAATATGTCTCTATATTTGTTATTACATTATGGGAAAAGTTTTCATTTAACTGTAAAAGTAAAAAAAAACTAATTAGTACATTCTCGAAATTGAGGAATAACATTAAAGTTATGATGGAATACATATATTAAGTATATAACAAAGTTTTACATGAATATGAATAAAGAGTTCAACTCAATATCAATATATATCGTTCTAAGAATAACGTGTGGTATAATGTCCGGTATATTATCGAAACTATTGTTATAAGTAAATATAGACGTCGGTAGATATCGCATTATAGTTTGAATTTAGCAAGGGTTAGTATCTAATACGACGATATTACGTCTGAAGTCAAAGAATAATTGGTGTTAGGTAAAAGCTATTTTTATTGGATGGGCGACCCTGACGTAATGGAATACAAAAAGTATTTCAAATCATTCGTAATGAGCTTTCATCACAAGATTTTGCTAAATAATATAGACTTTGTCATTGATAGAGTTAACGGTTACAAAACAATGAAACATTAATCTCACCTTTCGATCGAACTAGCGGATTTTCGCGACCTGTTTAATAAGGAAAATGTCATAGTTTTACACCTGTATTAGAGGAAATTCGACCACTATATTTATATGAAATAGAACAAAACCGGGTTTCTATCGGATAAACCAAAGGTATCATGAGATTCGATATTACAAAACTCATTCCTTAATCCTCATATTTAGTCAACCAAACAACTAAATGGAGGTTAAATATAGGCATGTCATTTCCCGGCCGCAGCACCAATATTATAAATTTTAGACAGGAGGAATTGAGTAATACTTTACGTTAGTAACCGGAATTTAAATATAATTTCAAAATATAATTTTTTTTATCTGCACTTCATTTAAAAACCTTGACATTTGCTATCTTAATTGACGTCATTCACGAAACTAAATATTCGGGTGCCCTTTTATCGTATTCGAATTATACCAAATTTGAAAAATAAACTGATATTTATATCCGTTTCGTATTATTCGTATAATTAACTACACCTTTTGAACTTACGGAGGCTTTGACGAAGTTTTAACGTTATATTACTGATATAATAACGACTACCCTAAATAATTTCGCCACGGCTTACCTCAACAGCCCATTAGTCAATATTTATATTTTTGAAATAATTATATAGCGAATGTTTTTAAGGTTTTGAGGCATTTATACGACACAGGGCTCAATCAAGATTTGAACAATACAACTCTGTAGTAAAAGAATAAATAATTTTAGCTTTATTACGAAAGCGAGTGTGTGTATCCAGTTTAACCCCGAGAAGGTCCAGGCCATTCGTAAATGGAAGTCTCGCCGTATTATTAGAAAGGTTAAAAGTTTTTATATTTTTTAAACTTTTATCGAAAATTTATTAGTATGTTTTCCTAAATGGCTCATTAACTTATTTGCCTTACGAAGTACTTAACCTGATATATTTAGACGGATAGCGAAAAACAAGCGTTCCAATATCAAATTGGACTTTCCTTACAACCCTAATTCTGTCCTATCAAGACTCCGATCGGTTGACAGTAATAGAAAGCAATTATTTTAGAATAGCCTCCAAAGGTTATCTCGTATAAATGGACAAAGACAGTATCTTGAAGCTGGTTCCTTATTATTTTATACCATTATTAATATTGAAAGTAATTGATTTACCCATAACAAAAAGCTTTTCGTGGTAATATCATGCTTGAAGTCGTGGTTGTAAAAATCAAATAATATCCGTACCCCTTTCACAATTTTGAAATATTATAAGAGATTGAAATATTTGTTAACCCTATTCAATTTCGAAACGTTTAACTCTTCAAATCAAAACATTTACTTTTTTCCATTATGACTTACGTTACCGGCCCACAATTGAAATGAATCGTCCCGATATCTTAATATACAAATTATAAAATATTCTAATATTTAAAAGCCGCCGCTTACACGTTTTCCGTCTCATATCTTTCATTATATCAATTATAACAACAATTAACTCAGATATTACAGAAACAAATATCGCGGTATAAGATACTTGTAAATTTAGGAAAATATAAACTTAACTACTAAATTACGATAGAATGTTCTCGTCATGGAAATACAAGAATTATTATATGTTTATCGTTATAATAACTTAACTGTTGTTAAGGTTTAAAGCTTTGTTATTCACGTGATATAAGGTCTTTAGAAGGGTAATCAGAATGATTAGTATTGTAGTATAAAATATGATAATTTAAGAAGTATTCAGAGGTGCACGCTACAGGTAAGGGCTTATAAGCTCTCACCTAGAGCGTACTCCTCCAGACCGATCCATATATTGTAGTTCGGTTTGGTATAGCTATTCCTGACTAATTTATGTACTTCTGTTCGCTTTGGTAAAGCTATGTTAAACCAACCCACATATAATGTACTTTTACGTCTTGCAAAAGTTGTTCCTATCGCGTAATACTTAAACGAATAATCTGTAGAAGTGCACCTTACATCACAATATAATGCTATCAAACTTATATAAAATAATCATAAAGGTATATAGTAATATTTACAAAGGTAATCTTTTTTTCTTTTTTATATACTTCGTACCTTTATCCTAGTAGTAACAATATAGTTTTGGTTACGTAGGTCCAAATTACTAAGCTTTGTAATGACAGCGTTATTTGGAGTATTAATTGAAAGAGGTTTAAATTAGTAGTTTCCGTAGCAATGATGTGGTTGTAAGGATTTGAATTAGCAAGTTTGTTTGGGATTCGTAAGGTTTAGCAGCGGTGGTAATTATACTTCGGGTTTAGTTGGTATAGTTAAATAAGAGCGATATGGTTGGTAATAACGCCTTGTGTGGTTTCTGATAGGAGTGATTATGTAAAAGTAATTATGTAAAAAAAATCGCGTAATGAGGTATTAGGTTAATATAAAAAGGTATATCGTTATCGGCCTAAGTAAAACTTCATTCTTTTTCTTTGAAAGGTATGTAGTTTACGTCGATATAGGTTTCTATTTTAATGTAACTTTTTTTTTCCTTTGATGAAACAAACCGTCCTGATAAATAGGTTACTTAACCGATACCTATATACTAACCTTCACTTCAAATAAATGCCGCGTAAAAATAAAACTGTAAGGCTCCGTTTAACGTGGGAGCATTGGCGCGCCATCGCCACCGCTTTTGTTGCCATTACCATTACCATCTATTACACTATTACTATCGATAAGAACAGTAGCCTGATCTTTTCGGATATTATCTCCTTGACCGCGGATACTCCGCCCGTTGCCGTTACCATGCCTAGCTATATCTCCATCGTTTCGTTACTTTTAGCCGCCACTATTATGTACCTAAGTTTCATCATCGCCGTCGCTTTGCCCTTTTACGCCGTCGCCGTTACGACCCCCCTTTTTTTCCCCTTTTCCTTCCCCTTTCTTAGCTCATAAGGAGAGGATCAGTAGACTTTTAAAGTTATAAACCTTAGCATTTCCCTACGAGTAAAGACTCTATTATCCATAGGGGCCCCTTTACGTTATGAACATAATTTAGTGTAGCTACTCCAAGGTTCGTATATCTAAAATCAGTCCATGCATATACCTTTAATCTTCTTTTCTATAAATGACAAGTACGAGGCGAACTTGCTCCACCGCTTTGAGCTCCGTATCGCTGAGGTACGTCGCAAAGCCTTTTTAACGCGTATAATGTTGGATCGACATACTTAGCTCCGCAGCCCTAAGCTGCTAATAGATACACCTTCGTTCCGGTGGTTTCAAGGCCGTGTGCCGAAGCCGTATTACGCGTTCGCTGGCTTTTCAGTAAGTTTTAACAACGCTTTGAAAATTTCTTTCGGTAAATATACACCGTTCGGAGCGCTTGGAAAAAGTCATCGCGGTCATGAATAACTATTATGAACCTATACTAATTAGTAATAAGAGTTAATAGGCGGTTTAAGGAGACGGTAGCCGCCAGCTTCACCTAGAAATAGGGCTTACGTATATATTTAATAGGTGAGTTTAATGAAGCTATCTCACATCATCGTCAAGAGAGAACCCCCCCACCTTTACGCCTTTTCCTCAGGGTATAACCAATAAGGCGTAAGGTTATATTCTTCTTAGCGTTGGGAACATCGGGAGAAGAAACAGCGGTAACGTTAATATAGAGGGAAAAACGATGGAAAGAATGGTAAGGTCGTGACAACATCGCCTTTTTGCTTTAGTGATAAATACAAGCCCCCGTTAGCTAGGTCGGTGTGACTGGTAGTAATATAATACGTTGCATCCTAATGTCATAGATTTTAGCAAAAAGAACGTTTAAATATAATAAGCGTAAATTAAAAAAAAAGAAAAAAAAAGCGGAAAAATATTAAGAACGTTTTGTTATCGTAAATTAAAATAAAGTAGGGTAAATAGTAGAATACCTGAAGAGTTCGAAGCAGGTAAAAAACAAATTAATGAAATATTAGGAACGGTATAAAATCGTAAAATTATATAAAGAAAGAAATGAACGGAAAATCCCTTCGGGTCAAGGCATACAAATTAAAGAGTATTAAAATTTTGTAAGCGGTATGAAATGGTAGAGTTAAATAATGATAAAACAGGAGATTGGTGCGAATAGTATAGTACAAGCCAACCTAAATTATCGAAAATTAATTGCATGGTTAATTAAGGTCGTGTAAATTTTTCGACAACCTTAATAAATATTATACTTGTTGATATAAGTGTTTTATGGCTTTTTAGGCGTAGTTTTGGTTATCTCATCCGTTCACTTGAATTTTCCGTCGATTTTCCTCGTTTCCTCCATTTTACGGCGTATATATAATTTTCGCAAAGCTATAATATCGAACATTCCGCGTTTTCGGTTCGTAAAAGCTAATTAAACCAAATACTTAGAATGATGAAGCCCGCTAATATACACTATAAAAAAGATAGGGCGTAAATTAAGGTTGAAAATTATCATCTGGTCCATTATTATTATAATAATATTCGAATCGAAACCTTTTATTATATTATAAAACTTTAAGACTTGTACGATTTGAGTAAACCTTTTACAATTAGTAGAACTTAAATAAATATTATTTTTACAAAAAGTAAAGTCGTTTCGGGTTTATATTTCGTTATCATGTATTAAAACGAAGTTCATTTGTAACCTATAGTTGTTATTTTTAGCAAAAAAAATGATAATAAAGCTCAATAGCATTATTATACGTATATTTAAGGGTAAAATTATAAACCATGTTTTAGATTATATATTTACCATGAATGACTTTTTTTAGACTCTTTATATTCATAGTTCATCGGAGCGGTTTAGTATTACGCGGCAACTGAGTGCTTGAATACCGCTTTTAATTTTACTACAAAAGTAACATAAGCACCGTGTGTACTTTTGTATTTATATTCGTTAGACTGTTTTGCGTTATTCAAAATGATAAAAGTAACTATATAAAACTCCTCTTTTTACGTAAGGCGCAAGGTACTGTTCCGGAAAGTGATAATAACGTGATTGAAATCGATTACGTAATTTTCTATTAAGTACGTTTTAGGTTTCGCTTTTAGGTCGGATTTTAGATGTTTTCTCGTTTTAAAATCGGATAAAGAGGTGTTACAAAACGCTTAAGTATTGTCTGTTTATATACCTGTTAGTGTAAAGCCTTTTGAATAGGTTATCGATATCAATAAATACGGGTCAAAGTTGGATCTGGTTATTTCGAGTCGTTACTCATGGGTCTTTAGTAAGTATTATACTAATAAATACTGGTTTAGGAAAAGCCGTAAAGTGGTTTTATATTACGTAAAATCGTTCTATGCGGGTAATATTACTTGAGGTTTTTAGGTATGTTGATATAAATTCTTCGTTAAAGCCGTTTTAAAATTTGGTATATATTTGTATTATGTCTCAAAGCTTACTATACTGGTTATATGGTTTGTTAAAAGAAGCCGTAAATGTATAAATTAGGTGATAGCTACCCCAATGTAACTTAGTTAATCGGGTTATAATTTTTTTTTTGATTTCGTCGTTATATCTTTCAATGACCAGACAGTTTATTTCATAAAGTGGTCCGGTTTCATCTTTAATTTTGTAAATGAGGCTAGTTGGAAAAATTCTATGGTTACCGTAAATAGTTGTTTCGAAATGAATCAAACGAAATACGCCTTGATCAATCAAAGCGGAGGTTTCCATTTAGGTAAATTATGAGAATAAAGTACTTAGGGTGGAAATAATACTTTTTTTAGCGGATATTCAAATTCAGTTCGCGGTTCGCTATTTCCTTTTATGTTATAAAAAAGTCTGTATTACAGTTTTGAAGGCATTTTTTAATTTTCGAACCGATGGGGCGTTTTCGGCGGCAAGGTTTTAATAAGGTTGGTATAAATAAGTCGCATTTATTTAAAGGAGTCGAGTCGAAATAGTATTACGGGAGTAAAGCTAAAGTTAAGGTTGGTTAAATTCGGTATTTCAAAAAGTATTTCGTTAACAGTTTTATTCGTTTTATGGTTTCGCGCTGTTCCTTTTGACCTTTCTTTTTTATTTTTGTAGTTTTATCCATCGAAACAAATTTATAAATTTAGATGAATTAAGGATTATATTTTAACTCTAAAACCCGTCAGTTTTCTTTAAGCCAATTCATTAATCTTTCCTTCTTTAAATTATAACTTCAAATTATGATAGTTTATCCAAATCGTTTACTTTACCTCAAATATTCCTTGTAACTAACGTTTTTAATACGTTACTTTTCGTTTCTAAAAATCGTCGTACCGCTTTAACATCTACTATAATATTCGACCTTTATATTGTTAACCGTCATACTACAAAGCTTATTTAATATTTGAGGTACGTACAAAAAAAAGGAGCGTAAGAATACGCTTATTTAGGCTAAAAATTGTTGGTAGGGTCTCAAGCCTTGGTATTCACGTGAATTAAGGTCTTTAAAGAGTAATAAGAATGATTGGTATTTTAGTATAAAAAGATTATAACCCGAAGGAGCATCTAGAGGTGCATGCCACAGATAAAGGTTTATAAGTCCTCACCCAGAACGTAGTACTTAAAATAGCTCCACGTATTGTCGTTCGGTTTGGTATAAATATTCCAAACCAATCCATACATTGTCGTTCGGTCTGAAATACCCATTCCGGACCGATTTATGTATTGAGCACTTTACGTCTTAAAAAAGTGCAGCATGTGGTTTAACACGTTATCATGTACTTTAAAATAAAGTATACTATTACTTACCTTAAATATTCTATCTATAAGGGTATGTAGTCATAACAATATAGGAAACTTTTTTTTTTCTTCGATACCCTGGACCTATAGCCTAGTAGTCATGGTGTGGTTATAGTTACTAAAGTCTAGATTAATAGGTTTTGTAATAACAGCATTATTGCCGCATTAATTGTAAAAGGTATAATTTATCATGTTTCCGTAGTAATAGCGTTATCATTGCATCAATTGCAAACGGTCTAAATTAGCAAGTTCGGTTAGAATTGGAAAAGTTTTACCGAGGTAATTTTTATAATTCGGCTGAGATCAAAATGGTTGAGGCGAGGTCGGGTTTTTAATTCGGATCTGATTAGTATAATTAGATAAGGGTGACGTGGTTAGTAATAACGTCTTTCGAGATTTATGTTAAAGGTAACTGAACAAGGGTAATCATGCAGAGATAATTACAAAATTTCGTGTTAGGTAAATATAAAACGATATATCGCCACCGGCCCAAGTAAAACATCTTTTCTTGTTCTTCCAAAGGCGCGTAATCCAAACGGATACAAGTCCCTATTTTAATTTAACCCTTGTCCCTATCAAACAAACTAAACCGTATCTCTACTTTACCTTTACTCCATTGAACTAAAATAGCCGATCCAATGGGTAAGTTATCGAACTCATACCTATTATTAACCCTTTCTTTTACATAGATAACACTTAAAAACCGAACTGCAAGGCGTCATCTAATGTGCGAACGGCGGCGCACCGTCACCATCGCCGCTGCTGCCGCCGCTAACGCCTCTACTATTACCCCTAATAGAAGTAGCTCGCTTTCGTCAGGCGTTATCTCTTTTATCGTTGCTACGTAGCCCGTCCTAGTCACTCTGCTCGCCGCCACGCCACCAAATCCCGCCGCTGCCGCCATTACGCCGCCTAGCTCCACTACCGCCACAACCCTCAACCTCGCCGCCACTACGTTGCCCAACCTTATTACCGCCTCCGCCTCGCCCTATCCTACCGTTACCATCACAACCTCTTACTTCCTCTTCTCCTACTCCCCCTTTCCTAACTCCTAAGAGGAGTAACGAGGGGCTTTTAAGGTTAAAACTCCTACCTTTCCCTACGAGTAAAACCCTATTGCCTATAAGGCCCCCCTTACGCCGTAAAGGTAGCTTGAAGAAGGTACGTCAAGTTTTGTAATCCCAGAACCCACCAGAATATATACTTTTAGCTAATTTTTTTAACTTTTAGACAAGGAATATGTAATACACCTGTTCCGTTTCCTCAAGCTCCATATCGTCAGAGTGCGCCACGAGGCTTTTTCAATGCGTAAAACGTTAAAAGAACATACCCGGGTCTATAGCTTCAAGCTGCTAATAGACACACCTTAGTTGTCGTACGTCGCGTGCGTAACCGCGTGTAAATTCGTTAACGATTTCAACGAACGTAGGTGGAATTCGACCCGTTGCCAGCGTTACGAACGAACCGGCAACTCGTACGCCTTTATTGCGGTTATCTTAAAGACGTAGGCCAAAATTGTGATACGCGACTGTCGGCTTTTCGTTTAAGTTTTAGACGAACTTAAAACATTTCCATTAACAAAAATATACTGTTTAGGGCCATTCGAAAATATTCACCGACAGAAAAAACTAAAACAAATCGATAATAATTAGTAATAAGTGCTAACCTTCGAATGAAAGAAACGATAACCACCGTTACCGCCTGGAAGCGAAGCTTACATATATACTACACAGATAGTTTTAATGGTATTATCGCACATCGCTGTGAAAAGGGTATCCCACCCCTTACTCCTTTACTTCAAAGCATAACTAACTAAGCATAGGGTTATATATTTACTGGAATTAATAACGTCGATAGTAGCAATGGCGTTAACGTCAACATAAAGGGGAAAAACAGCGAAAAGAATGGTATGCATACGACGGCCTCACTCTTTCCCTTTGATAATAGATAAATTCTCCCTCAGCTGGGTTAGCATGCCCGACCATAATATAATACGCTATGTAGTAATGTTATACCTCTTTACAAAATGAAAGTTTAAATGAAATAATTGTAAAATAAATTACCACAAATAAAAGAGATAGAATACTAAAATCATTGCGATATATTATATGTATAAAGTGTTGACAATAATGATCAGCGCGAATAATACCAATAAATAGAGCAAGAAACAAATGGCAAATTCCGTTGTGTCGAGGCCTATAAAAAAAAAGTATTAAAATCGTTAAATCAGTTTGAAATAATAACGTTAACTAAAGGTAAAAACGTAAATAAGGGGCGTAAGGAAAATTTAAATAAACGTGAAATTGTGAATTGATAAAAATGACGTAATACATGTCGATTCAAATTATCAAAAAGTGCGGTAATAGCTCATTAGGGTCTTAAAACCTTTTCAACAACCCCAATAAATAATATACTTTTCGATCAAAGTATTTTCAATACTTCGTTCAGTGTAGTCTTGGTTATTATATTTATTAACTTAAAATTTCCGTCGATTAACATTTTTTTTCGATCTGACGGCATGTATATAACTTATGTAAATCTATTATATCGATTATAAAACATTTTTCGTTCGTAATATTCAATTTCACCAGGTATTTATAAAGTGAAAAGGAATCAGTATACACAATAAAATGGATAGGGTGTAAATTAAAATCAAAAATCATTATTTGGACCGTTATCGTTATAGTAATACTCGAATTGAAACCTCGAACCATACTATAGATTTTGTAAGCTAGAAAGCTCCGCGGAACTCTTTTATATTCAATAAAGCTTGAAAGGAAAATCTTTTTTCGATTCGTAAAGCCGTTTAGGCCCGGTATTTAGTTGCCGTAAGCTAAAACGAAGCCTATTTACTAATTATAATTGCTATTATTGGTGAAAATACGGTTAGTAAAAAACAAACAGTGTTATAATACATATATATAGTAACAGATATTAAAAGCCACGTTTTAAATTATCTATTTTACACGAAAGACGTTTGTTAAACACCTTATATATATCGTCTATCGGGTCGGTTTATTATTATGCGGCGATAAAAAAGTCCAATATTACCTTTAGTTATGCTATATAGGTGACCTAGGCGCCGCTTATACGTTAATACCTATAGTTATCGGCTTGTTTTACGTTATTCAAAACGATAAGGGTAACCTTACCTAGTTAACCCTTTTATGTAAAGCTCAAACTACCTTTCCGAAAAAGTGATGGTAACGTTATTAAAATCGATTACGTGGTTTTTCATCAAGTAAGCTCTGGGTTTTACTTTTAAGCTAACTGTTAAAAGTTTCCTCTTTTTAAAGGCGGAAAACAAGGTAGTATATAACGTTAAAATATTGTCAGTTTACATATGTATTATTATAAAACCTTTTAAATAGGCAGTTTTTACTAATAAGAACGATTTAAAAGTGAAATTTGTTATACCGAACCATTCCTATTAAAGCCTTTAATAGTTGTTGTACTAGTATATACCAACTTCGGCTAAGTCATAAAGGAGTTTTAAAATACGTAAAATTGTTTTAAGCGGGTTGTGTTACCTAAGCTTTTTAGTTATATCGGCGGAAATTAGTAGTTTAAGGCGTTTGTTGAATTGCGTATATACCTACATTATATCTCGAAGCTCGACATACAGGTTATATAGTACGGTAAAAGAAGTTACAAGTATAATAATCAAGCGATAGCTAACCCGTTATAACGTAAGTAATTGGATTATGATATCCTTTTTTTTCTTTGTCGTTATATCCTTTAACGACTAGGAGGGTCTTTTCTCAATTTTTCCCGGTTTTATCTTTAACTTCGTAAACCAGGTGAGTAAGAAAGATTTTATAAGTACCGTAAACGGCTGGGTCGAAATATTTCAAACGAAATACGCTCTGGTTAATTACGGCTAAAATCTCCGTTTAGGTAAAGTATACGAATAAAGTACATAAAGTGGTAATAATACCTTCGAGATGGAGCTTTATGCTAAATTTTCGGTTTACCATTTCCCTTTACGTGACAAAAAAAATACGAAACGAAGTTTTTAGGGCTTTTTTTTTGGTTTACGAACCGAGGGGGCGCCCTCGGCAGCGAGATTTTGACGGTGTTAGTATAAATAATCCGCTTTTATTTGGTGTAGTCGGGTTAGATTCGCGTTTTAGGGATAAGGCTAAAATTAGATTCGGCATTAATTCTCCATTTTGAATAATTTTTGATAAATGCTGTTATTCGTCTTACGGTTCCGGCCGTCTCTTTCCTCCTCTCTTTCATATTTGCGTACCATTTTCTAACGAAACAAATTCGTCCTATTTGGTAAATTAAAAAATACATTGTATCCTTTACACACATTAATCTTTTAACGGCTGATCGACTCATCTATTGTTTTCTCAAAAAATAATTTAAATTATAATATTAAATCCAAAACTCCAGTTTGATGTTGACTATTCCTTGTAGCTAAGGCTTTGGATATATCTTTTTTTGTTTATAGTATGCGTAGTGTCGCTGTAGCTTTAGCTACAATATGAGCTCTCTGCATCATAAATGGTAATTGGGTAAAGGGTTTATAGATCTTAGGATAGGTATTATAGATAAGGAGCGTAAGGATAAGACTATTTAGGCTAAAATGATTATTAAAAACGCCAACCTCCATTTAAAATATAGATTCCTTTAAAACTGATACCTTTTGATTCCTACCTCGATACCATGTACGCTTTATAAAATGGTTTATAATATATTTTACACTTTTCAATGCCTTATAGAACTTTTACTAGGATTTATTTACATTTCTTATCGGCTAACCTTGACTTTGTACGCTATTCAGTCAAATTTCAAGTTGTGTTGGCATCCTATGTAATCTTGTTTATAGGCACGAAGTAAATATTTTACAAGTAGTTTATAAAATCGATTTAACAATTTATAGTTCAAACGTTTCGTGTAAATTTTTTGGCCTAAAATAATATTACGGTATCGATGACGTAGAAGGCTGGTTGTCTATTTAGATACGTAATATAAGTAATTACTTCGTAATTAAAGTTCATATAGTTTCAAAAATAGAATTTGAATCGTTGTAGAGCCTATAAGTGTAGCTGGTATTCGTTGCAAAACTTTTAGATAACTTTAAATACATTCTTTCCCATATTTTTATAGCCTACAGCTTCAAATAAACGTAAAAAACGTTTTATAACTGAATATCCGAATCGTCGGTGTAAAGCCCATAATTACGGTTAAGGTAAGTAAATAGCTTTAATTATATGTATTTTGGAGAAATACAATAAGTAGCCGAAATCAAGTCGGAACGATATACATACTTTATTTATAGCGCCGATAAGTTGGTTGGTCCTATTTCGAGCCTTGATTCCACACTTGTTTATATTTGTTAATGAAAGTAAAAATGGTATTTTGCAATCAATAAGATAAAATTTAACCGAACCGAAACGCGTATTTATTACGACCGTTCCCAACAACGACACTTTGCCTTTATTAAACATGACCTTTCGGTATTCTTTGATTCGATTGAACCGAAACTTCGGAAACATCACTATAAGGGCATCGAATTGCCGTTTTCCGGACGTCTAATTTGTGGCTACGCTAATGTCAGGTGGAATAACCTGAAAACTATTTCCGTATTCGTCAAAGAGGGTAAATTACGACGTTATATAGACGAAAAGTACTTGGTTTACGTTGTCTAGACCTGTAATATACATTCAAGATGCGTACTATAGCCCGGCGAAAATACGTCAAACGTTTTCATCGTTATAGGATAACAAATAGGTATTATTTCACTTTGGGTCGTGTTTTCCGTATGTATTTTGGTATAGGTAAGCGTCGAATTCGTTATTTATGTTTTGGTACTTTGCTACGTATATTGTATAATTAGGTTTTTACTGGATTTTTGAAATTATACTCGGTTTAAAATTGTTGTTTAATCCGAATTTGTTTGTAAAAAGAGTAGTTTATAAATTGGTAACCAACTTTACCGTATTTAATATACCGTTCTTTCAAAGTTATGAGGTTTCGTATATCTTTTCGCAAGTATTATTATAGTTTCGGTATGTTTCTTTTATTTTCGAATAATTGTTACTGTCTTTTGTTATCAGAGTTTCGATTTTGGTACCTGTACTTTAGGTATCGTTTGTACTCTGATAAACTTTCAATATCCGGTTTAAAGCGTAGGAAATTGTTACGGCATGGTTTACTTTAGTCATTAGGACATCGTTGCGAGTTTCATTAGATACAAATGTGAATTTAAGGCTCGTCTATCGGCTTATAAATGTTTTAAGCAATGTTTTGAGGTTTATACAAAAAGCCTTTGATCCTTTTTAGGTTTAAAAAGTATAAAGTCGAAATTTTATTTTTCGAGGTAATATTTCGTTATCGCCTAGTACAAAGTTCATTACCTTTTAATTCCGGTTTAAGGGTTGCCTAACACATCCGGAACTTAGTTAATAGGGAGGTAAAGATTTCCTAGAGGCTTTTATCAGTGTTTTCCTAATAGTTTTCCACGGATTTTTGCGTTGTATTAGTTTAATTATAATCGTAAAGTTTATAACTGATTTAGTATCTAAATGTGACTCTATATGCTTACCAGATTTTATAAATATATTTACTTACATAAGGTGTTATATATAATACTATTGAGCTTAACCGGAGAATATACTACGTTAGATAATATAAAATTGAAATAACTTAATATAGCATTTTTAATATGTATTCAATAATACATATATTCCATTATGAAGTACGTCTTACGGCTTACCATTGTTATTATTCTCCCTATTTTATAACTAGGTAAAGTTGGTTAACTTTATAAGGTCATTCCTATTTATGGGAAAGTGATACGGTATGAGATCACGATAAGGGTCGTAGTTCATGGGTATTAGTTTGTAGGATATGTATTAGCGTTTTGTGCTGCTCGTTATTTCCTTAATCGGGTTATTATTTATATTTGAGCCGAGTCTTTTATAGTTAATCGGGTCATTCTTGGTATTTCCGCCGCTCTCATTATAATCGAACGGGCTATTTTCCGTAGTCTGGAGGTGGTTCAGTATTCTGTTTTGTTTTACAATTTATAACAGCGTAGGTATATATTATATTTAGGAAGTAAATATAAATTATAGTCGGTTTTTTTTCTTCTGGTTTTTTATCTCTGGCTTCGGGTATTGGTCTAGGATTGGGTCGTTTTACGCCTTATATTCGTTGTTTTGATAATAGTTTTTTTTACTTCATAAGGTAACACCCTTTTAAAAATCTTGTTCAATCTAAATCTTTATCCTTTCAGTATGGTAAATCAACGAGTTTTGTTATTGTGAATAAGGTTTCCGTAAAGCGGATTTTTTACTTCCTAAGATATTAATGTCCTAGATTTTCAATTAAATATGTTGTAATGATCACACTTAATACCCGTGAGTATATGGAAGGTGTTAGAGTGTTTATATTATTAAAAATAATGATCAAGTGCCGTGAGGCTATTTCAGAATAAACTGAAACTGAATACTTACATTGACAACTGAAGAGCTATCTACTGAATCTATGAAATGCCTCGAGAGTGTATTGCTTATATATCCAGCTCTTCAGTCCTGAATTACCTGCATATATTGCTCGGCGGTATAGGCGGTCTATCTGCCTATGCTTCCTATGTTCTAATTCTTCTTATGCGTAACCCTATCCCTGTGTTACTGACATAAGGAATGTTCGTTCCCCGCCTGATATATTGGACACCTGGCTTTGAGTGGCTAAGCTGCCTGCTGGCCTGTTTTCTAACCCAACTATTATCTATGTCATAGCATCCGTAAGGCTTTAATAATGGTAGAATTTACTATTCTTTATATATCCAACATTTAATTAGACAGTATTTTATATAAATTATTGAATTAGTATGGTCTATAGGATTTCTCTTCTTAATAACGAAATATAACAACTAAAATGTATATATTTATCGTATATTAGTCAAGTTTCATATTGTCGAATTAATTGTGTTATATTTAAGGCCTAGTTCAATTGAGTATTTTATAACCTTCCTAATTTCTATATTCTTGACTGAAAGGTCGAAATTAACGTTAGTTTCCTTTAGTAATGTTAGTCTTAGGGTTATAGATATAAGTTTTTTAGAGTAGGTTTTATACATATTTGGTATACCAGAACGGGTTAAGTTGGTAATTTCACGGCGTGGTGAAATTTCGGTACGTTCGGATTTTAAAACTTAGGGTAATATAGTTTACAAATAGCGAATACAAAGTAAAAAAAGTAATGCAAGTAATTAAAAAAAGTATCATTAACGTTAATTACGATAAATTCATCTAAAACCATAAATAAAATATCTTTAGGAACTAGTGAGACGTTTGGAATTCATTTTATTAACGTTGGAAAACATTAAGTTAACTAAGTGGTAAGAGAAATTTAAACGTTATAGAATATAAATTTAAAATATGAAAATCTAATGTGAAAAATTAAATAAAACGAAATACAAGGCGTGTAAAGCAAATAAAAGGTAAATTTATAGTGAGATCTATTATATAATCCGGTGTTTGATGGTCGGTTGGGATTAGTAGGTCATAACAGAGTTTTGTGAAGTGATTGGTTTGTTTGCTTTGTACGTAACCGCTTTGGCTAATGTTATCTGTTCGGATAGGTGTGTCGTAACCGTTTTAAAATTAAGGAAACGGTTAAAATATCGAAATCGAATGGGTTTTAACTAAGGGTGTCGAAATTTGATATTTTTGGATTACATGGCCTAATACGTAGTAAGACGCTTTTCAAAAAGTACTCAGGTATGTTAAAACGCCAAATATAGGTTAATAATCGTATAATGAGGCTTTTAGTAAATCAAACGCTAAATAAGAGTCAATAGTACCGTATTAAAGTTATCTTTTTTAAAGTTACTTAGTTCTTACAATCATCATATACTTCGACGTGATTTTTTTGCAAAAACGAAGTATTGAAAAACAATCAGTCAAATCTGTTATAATATACTGGTATAAGTATTTAAATTATATTTATTTCAATTTTTTTAGGATATTTATAATCGAACATGTCCGCTACTTACAAGTATTTGTAAAGATTTAAGCTCTGATACTCACGTAAACTCAGGTCTTTAAAAAGTAATTAAAATAATTAGTATTTTAGTATAAAAAGATAATAAATCAAAGGAGTATATAAAAGTATACGCTACAGATAAGGGTTTATAAGCTCTTACCTCGAGCGTACTACTATAAACCACTCCACGTATTTCCGTTCGGTATGGTATAGTTATTCCAGACCAATCCATGCATTATTGTTCGGTTTGGAATAGCTATTCAAAACCGATCCATGCATGAAGCACTTTGCGTCTTACAAGAGTGCAGTCTGCAGTGTGACACGTTATCGTGCACTCTGCAGGGGTGCATCCTTCAATACAGTGCACTGCTACTTACCTTATGTATACTATCTACGAGTTTATATAGTAATATCCATAAAAATCTTATTAACAGTATTAACCGCTATCTAAAGCATAAATCTCATAAAACTGATATACTATAGGTTTTTTTTTTTTTTTTTTTTTTTTTTTTTTTTTTTATTACTTCATATACGTTTTATTTTATAATCTATCATAACGCTTATATTTTCAATAACTTACGAGGATTTTACTGAGATTTGTTTATATTCGTTGTTGACTATATGAATCTTAGTATGATACTTATTAAAGTCGAAAGCCGTATTAACGTTGTACATAATTTGGTTTGGGGGCATGAGATAAACGTTTAACTAATGGTTAATTCTAGCGTCTTATCAGTTTGTAACAAAAATACTTCATATAAATTTAAAGACTGAAAATAATGTTTTTATGTAGATAATGTCAAGGATTAGTTTACTATGTAAATATATTTTTTAATAAATACCTCGTAACTAATGTTTACATCGTTTTAAAGGAAGAATTTTAACCGTCGTAAAACCTATAAATGTAATTGGTACCTATAGGAAAACTTTTCGGTAACTTTAATTGCGTATTTTCCTATATCCATATAGCTTATAACATAAAATAGGCTTAAAAGGAAATTTATAACTTCGTATTCAAATCTTTGGTATGTAGTACGTAATTCCGGTTAAGTAAACTAAATAGCCTTAATTATATTTATTTTAAAGAAAAACTATAAGTGGCTGAATTTAAGCTATAACGGTAGAGATAAGCAATTAAAAACGCAGCCAAATGAGTTGGTCGCATTTCGAATATTTATTTCGAGTTTATTTATATAAGTTAAAAAGATTGAAATTTCATCTTAAAGTTTATTACGTAAAAATTATCCGGTCAGAAACACAGATTTATATCGACCGTTCCAAGTAATAACGTTTTACTTTTACTTTATAAAATCTTTCGATATTTTCCTATTCGGTTCAACTAAAATTCCATAAATTTAGCCGTAAGTACGTCGAAATACCATTTCCCTCCCGTTAAAATTTCGATTATGATAGTATCAAGCATAATACCCTAAAACCTATTTCCGCATTTGTTAAAAAACGTGAGTTACGATACTATATTGGCGTTGAACACTTCGTTTACACAATACAGACCCATAACCTATATAAAGGAAACAATTGTTAAGCCGGCGAAAATACGTTGGGCGGTTTTATCTGGGTAAGCTAATAATGAATTATTATTATATATAGGGTCTGTTCTTGCGTATATATTTTCGTAAAGATAGGCGTTAAATTCGTCATTTTAAACTACTTAATCGGTTATGTATAATACGAATTTGTGTTTTATTCAATATTTAAATCCATACTCGGCTTAAAACTGTCATTAAACGAAAATTTATTCGTAAACTGGGTAGTGAATAAACTAACAACTCACTTTACTATATACGATATTCCGCTTTTATGAACCCGTTTACCTGTATATACATTTACGAAGGTATTGATATAGTTGCTATACGTTTTGCCCACTGGTAAATAAATTTTCTCATCCCTTAATGTTCAAATTTACTCCTTAATATTTATACATTAAGTGTTCGTTTTACTTTAAGTTAAATTTCCATTTTCTATCTAAAACGTGGTAAATCATTTCGACGAAGTCCACTTTAGTAATTTAGTTTTTGCTTTTCAATTTGTTAACAGCAAATGCTAATTTCAGATTTATCTTTCGATGTATTAAGGTTTTTAAATATATTTTACAGCTTTTTCACAATGTTTTTATGTTCTCTTTCGATTCAAAAAGTATATGGTTGAAATATAGGTTTCCGCTGCAAGCTTCCGTTATTATTTTGTATGAAGAATTTATCACTTTTATAATCCGATTTCAAGGTTATGTACCACTTTCGGTACTTGGAAAATAAGCCGGTAAATAATTCCCACGGGTTTTTATCGCCGTTTTTCTTTTGATTTTTACGAATTTTCATATCATTCTAATCCTATTCTTATCATAAAATCAATAGTTCGTTTACGTATAAAAATTGAATTTGAATCGATTATAATATTTTGTAAATATATTTACCTACATAAGTTAATACATAGGTTATTTTTTACTTACGTTGACATTTGACGGGTATAATAATCTGAAAATAGGACTGATTGATATTCAATCTTTTATTGATATTTAATATAGTACGTATTTCATTATGTAATATATGGTATGATTTGTTGTTATAATTCTCGTCTTTATTCCAAAACTTAACGAAGTTGATAATCTTTATAAAAGGTTATGGTAGTGAACATAGTTAGCGGGAATTAGTTCGTAAAACATGTATTAACGTTTTATACCGTTCTTAAATTCTTAGATCGAGTTATTCTTTAAGATTTTACCGATATTTATTTGGTCGAGCGGGTTGTTTCCAATATTAGAAAGGTAATTTGGCATTATGTATTGTTTTATGGTATATATCGATATAAAAATTAATTAAACTTATAGAGTTAATCAGGATTGTGGTCGTCCTTTTTTTTTTCGGGGTTTCTATTTTGGGCTTAGGGTACGAGTATAAAAGTAGGTTATTTTACGACTCTTCCGCATTATTCCAATAACAGTCATTTTCAATTCGTAAATAATACCCCTTTATAAATTTAATTACATACAAATCTTTGTCCACCTAATATAGTGCGTAGCTCTGTTATACTATTTCGAATAGATCCTTTATAAGGCGGTTTTTCCTACCCCGAGCGTATTAATGCCTTTGATTCGTAGTGAAGTCTGTAACGACTTAGCAATAGTTGAATTTACTACATGGCATATATCAAATATCTAACTCGAAAAAATATCTTGAAAATGATTTAACAAATTAGGTTTTTCGGCTTTTTCCTTTTAAAAGAGGAATATAAAAGCTAATATATATATATATATGCCGTGTATAAGTCGAATTTCTTAACTGGCGAATCGATGGTATTATTATACAGACTAAAGTCGATTTCAAATATCATAGCCTTTTTAATTTCTATATATTCGTCTTGTAGGTCGAAGTAAGCGTTCGCTCATTTTAATATTATTGGTCTTATAGCTATATCTATAAGTTTTTCAGTGCGGTTAGGGATTATAGTTTCCATTTATACTTGGTGTATTGGAACGATTTGAGTTGGTAATTTCGGGATGTAATTAGATTTTGTTATCTACTAATAACAAATGTAAAGTAAATAATGCAATTACAGTGGTTATTAAAGTTCGTTAACGTTTATTAACACCAACAAAATTGTAAACGATGAATAAAATGTAATTACAAATTAATTCAACGTTTTAAATTAGTTTTATCAACATTTGATAGCCCTAAGTAAGCCAATAGGCTAATAGAACTTGAACTTCAAAGAAACTATAATTAAAACACATAAGGTGAACGCGAAAATGGCGAATGAAGTAAAGGTAATATAATTTTAAACAGTTGTATTGTATAATTCGATATATAAATCGTGTTTGCTAATCGGCTCAGATTGTTGTATCGTAACTGAATTTCGTAATGTAAACGGTTTGGTTACTTTATACGTAACCTTCTTTGTCAAAGTAATCGTTTCGGATAGTTGGTTCGTAATCGCTTTTGGATTAAGTGAGCGTTTTAGGTGTTGTTTTCGCAACCGCCCTTGTGTTTTACGAGCGTTGGTGATTACCGAAAGTTGAATGGATTTTGACTAAGGGTTTCGAAACTTAGTGGCTTTGGCGTACCTTGCCTAATACGTAATAAAACCCTTTCCAAAAAGTGAACAGGTACGTTGAAACAAACAATAAAGTTTAATAATAGCGGTAAAAGGGCGTTTAATAAATTAAACGTCAAATCAAGGTAAATGATATCGTACAAAAGTTATTTTTTTCAAAGTTACTTAGTTCTTACGGTCTTTATATAAGTCGTCATATAATTTATGGGAAAATGAAATGTTGAAGTATAAATAGTTGGAACCATTACAATATCCAATGATCGGTATTTAACTTATGATTTTTTCCCCTCAACTATTTGTTATCGAATGTATCGGCTACTAATTAGTATCGGTAAGGTTGAACCCTTTGTTATTTAAGTGAAACAAGGCTTTTGAAACAACAATTACAAAAATTGTTTTTGTAATATAAAAGATAATAATTTAAAAAGTATCCAGATGTGTCTGCTACAGGTAAGGGATTATGAGTCCTTACCCAGAGCATACCACTCCAAACCGATCTATACATTGCCGTTCGGTTTGGTATACCTTTTTCAAACCTATCTATAAATTGCCGTTCGGTTTGGTATAGCTCTTAAAGACCGACGTATACATAATGTACCTTTGCGTCTTGCTAGAGTGCTGTCTGCAGCATGACATATTATCGGGTACTCTGTAGGAATGCACCCTGCACTACAGTATACTGCTATCTGTCCTATATATAATATCTATGAGTGTATATAGTAATATTCACAATAACGGTTCGGCTCGCGTTCGAGTCTCCGACCTCATTAACGCTGAATGGTTACGTTGTCTTTGGACAGAGTATTTTAGTAAAGTTATAGGATTATCGTATAACAAACCACTAGTAACATGAAATTCAGTTATTTATACCTACCGAGGGTGCCCAAAAATACATAGTCCAAGCTAAAGAATTAATGTAAATTATGGAATATGATATCGATCCTAAAGTTGTATTACATTATCAAGGCCGTATATAATCCACAAGTTGAGAACTATTAACTACAAATATTTTATAATGAATCTACGACTAGCTCATTTTGAGGTATCGGGATAAAAACGTTTTATTTTGATTCCGGTAAAAGAACTACAATTGGAAAAGTATTAAGATTGATATTCAACGACTATATAAAACATATACTTAGTGTAATGATACAAAATCTTCTCATACTTTAAGATAAAGACTTCATCATCCCCATTTATTTTAAATTGTTGCTCATGTTTTATTTTGACCAACTTCTAATAAACGCCCTTATAAATGAGAACAGCCAGCGGGATTTATCAATGCTTATAAATAGACCTTCTAAATGAATTGAATCAAAAATAATATATCTTATAAAAGCTAGAACATATGCGAAGATATTTCGGTATATATAATAAAGATTTCATAAATTCTTTGTTTTCATCATTGAAAAGTACGGTTCGTATCAATAAATGTTTTTTAAACAACTCTATATTTTCTACCACAAATGAAGAAACTTTTATCGACGACATACTACCCTACAATGAACGCCTATACCAAATGGTTCAATAAGGAAATATTAAATTATTTACGAATCATCATTGTATTTTTTCATTTTCACTAAATATTGTTATTATTAAATCATGAATTTCTATTGAATAATGGAAAATTCAGCATTCATAGTTTGAATACGAATTTACTGATCAAAAAGTAAGACCATTGGTTTATTTCGAAAGTTGATAGCGATACAAAATTTATTACTAAACCGGTTGAACGAATCTTCACGATTTGAATACACTTTTATGAAAGTATAGAACTGACTTAGGCAACTATAGTATAAGTTTAGCAATAAATATATAAAACTGCCAATTATCGTTGACACCCGGTAAAATACTAAAAGAAAAACGATTGAAATAATCTTAATTTACATAATATTGAAACAAATGACCCAATAAAGCTCAACTAGCCTTCCAATTAATACCTTATGTTCAATGTCTCTCACTAGTCGACTATCTTTTTGAATATCGTTCGTCAATACTTTGAGTTTCATGAAAATTTGGTTAAAATCGTAAGTTCAAATCACTATTCCTTATTAACTTTACTTGAGACTTGTTTGATTCCGGTTTTCGTCGTTGACAATATAGGAAATGAAATAGACAATTAACTTATAGTCTTGGATATTTTAATGGAGAAAATAAAATAAAGGTTCTATTTGTCAAATATTTATTACGTAGAGAGGGTGCTATAAACCACCAAAATCCATTGTGAAATTACAAATATTTTACGCCTTTGAATAAATTCGAAAAAATAAATAAACGGTGAGGTGATTATGTAATAGCTTAATTTCTCGAAGTTGGCGCTAAATACGCCTTATATAACTCATATCTACGGTATAATTATGGAACCAAAAGTGATATAATAATATTAAAACCATGAAAGTTTCAAAACTATTTTTTCATTATACGATCAGTAAGGCCGTATATAAAATATTCGGGGTTTTGGAGTAGTAATCTAAACGTGAAACGGTTTGATTCAAAACGTATTGAACCTTTTATATTAAAATTTTTTATTGTCATTCTACTCCGAAAAACAAGAGTGTAGGTAATAATGAGGGCTTTATTTACCCCAGACACGAAGGCCAGTGGACTTCGACCGAAATAGATAACACGAAATAGAGCGGGTGGAAAATTCGTTTAAAGAGGCTAAGATGTATTACAATACGCCCGTCTACGTCCAAGTTACGCATTCATACATAACGTGGTCTTCGTCATACTCCCCATCGGCTTGATGGAAACATTTTTATATTAAGTGATCAAATCAAATACAAATACAACTAACCTCTACAATTAAACTTTAAATATCTTTTGTTATATTTCAGAATGAGTAGGTAATATTTACTATAATAGAGACAGCTTAATGAGAAATTTCGTTTTAGCCGCTTTGAGCGCTGTTATAAAGGGGTTTCTAATACCTATCCGTTACAGTCGGTACTAATACATTACGGGTTCAAATCCGGTTTTAAAAATGCTTATAATAATATTCGGTAGAAGAAAGGAACGTAAGCATAACAACTAACAATAAAAATGTGAAAAGAACGGGCTGGGAACGTATAAATTGAAACGCTTTAACTTATACAGCCATAATGATCAGCAAGTTTTAAACTTAGGAAAGGTCGTTCTAAATGGACGAATACGTTTACTAATTCAGAAAAAATAACGATAACTATAAACTTACGATTTGAGAAAACCTTATTATATTTACGTAACAGAACGAAAATATAAATACCGTTCTTAACGATGGTGACATTGTAACATAATAAAGTGCGAAAGTTGGTAAACACGATAAATAAAGCAATTTTGAAAGGCATTGCAAAAGAACTTTTATTTATACTCAGAATTCTTGTGAAACTAATTTTAAAACTCGTCTCATTATTTGTTTTGCAGTAAACACGACACTATTACACGTGATAAACCTGCATACTGGCGGAAGGTACTTACAAATTTCAATAAACCATCAATGTATAATGTATAAACATTTTAAACCTACATAAAGTGACTTTTTCTCTCTCTCGTCTAATACCAATATGTCCCATATTACGCGAAAATGCTTTTCGAAATTAAAAAAAGTAGCGGAGTTAAACACAATTAACTAGTATACCTCATGGGGGATTTAGTCTTCGTTACCAAAAACGACGGATATATTATATAGAGGGGTTAGATTTAAAATGCGCTAACACGATTGAAGCTAGAATAAGCTATTGAGAAGGTATAAGATGATATAGGGTTTAATACTAAGTGATCAAAGGTAAATATATATTAAACTATTAACAGAATATTGTAAATGAATCTATGTAAAATAAAAAAAAATAAAAAAAGGAAAAGGTAAAGTCAAAAGAATTACGTGCGGCATTGGTAACGTTTTTATACTCGAATCGTATGAAATTGATGCGTATATAACTAATTGATAAAGTTGAACATATTGTATTCGGTCCATTACTGGTACGCAGAGAATTAAATTATAATGTCGCACGCTCAACACCCCGTCGGCGCCCGATACGCGTACGATCTGTATCTTAAACTACTACGATCCGTACTTGATTTTCAGTAGACGGGACAATGATACGGGTTCAACCAATTTACAACTAGTGTTCCACGGTTTACGCTCCGTAACCAATATATATCTGGGCCGAACACGGTCTATACACGTCATAATAATACGTTTTTTTACTTATAGAGGGGGGTAAATTATTGATTTATGTTACTAGCCATTGAGTTTGTAGGTTACATATCTGTATTTGTAATGGAATGTATACGTATAGTATCCAGCCCGGTGAGGTGTTTCATTCGACACAAATGCAGTGTAATTTCTAGCTTTAGCGTTGTATAGTATCCAGCCCAAACGTGATCTGGGTATCGTTCCTTAACGATCCTGAAAAAGGTATGTAACGGACCGTACACATAAGTCCTATGTGAAGAACTACGGTATATTTGTCTAGTCTTTCTTAGTACCCCAAATATTAACGTAATTTGTCACCGATTTAGCATAAATTCGTAGGTTGTAACATAACACCTAATATCAATATTACTAAAAAAATATTTTTTTTGCCATATTTCACTTAATTCTATCTTGATTCATCCCCTTTTCGTCCATAAAATCTTCAGAAACTAAGCTGTTGGTCAATCTCTTTTTATTACTTAATAGCTTTTTCATCTACACTAAATATTAAATATTTGAAAACCGAATTTTCCAACTCTTTTTAAAATGTACATAGTCATTATATAAAAGATTTATCTACTCTTTTCATGCATTTGACTAATAACTTGTAAATACGCCATCCGAATAAATTAACCTTCGTTATCACACTAGTACGAGTTACTATCGGATAAGACTTGACTTCGGCGATAAAAAGTTCTTTCAACTTACCCCTTTATTGCCTCTTTTTTTAGGGATATTACGATTCCATTTAGCCTCTTTTTCTGCAACCTTATTTTAAAATAACTTTTTCAAGTTTTTAGTCTCTATTTACATTCTATTACTATATCTTAGCTGTGATTTTTACATCCTCAAAGTAATTAACTACAATTTCTCACAATTATGTTGATAAAAATTTAGCGAAATTTATCTTAAATGGTATAATAATAGTGGTTATTTGTAGTGTTTTTATTTTTAGTTGGTATTGCTATGTTTTGGAAATGTTAAATCTTTCAAAATAGTATACATGTTTGGTGGTTGGAATTGTCGAATAAAGTTTACAAAATAGGATAGTCTATTTTTGACTTGTATTTCTAACCTAATTCGGTTCAGTATTAAGTAGCCAGCCTCAGTTGACTGTTGGGAGGGGGGGGGGGGGTCGTGAGTTTTTCACTCTCGTTTTCGTCTCTATTTTTATCGTTCTCTCCCCGTACTCGTTTTTATTCGTCTCGTCCTCGTTCGTTTCGTTTTCACTCGTCTTCATTCTCGTTCGTTCTTTTCGTTCTCGTACTTGTCTCGTTCGTTCTCGTTAGTTTGATTTCTCGTTCGTTCCATTGTTTTGTTTCTTCTGACTCGCGAATCAGGAGATATTAGCAAAGAACTCGACGTCTGTGAAGGTTACCAAGATAAAGTCATCAATTTGAGGGAAGATTTTGGTGGGGAAGCGGATTGAATTGTTGTTTGTTATTTAATTTTAACCAGTGCCCGTGGATCCCCTTTATCCTTCAGACATTCTTCACATGACCCGTGGTAGCTTTTTACTTAGTGTAAGTCATGCTCGGTATGCATCTCCATTCTCCATGCTACGAACTTCTCTAAACAGCGGGAGCCGCTAGACGCCTCCCACCTAATTCTCGATTTGGTCTTAGTTAGCAACGTTGACAAAAGCAAGGATATTAGTCAAACAAATTTCATGCCGGTTGCATGCCATGCGGTTGGTTGACAAAACAGTCGGTCAACTTGCAACAGTTGTACATATATATGTATCCAAGCCAACAAACAGTGTTGTATTTTGTTTTCCTCACCCTAACTACCGCTTTGTTTTCGTTCTTTCAAATATCCAGCGCTGTGCATCATGTTGTTCAGAATATTCATAGTCCTTGTGATGTTTGGATTTTGCCTCTATGTCAATCATGTAGGGGATCTTACATTACATCATAACCTCGGAGGACACCGAAGCTACACTCTGGAATATTATCTTGACCAACCTTCAAACTTATGGTCGTTTTACGTCTTTTCAAACGGTTACGGTAACGAACTACTACTTCACGACGTGATATCAGACTATGAATCTAGACCTAAATCGATGCAATACGACCCAGATCTCGACATGGCACTCGATGTCCTTACACCGGTCACGGTGTTCTTGGTCTCCCCTCCGGCAAGAAAACTGATATTTGATGCCTTCAATAACGCCGAGAATGGAATCGACGCGGATAACGGCGCCGAGGGTTCATTGAATAGATTTCCGCTTATGCTAGGCGCAATCCTTAAGGCGAGTTTTGAATTCGAGGGTATCAACCCAAAGATAATTCGGGATATTAGTGCGACAAATCACATCGTCGCCGACCCGGCCTGGATTGGAGTTGTACATTACTGCCCAGAGCATCGGGGTGTTCCAAAAAAACAACCTTCGTTTTTTGTGCGACCATGCCGCCTACAAAATGATAATGAACACAGGTGCTGGTTCAGAATGGTGGGCTTAGCACATTTAAGTCTTCTTTGCGAAGCAGCCAGAGAGTTGGATCCTAGCAACAAGCTGTCTCGGATTCTCGTACATTACAATCCTAATACAAGGAGGCATGTGTTGACGTTGAACTACAATAAATTCCCTGGGGGGGAGACAGCGCAGGCTTTTGCAGCGAAGAGTTAGGATGTGTGGTGGTGTACAGGGGGCACCCCTGTAACCTAGCACCACCTACTTAGTTTTTGTCTCTTATAAACAGACTTAGCTTACTTTCTTTCTTCTTTAACCTTGATTACCACTCTATTTTACACCATTTTGGCTCTACCATGGTACGCTTCCACAAATGGTAGCTGTTTTTACGTTTTGCAGACCTATCAATACCTTCCCTTGACCGATTTTCGTCCTCATTCTGTACCAAAGCTATTTATTTCCATCGTCAAACAGCTTTAACCGTTAACCCCCCCCTTCCCCCCGCCTTAGCCGCTACACTATGCAAGTTTACGCTATCTCCTTTTTTGGCATAAGCTAAAGTTAGTTGTATTAGCTTCTCGCTGATTTACATATCGTTTAATTGTCAAGTTGCTGTAGCAAGCATAGTAAATCAATTCCCCATCGCGAGGAGCCTATCTTGTAACGAGCTAAACCAGTCTTATAGCTCAGCAAACCCTTCTTAGGTTGCGAGGAGCCAATTTCGCAACGCGTTAAGCTAGTCTTACAGCCCGAAAAACTAGGCAAGATGGGGAGGCTACTAACCTGCATATACCTGCTACTAATAGGGTAACTCCTTTGGAAAATTCCCTGGCAAATATCCTCGTCTTCTAACGTGAACTAATAGGAATTGTAACGGACGTGCTTTGAAATTATGCTTTAGATTAGCGGGCCATAGCTTTTCAAGGAGTTTAGCCTCGTAAAGCGGAAACCTCGCAAGACGTTTCACGCGGTTCGTGAAACCGACAACGTTAACCTACCTTGGTTAATTCACTAGATAATAAGTACGACTTTCTTACACCGAAAATAATCTATTCCTTAACTTCCGTATGATTATAACATACCTTTTTATTTTTATTCGAGTTTAAATACGAAAATATTGGGGTTTTCAACTCCAAATTTTCTAATTCTAAGGATAATGGTATTGTTTCTATAGACAACGACGTTATTTATACAGATATATAGTATCTTTGAAATCGTTCAAATATATTTCCCGACGTCGAATTTTACATCGTTGATATATTTTGAACATGATCATTTAGCTCCGTTCTTCATTCGTAAAACATTCAATATATTGCCTTTAAGTGTTATTATGTCGGTAGTGAGTGCCTTAATTTGTTTTTAAAGGACTTACAAAACGTTTCGTTATTAATACCGGTTATGGTACAATGAAGTTCCGGCAAATAAGTTTCAAGTTTCGAGATCTTTGACATAAACAATATAAAATACCTAAATAAGGTTAAAGAAAATCGAAATCCGCCCAAATTATAGGTACTGAAATTGAAATGACTTCAATGAAAATATTTTATATCCGATATTTAGAAAAATATAAAGTTGATTGTATAGCAGAATCGGTATTTTTTTCGCTGTGGTTATCTTGTACGTCTTTATATATAAATTCTCGAAAAAAGTAAGCCCCTATTATCATTATTAACCAGTCGTTATTACCTATTTTAACCTTTTAGAATTCGATTTTAGAGGCTTGTTAAAAACGATTCGCGGGATTATCTCAACGGTTTTGACTGATATATTACACGGATATAAAGTTTCACGTATAGAACGTAGTAGGTTGAAAATAATTAATATAATCATAATAATTACCCACGCAATTCCTATTCCAAGGCTTCGAGTAATCGTTTTAGTCGAGATCGCAAGGAATGATATTACCAAACCTAGAAATGTACCTACGATAAGTTCTTGAAAATTAATTATTCAAAATAACGGTATAATAGAAAAGAACGAAACCTTGACCGATGAGAACGTAACTTGAATGAATGAGGATGAAACTGCGGTTAGCGAAATGAAAACCACGATTAAACTCGTAATAATAGGGGCTACGGAAAATAACGCGACGGATTACATAATATTTTATTAATAAACGAAGATAATAACGAAGGCGATTAATTCTTTTTACCTACGTCGTCGAAGAAATTTATAGGTTTACGAAGCAGTTCGTTGATTAATATTTCCTTTATTACCTACCCTAATACCAATATAACCTACCGTATATATAACATTTACAGCTTATATTACGCCTTACGAAATATAGGTTTTTATATTTATAAAGGTATAGAACGGTATGGATGTAAAAACACGTAATGTTTCGCTTATTCTAGTTCAATTCGTAAGTTTTAAATGTAAATATAAACCCTTTGAGATTTCAAACACCCGCCTATAGAATTTATGACACGAATTTTTAACGAGTAGTGACCAATTTTTTACGTTTGCACATAAAGAACGTAATTCACAAGAAAATAAAAATATACATCGATAACCAGACATGAAAATCACTAGTAAAAAGACCATTTTTCAATGATAACATTCCTAAATATATCTTCTTTTCGCCTACGAATCCTATTATTTATAAGAGGTATTAACGGCCGAACTTCTTCGTTTACCGAAAAAGCTACATATACCATATAAATTCTTGGTTTGTGGATCGATAGCTTACCAGCCCTTTTATCCAAAACTTACAAAGCCTGAATTATATGAAATTTATAGGTAAACCGTTTTCTTGGAAATAACTAAATAGGTACACTATGAACCGTTATTAATACGGGCGCCTTATATTCAAACTTTGAAATATTAGTTTTCCCAAACTCTACCTTAATTCAAATAAAATCTTGTCATTTCGTATGAAAAATGTTATTCATACACGAGTTTAACTACACAAGCTTTAATAATTATTATAAATATCAGTTCTATATATGGTATTATAATAAGAACGTAATTTTCTATTTTTACAGACCTGTTTAGAACCTGTAAACGCCATTTTAGACGCTTTAAAGCATTAATTTGTTTAATATTACAATTTTTCATTCAAAATGTCACTATTTGAAAAGGAGATTGTGTTAATATTATTAGTAAATACGAAAATTCGTATAACCTGATTATAAGTTAGATAGGCGTTTCTATAACATTCGCATACGTGAGGAATGTGAATTAAAAGGTATTTGACCTGAAACCAGTTTCTATCTGCGAAGAAGTTAACTTCGCGAGACTTATAACTCTATTTTTTGAAATTAGCACCAAGTTTATCATATCTAGTTTAGTAACTTGCTTATCGCTAAAAGCAAATTGTGAAGTTATAACAAATTAAGGATCTCTAAAAATATGTTATACTTTGAGTTTTACAACCCTTATTGAAGGACTTAACATAACATATGCAGGATAATATACCAGTAATGAAAGCTGATATCGATGTAAAAATCAATATTTTCGACAAATATAAAACGTTATTCTTTGTAGGTTTATATAAAAAAATCGTAATTTTACAAATACACAAAGCTTTTATTTCATAACATAAAAATGATATAATAAAAAGTTCATAACTAGAAGGTTTGTAACGGTATAAAATCAATCTCTAAGGATATTCAATGATCAAGCGAAAACAAAATATTATTACTTCCCAGTCCAAGAGGTTACATAATGAAAATAAGACAAAGTTTATAAATGATATTTCGCCTTTTGTGTTACCGGTGTTTCTTTATTTAACGCCGAGTTTATAGTGTAAATAGTGGTCTAGTCGTTTATACCTTATGGATAGTTAATATAACAGCTTTTATAAATAGTAACCCGTTACATATTTCGTGGAAAGTTATAGAGTCGATACGAGGCAAATACTAAGTTATTATTATAAACACGATAAAGCTTTTTTTACAAGTTTCTTACTCATCTTCGTCATTGTAATGAATTCACTTTCGTTATCCATAGAGGTTTGGTAAAAAAAATATCGGTAGTCCCAATAAGTTGACATAACACGCCCACCTATAAGAAAATATTGATTGATTATAAGTTACGTTGTTTGAGCAAAGTTTAAAGGTTTTTTTTTTAAATAATATTATGATTTCCTTAAACGAATTGTAACATCATATTCAAAATTTCAAATAAGGTTTTACTCACATTAATATACGCGTTATTGTCATTTACCCAGATAGAATATTTATAGGGTTGTATTAAGCTAGATCATTGGACTTTATCTTGCTATAATCAATTCTTTTACTATTCGTAAAAAAAAATCTTTATGGTTTCTTATCTTTGAATTTTTATCCACCTCATAAGCTCTTATGATATATCTCGGAACCGCACTCTTTTTACAATATATAATACCTTGTTTCGCTTAGCAGGAAAACCCTTTTCAATAGCTTAAAGCTTCGCGATTGATAATAAGCCGCAACGAAAGTTATATTGAAAACGGTAAACAAATTTAACATTGAAATTTTATTACTTTAATGTAAATTACGACTAATATGTAATGAAAGAAAGGTTTTGAGGTATTTCTTCAATTTCTTTGCGAAATGTTATTTTTAAATAATGCTGATCCGAAACAACAACTCTTTTTACAAATCCATAACAGTCTCCATCAAGGTTTCAGTGTTATAATTTTTTATTTCTAGGATAGTTCAGTATCGAAAAGGGATACCAATATACCATTTATAATATAACCCATTTTCGTTACTTCACCACCCCATTTTAAAGCTAAATGAAACTATAGGTTTTAAAAGATTAAATGAGCATTTTTTTGCATAATATTGTCGCAGGTTACAAAGTATATTGATAGGTATCTAATATACAATTATTATCTTTATAGATTATAATTTTTCCAGGAATATCATAAATCAATTGACATTTAATACGATATTTACAAATCGAGGCAATCATCGCCGTGCAAAAGCCGTTATTTACTGTAATGTTTATAAATTGGAGGAAAAATACCTACCCAGTTAATATAAATTCGTACCGGACCTACTATTTAGGTTTGCCACAGCTAACAATTCGGTCACGCGAAGGTCTTATAGGCTTATTTTAATAGGGTCTTCAAAAACAACCATCATATATTTTGAGTAAAAGAATAAATATATAACTCTTGGTAAGTTCTAAAACCTGTTCACATGAAATAGGTAAGTAGAAGAGGAATCTTTAAATTAGTATGGTGGTAATCAAGATAGATAAGTCAAGAAGGAATATTCCAGAGAGTGCATACCACGGATGGGAGGATATAAACCTCCCACCTGAGCAGTGGCCCTTTTGCCGTGCGCTCTAAAATACTCAACCCAGACCGCTCTATAAATTCCCGTGCGGTCTAGAATGGTCATTCCAGATCTCTCGATGCATGGTGCACTTTGCACCCTGTAAGAGTGAAGCCAACATCGTGATGAGTTACCGTGCAACCCGCAGGAAAACACCTTGCAATACAGTGCACTGCCACTTGACCGTTGTATACTATCTATGAGGGTATATAGTAATGTCTATAGTAACCAATTATGTGAACGTTGCACAAATATTGAAATAGATTTACGTATATGGTATACCATAATTAAACCTTTACGATTGCATTCGAATATACCCCGAAACCAGTTAAAATTTATATGTGATAATATCAGGCTTTTCAAGACGAAAAAACCAGGTTAACTATTTCGGTTAGTAAATAAACTGTTATATAACAAGTATTTACCAGGTATATAACGCATGATTATACTTCCAATCTCAATTTAAAGGTTATTGGTAAATATATACGATCAACATTATTATTTCGGTTGCGACAAAATCATAATTTTTAACGGCGTTTACTTTTTCAAGAAATATAATCTTATAACAACGAAGGTACCACTATACTTATTATGTAAGAAATAACAAAAGTATTGGGAGAAGTCAATTCAGCGTTTTTAGCACATTGAAACAACCAAATAGATAATATATTCAATTAGAACCGATTCTGTCAGAGCTTCAACATATGTTCCTTTTAAAATGATACCATAGTATATAAATGGTTACGCCAAATTTAATATTATAATATTATGAATTTTTCAATATGAAAAAATTTATTACTATTACATGGTTATATGATTTATGGGGCAGATAATTGGATTTTACTATTATGTTATTGCTATTTTTGGGCTGATTAGCCTTAATATTCTAGTATAACATAGGATAAAAATGTGAAATTCACTTCCGAATTTTAAAAGAGTTTATGAAAAGGCTTTAATACTGAATATACAACAAGAATATTAAATTATCTATAAGTAAATGGGTACTCGGATAGGCGAAATTAGTTAGTGAAGTTTATCTTATAATATTATATCGCAAAATTCCCAGAAATCTTAATGGTGAAGATTGTACCTTCGTCTTCATATGACTTAAAAAATCCTATTATCGTATATTGAACCCCAGCATTTATTGATTTCTTCTTGGTTTTTGATTTGAATTACTATTCAATCTTCTTATGAATATAGTGTCACGCGCCTATGTCGGAGTTTAATTCTTATCACAAGATTTACGCCGCAACATATAACTTAATATATATATTATATAAGATTAAAATAACCGTTTATATAAACAACTTTAACGTTAACCTCTATTCGACATTAGCGATTATATTTAGGTCAATATTAGTAAAGTATAAAAATCGCTTTACTTATTGTAGATATTCACGCTATTAAAACTCAGCTGATTTCTCATTTTAAAAAGGATTTCCTTGCTGGTATATGAACTCAATTTTCTACTGATTTTGAAATTATACCCGGTCATTAGTATACAGTATTTGATATTAGCCGTAAGACACAACATACTTTACTGTAAGGAGTCTGTTTCACTTCCCATGGAATATAGTAACAATATTTCGACCGCCTTAAAAGACGAGTATCAGAAGGTTAAACAAATTTAAGATAAGCGTTAAAGTCGTCTGTGTGGCCGAAAAAAATCTTAATACCTTATACACCGGAAATGTATAATAGTAAAGTAAAAAAAAAAGAAAATAGAACCATTTTACAAAAATAGGAAAAATATTTAAGCGATGTTGAACTACTAAATTTCGTAAATATAGTAATATAAAGCGTTTTACGGATAAAGCACATTGAAATTTCGAAGACAAAGGAAAGAATTAAACGAAAATTATGTTTTACAAAAGGTTTATCTTATGAAATGTTTGCCTAAGAAAAGTTGGTTCTACAAAAACGTTAATTTTTAAGAAGTTTGTCTTCATACGGTTATTGAATATGAATATCAATCTTTTTTTTAGGGAACATCATATTGGGGGGAAAACCAGGGGTTCCCCTTTAATGTAATATTATCTAGATAGATTGTGTGTTTTATAAATAGATACATATTACATTTTTTTCTCCTTTCAAATTGAATTATAGCTTTATTTGAACCATTTTAACCTCTACTATACTACAACGCTACAGGATATAATCATAATAATAATATATTATATATTTGATAAGTTTATATTAACTCCTATTGAAATGAAGGCCGCCGCTGTAAAGACTACAAAGCGGCAACAGAGCGATCGTATTGCTTATGATAAATCAAGTAATGTATATGTCTTGATACAATACAATGATGTAATTTCCAAGATTATTACATTAAAAAATACTTAATATCATGAAAAATATTTTATCGTTCATATAAAGGGCTAATATCCTACAAGGAACTCTAAAGTGGTTTACATTCGACTTAGTTACATCCCCAACATACGACATTATGTCCGTACTCGCTAGGGACAAAATGATATTGATCCTGTCACGTATAATACCGGAAGCCCTCGACGCCCTATTTTACCACCGCTTGATTCAAAAGATAAGGTGCTTAGGGTATCATCGAATCATGTTTACTTTCGTAAAAGGCTTTCTTACTTATAAGGTAATACGGGTCCGGTATTAGATTACGGTTACAGGTTTCTTAAATCTTAAGTCCGGAACATTATAGGGTTTTTACCTTTCCCCATTCTTCATATACTTTATATATCAGACCTCGCTTAACTTTTCCTTAGACGTATCTTCATATACTCTCAAGATGTTCCTTTTCCGCTCACATTAGATTCCCTGGAATAAAATCTGAAGGGTTTTGAGGCTAACCCTAACGAGGCCAATAAGTTGAAGGTTGATAATAGAGTCGTATTTGTACCGGAAGAGTTTGTGTTATCATATATGCCTGGACAATTAAAGCCTATTTACTTTGAAAAACTAGGCAATCAATACGTTTATACCGAGTTGCAGCCGATTATCCCAGTTACAAACCATTTTTAAAATATGAGGTTTCTTAGTATTCGATGTTTAAAGTTTTATTTAAATAAAGCTTTACAAGGAAAGAATTACTTTTTGGAACGCATAGCGAAGGTTTTCAAGGTTGCAAGTCATTGTAAAGGCTTTTCGAGAATTGGATACCGGTTTTCTCCTTGTTACAAAACGCTGCTGCCGTTACGGTTGTACTTATATTTAAGTACTACGCCGAAAGCAGCAATTATAAATGCGGTTAAAAGGCTTTCGAAAACTATATTACGATCTATTTAGTCACCGTGGCACTAGCGGTTACCTAGTTATTTAAAAACTCGCCCAACTTTGTCGCCTTTAGAAACTTTGAAAACCTTTGAGAAAAATCGGCGTTAAAAAACAACACTTTTGTTTCGTATATCGCCCAAAGACACTTCACTTCCGGTACTCTTTCATATCACAAATAATTAAGATGGCTGTCGGCTTACAACTCTTAAGCCCGTTACTTGTTTGTATCGCCACCTTAAGAAACGAGAAAATAAATATTGATAAGCTATTGAGCCCCCGGCATTTAATTGAGCAACGGACGATACGGGGGGATTGTAATGCCTTTAATGGCCCACAAAACCACCCCCCCCCCCCCCAACCACCACCACAAAAACACCCACAAATCGAAAAGAGGTAGCCTAGCGAGTAAATATTAATTCAAATTATTCCCTATCGACGGGAAATTCCCTAACTTCTTAAGGTTTGTTTCACTAACTCCTCGATATAATTTTGAATTACTAAATTCTCATATAAGCGTATCTACTGAAAAAAAAAGAATACCGTAACGTTTAAAATATATTATTATAATCTGAATAGTATTATAGTCTGACCTATAATAGTGAGACTAGTAGGTGCCAAACAGGATTCACTATTTAGTTGCGAAGAAATACTTGAAGAGGTTTTCGTGGCCCAACGTGTAGGGCCTTGGGATATCGCCAATATCCAGCCTGTCACGTACCCTTACACGTGCCATATACGGATCATATGCGGCCTATACCAGGACCGTACCATATTCGAGCCCGGGTCGGGCTTAGACCAAGCATTACCCATCCTGTTGAGTATATAATTATGTAACCTATAATAATAATGACCAGAGGGCTAACTTTATAACATGCCTATTTTTACTTGGATATTATAAAGGCTACGGGGCTTTTCCAAATAAATACCGGACGCGGGCCATATCTGTCTAATATGCGGGTCAAGTGTAAGCCGATAACACTATGTTAAATATATCGTATAACGTTTTAACAAACTTACCCTATATCACCGAAGTCGTTGAACGTATCCATTAACGTGCCGTAAAACGTATTCGTTGACGCGTCGTATAAAGTTTTTTTTTTTACCGCCAACGCCATATAATATACCCGTTAACGCATTGTATAAGATATCATTTTTCCCGTCAGTGCTGTATAACGCGTCCGTTAACGTATCGTATAAGGTTACGTTTTTGACTTTAATATCGAGTAACGCTCTTCGTATAACACGTAACCTTTGCCGAATCCAATTCTCTTATCGTTATAAATATAAACGCTTTTACATAGTTTTTAAAACTTCCTCCTTTTCCTTGTTATACTATCGCCTCCTATTTTTGTTAGCTACCTCTGTTATAACCTTATTCAAATTGTTATATATATAATAGTTGGCTATTCGCGTTAATATATATTAGCCGTTTTTTTTAACTCTTTATTATAACCGACGTGTATAATGGTTTTAACTTAAGTTACGTTATTGCCGGCATCGCTGGAAGGAATGATAAATTTCATTGTAATGTAAATTACTGTATTATATGCTAATTCCTTTTTATTGACTACATTTCATAACCCTTTTATGTTATTTACAACTTTTAATATTCGGTTAATAAAAATAAAAATAGGGTTTTCCCGTTATATGATAAAGACGTTTATATATTGTATATTAACCTTTTTTTAAACTTGAGCGTTTTTTGGTTTTACTTTCAAGTTTATCAAGCATAAGGGTATCGCGTATGTCGAAAGTTCTATAATAAGGTAAGTTTATGAATAAGCTTTACAAAATATGTAACCGCTAATTAATTTTTTTCGTAATATTTTTATAAAATAAGTTTATTTATAGCTTTACCTGGTTTACATGCCCTTTTACGTTAGTTAATTGCCATGGTAAATGATAAGGGTTACGTCCTGCACCCAGCGCGTAAACTTTAGGGTAATATTTGAAGTTATCATAACGTTTTTACCCTAGATTTTTTTAAGTTAATTAATTAGTTTATCCGGACTCATAGTATCGCTTAAAGGTCATGAGTTTCCATTATATAATCTTTATAAGCCGTTACTCCTTTAATTATACACTTACGTCGCCCTTTTTGTTTGGGTCCGCCTTCATCCCCGAGTCTTCCGTCGCCTTTTACTATATCGGTTGTCTATAAGGACAGGACACCCTCAGTTAATCGGACTTTAACGTGTAATATCTTCGCCTCGACAACTTTTAACCAACGTGAAATATCTTTTTGAGGTTTTAACTAAAAATATTTAAATAATATAACTATTCAGTCTATATTTTTTATAACTGTTATGGGTTATAGCTTATGAAATATTACCAACGATGTTTAGGATTTAATTTTACGATCTCCAATTTTGTCCGTATTTTATTTGTTCACTTTATATAAAAAAAAGTTAATCGGGCCAACCGCTAACAGGCTTAAAATAGTATCCGAACTAATCGTGTTACCTGAGTTTAAACTAACGTATTATAATCATTAGTAATCCGCTTAAAGGGTTATTTCCCCTACCCCCCTTTTCGCACTAGCTTTCGTTGACCGTCATCGTCAGCTTTATCTAACGCCCGTACTTTTTAACGTTATCCTTTATCGTTAGCTTCACTTAACGTTCATCCCTCCTCATATTATCTGTTATCATCCTTCCCTAACTCCAGCCTCCCCTTACATTATCCCCCCTTTTTAACATCGCCTTATGTACCACTAGCCTCCTATTAATCCTCCTCCTTGGCGTTTACCGGTTGTCGTTATGCCTTTTACCGTCACCCTATCTTAAGATGGCTTAAAGTTTAAAGCTAATCGTAATAGAGCCACTAATATTAGTAACGCCAAAACTCATTCAACTTAAATAAAGATAATAGAAATAAGTAAGTAGATTTTCATAAAAATATGGTAAAATCCGTTTTACGGTGGGATACGTATCCGAAATAGTTGGGTAATATTTATTTGGAACTAATTATGGTATTATAACTTCATTTAGTAATAAGGTTTTCTCTTTATCTACAAGTTAAATGATATTTCAATAGTATAAGCGGGTTACCTCGCGTTTAACGTTTAGTATAAGTGTTACGTTGTTGTCGAAATACCAGGTTATCGTAAACCCAGGTATTTTTCTATTTTCTTTTCGAATTTGTTTAGAGTTTCAACATACTAATAAATTTTGAACAATTACCATTTCAAATTATTAAAAACTCTTTACTCGACTAATATAAAATAAAACTAACCCATTTTCATTTCTATCGCGCGTATGTTCTATATCTTAAATTCCTCGAATTCATTATCCTTTATATCGTTCGCTATTAAAATGAGGCCCGGGCGAGTATTGGATAACATTTACGAAGAAAAGAGGTTTGAGTCTATATGTTTAACCAAGTCTATATAAAATATTAGATATTCATTAAGTATACTTAATAAAATATTAAATGGATTCGAAATATTAATCACCCGAAATTAATTATAAAATTAGTTGGACTTTTTATTCAAACGGTTAGTTTTAATATTACGAAGGTTTCGCCCAAATTAATCCCATACCTTTTATCGTTTCTCCGAACGTCGTTTACTATTTACCGCTGTTGTTATTTACTAATACATATAAGTTATCATTGGTTAGGTTAATTCTATCCGTTCGCGTAAATAAATTAAAAATACAATAACTTAACACGTTAAATTTGTTAATAACCTAATATTCACCTTTATCATTTTAATAAGGAATATTTCGTAATTGTTTTTCGAACGATTAGCGTTAAACCTGGTAACCGTCGACACTGAATTATTTAACGAAAATTAATCAACGGTCCAATATTAAGCCCTGTCGTCTTATACAAAGGAGATAATAATACGTAAACGCTGTTAATCCTTATAATTTACCCATTTAATATCGTTATTTAATTATAATTAATACGCAGTAAATAAAAGTTATTCAACTTCTACTAGTAAATAAAGTATCGTTTAAAGTACGTTTGATTAATTCGAACCGCAATTACTAATAATAAAAACCGGAAAACTATAGAATTTCCACTATATTTCCAGGAAACGCTCTATGTATATACCGGCAGTTATAAACTTTATAACTTTTAAATGGATAATCATAACAAAGTGATCAGTAGTAATTAGTAAATATTGAAGGTCGTTATAGGTAATGAGTAAGTCGTTCATAAAGTCGACCAAAATATACGCCTAATACCGGTTGGAAATAAGGAAAGGTTAAAGGAAACCTTACCATAAAGTATAACGAGGTTTTGACTTATTATACTACATATATATTCGATATAAACATCGAATATTTATGATTATCCCCTTTTAATACTAATTTGGTTAAAATCGAAAAATCAAATGTTTTTATCTAAATAACTTATAATAAGCGAGTCGTAGATTTATTATTGTATTTTCGTTATTAATGGTTCTTAACTCGGTAATTATAAGCTTTTACAGTGAAGCAATACTATTCGAGGCTTAATCCCATAATTTGCAATTTATGTTAACTATTCTGCTTTACGTAAAAATCGTTTAACGCCTTTGGAATCTGTTAAAAGCGAGCGTTATTTAATGGGTCGGTTATTACTTAATTTTATAATTTCTTCAACGTGCCCGGGCCGAAAATAAGGACACTGCTCGACGTTAACGATACCGATGGACCTAACGCGTGCCGGGACCGTAACGATACCTTCGATGCCGTTATACTAGAACCCCCTAACGTTATCCCCGATAACAACCTGGATGCGAGACGAATCCGGGATGGTATTGCCGTTAACAGCTTTTCAAAAGCCACCGACCCACTTTTAGGATATATATCGTCATAATTTAATAATTAGGCCTTCGTATCGCTATTGTCATTTACCTAAACCGTCGTATTTTGTATTGTTTTAATATATAAGTCTATTAATACCACGGCTTATATAGTAATGGAAATAGGTTGAGAATCTGCGGGCAACGTTTTTTAACATCGAATTTATCTTATAACCTATCAGTTAACGTATTCGGATAAGCGCCTAAATTTATTAGCTTATACTGCATATGATATTAAAAAAAGAACTTCAGCCTCTTTAATTCGGCTTTTCAAAATTGATCGTGGTAAAAGAAATACACCGATTCCTTATTGTTTGTCCAAATCGTCAAAATCTTAAACGGTATACAGATACTACGTAATTCGAAAACCCAAGCTTTTGAATAAGATACTACTGCAAGGAGTTCCTGATCGTAAATGATATAGTTACGTTTCGAATCCGTTAATCGTACAAAATATCAAGTTATTAACTTTAAATTAATCTTCTCGTCCCATTGCAATAAATACCCTTTTGACGCCATTCCCAAATAATTAGTTTCCACAACTGTTAGCTGATCTGAATCCCATTATATTAAAATCAGGAGTGTAATAAAGGCACCTTTTAAGGTTTGAAATATATATTCCTCATGATTCGTTCAAATCGAAAAGATACTTTACTTCGTTAAACAGACGAAACAATTAGTTAGCTTTTAAAAATTACCCAGAAATTACAATAAAAGTTGGCAAAACCTAAAAAACTTCGAGTCTTCCCAACCGTATGCAATAACTTCTATTCGCGAATTAACCGAACTTTCTCAGGATCGACCCGAATACCTATTTCAATAATTATAATAAAAACTAGGTATTTGACCTTTTTAATTATAAAATCGTAATTTCTAGTATCTAGATTAAATTTTGCGTTTTGAAAACGTCTTGAAAATCCGTATTTTGTTTTATATAATTATATTTAATATTATGTGAAAATAACTGAATGGTTTTTCAATACGTTTAAACGAAGTTATTTAACATATTTACTGTTATATTAATAATATATCGGTTAAACGTCACCACCGCTTTCACCGATTTAAAAAGGATAACCAACTGTTTAAATAACTTATATGTCATACGAAACGCCAATAATTTATTTTACCTGGGTGTTACTCGAATGCGGTAGAATATAGTTTAAATATCTAGCGTCGTAAATTATATAGATTTTAACAACGTACGTAAGGTTTCCTTAATCAAATGTAAATGAAAACGATTTTATTTTGTAATTTTATTTAGTATCTGATAATCGATATAAAACCGTTATTTCTCTTCCGATTTACGAATTAGTTATACTAACGCCGCCGTCGATGAAAACATCGCTCAAACCTAGCCCATATTTACCAACTCCTTAACCTATTATCGAAGCTTGAATAGTTAATTTTATAACATCGAGTATTACACTTCCTGAAATCCTTTTGGCAACAAAATTCTTTATTCAGTGTAATATAAAAATAGTATTGAGATTTCCCCTTTTAACAAGGTACAGTTATAACCTTATTTTTATCCAATAGGTTGCGAAATATAATTGGTTTTTGTTAAAGACATAATCAATCCTATTTTTCCTAAAACGTAATCGTTGTTATTACTTATAAAATTCGAGTTATCTCGCTGAGACCTATAATGTAAGTTATTCAAAACGGGTCTTCCATACGTTATACCTTTCGGTACGAATGTTATATTAATATGAGGAAAATCGAACTTACTACACCTTATATATCTCTTATTTTAGTACGTATCGACACTATATCGATAACTTAACCACCCTAAATTTAAACTACTAAACATCTATCGCCCGCTTTTAAGGCGACTACCCAATATTATATTCAATAAATTTGAAGATTATACCACGCATTATTTCGGAATAATATATATTAATATTGTATTCGATTATTTATGAATATTCATTCTAAACTTAGTTATCTAGGTAATACGCTTATTTTAAGGTAATCCTAATATTGTACCCAGATTTCGCAGATATAATAATCGAATTTCTTTTATTCTAAATCGTTATATTAGAGCCTCGTTTATAATATAATAACAATTATAATTATAATCGACTTCCATATCCAGAAAATAAGTTTTATTGAAAAGAATCAAAATAAGGAGTAATTCCGATTTATACGTATTTTAATTCAATTGAACCTTTCTTCATTCGATTTTGTATTTAAGTTATTGAAGTAATTTAACTCCTAAACGAAACTATATTCAAAGGCTAGATTCCTCTATAACCGTTAATAGTAAATATTTCTTTACCTTGTCAACTTAGGCTATATAAATTTTCGTTAAAGATAAAACCGGTTAAAATTTGTAGCCACTTTAATTATAATCCGATAAGCCACAACATACCTAACGCTCTGAAACAAGCCTAACTTAACGTTCCATTATTATCGACTACGTCGCCTTAGGTTATTATTTTTAAATACGTACCAGACGGATTTTTTAAGATAATTCACTGAAATATCGAAATAACTATCCGTAATTACCATAGCCCTTTAATGAAGGAATTTTGAAAAAAAAAAAAAAAATACGCGGTATAACCGTATTATTATTCGGCTGTTAAGTTTAAACGGGATTATTTAATTAACGATTCAAACGTTGTTTGAAGTTTCAAAACCTTAATTCGTCGACGAGTTTACGGTACTTTTTTAATGCTACGATATAATCTATCTGACTAATATTTACCGTAATATTTTTGTTGCATATACATGACAATACGCGTAAACGTGAGTAACTATACTTTACGACCAAAAACTAATTTAAACCGTTAACTTAAATTAAAAGTAGTTAGAACTTAATACCAAATAATTCACATAAGTTCTTATCACTTATATTTAAACCTTCGAATTCGATCCTTACATTACTTGCGCGGTAAGGATCGCCGATGGCCGTTTTGATAAAATCGAAAAATTTCCCTTTATTATACCTACCTCCGTATCCTACATCTTTATAATAAGCCGTAACCGCTTGTTTCATCGCCGCCATATAATATCCCTATGCGTAAAATAATACGTACTAACCTTTTTCAATTCACATCTTATTCTCTTTTAGTATAAATTAAATCATTAAGCCCCTCGCCCTTTACGCAAAAGTAAATCTATTTAATTAAGGTTCATAATATCGTTTTTGTTTGTTTTAATCAAGTAAAAACTTAACGCGAGTCGCGGCTGATTCGGATTCGAATTACCAAATCTTTGCGACGATCTAAATGAAGTCAAATGTAAGATCGATAATTAGAGTTAATTGACCCGGTTATTATAGTTATTTAACAACCGACGCGATATGGCATACGGTATTTTATGAATGAAAAATATCGGATTAAATAGGCTTCGAAAGGGCTGGAAGTGTATTTATAAAGGTAGAAAACAAAGTATTCGCCGATGGCCTATACTTTTCAATAACGCTAAAGTTTAACACCAAATTATTGATGTTTTTTATCTATTCGTTCATTATAAGTATTAATTCCTCGGGAAGATGAAACAAAACCTAAATAATTTGTTGTAATTTAACCTACGATGGTAAACCTAATATGTGCCAAATGCGATTTACTATTAAGGTGCGAAGGAAGACTAAAAGAGGCTACTGTAGCCAAACTTGCAGAGCCTTTAGGTAGGGTCAATACCCAGCCCATTACGAGCCCTTACACGTGCCGTAAACGGACTATATCTGGCCTATGCCCGGAACATGCCCTGTCTGCACCCAGGCTGGGCCCTGGCCGGGCGTTACCCATCACTTTACATGTACAGTCATATAACCTATAGTCTAAATAGACAACGACGTGAGTCCATGAAAAATAGTTATTACATTATAATACCTACCGACGCTTTCGAATATTTTTTAAACAGTTAAAATGTTGTCACTTACAGGTACGCAATTTATCGTAACGGCCATACGGTAACTAAAGGTTCCGGTGAATTTTAGTCCATTATAGATATCTTCGACGCAAAGGTCGTTAATGCGTTTCGAAGCTAAAAATTAGGTACGCTTACTAGAAAAAGTAAAATCATGGTAGACGTTAGTAATACCTCTATAGTATAGAACTTAGAAGAAAAATCAATTACTTTATACTAATCATGTTTCAAGATATTTAACCCAGTAATATAATTTTGGGTAAACCCCGCCGTTTACCATGAAATATAATATATATAGGTATCAATGAAATTGAAGCCGCGGATAAGAGTGCAAATATTCGCATTAGGTTTTTACTCTACTTAACTGATAACGATAAACCCTTCATTAGGAAAATACAGTCCTACCTTAACGCTCGCGTCATGGCAGTAAATTTAAAGTAGTATAACTAATACCAAAAAAATCATTCTATTTACTATCATAAATATAGCCTTATGTATTCGATTAACCCCATATTCGATTAACCCCTACTTAACATAGTACAAGTTAAAATATATTAGCCTTTTCCCGATTTTATTACTGCATTTGAAATCCTCTTTATACCGTTTTCAAGTTGTAAATCATTGGTCCAAAGAATCAATATATTATTACCTACCATTCCATTTTCAAAATGCCAGCAGATTATTCCTATAATACAATAATAAATGTAGCTTCTCCCATTCAATTTACTATCCGCTTTCGTTAAAGAATTCGAAACTATAGCCTTGATCTTCCAAAAATCCCATTGAAAATTTATGTTCTAAATAAATATACAAATAAAGTCTTTACGAACCCAAAAAAATTCCGGATATTTGTATATAGCATGGATTGTTTTTCGAAAAAAAAAAAAATTGAAATTTAAGAATTTAAGCCTTCATAACCTGCGTTTAACGCCCGCTGGTAACGACTATAATTCATGCCCACCGACGATATTTATGTTTTCAGTCCATCGGCTTTATCTTTTTACTACTTAGCCGTTAATTTTTTTTTTGTGAGTTTTATTAACAACCCTATTGAAGTCTTTATGATCGTTGTTTGCCAGCCGAAACCCTGTTCATAGGGAGAGACAAGATTCAAAAACGAGTCAGAAACGGGGATAAGCTCGGTAATAAAGGGTCAGAGGGTAGAGGGGATGGGGTCGGCGGTAATAAGCTTATTAACGATAAAGTTCGTGCTAGCGCTGCAGTTAGGACCATCGTTTTCATTCTTATTATAAGCTTTTTTTCGGAGGCGGTAGTAGGACCATGCCAATCGATCAGCGTCGCGGCAGCCATTTATATATCGCTGCCTTCGACCGCCTTACAAGCGATACAAAATAAACATCGGTAGGCGGTTAGGCGCCTAGAGAGTGCCTTTGCGATGACGGCGGTATGATAAGTGGCTAATATCCTAGAGAAGTTAATACTAACCTATTATACTGTGTTTAAAAGGTTTATAGCTTTAATAGACCTTACATTAGGTTACCAGGCCCCAACTTCTTTCATTATATAAGAACAAAACTGATCCGATCAAAGTGTTTACCACTTGGAAAATTTAAGGTACATTATAACGGGATTTCTGATGGCAAAAAAGATATTATTACATCATTACGAGAATATTATAACCTTTCAATGTATTGTTACTTCGTTTTCAGTATTGAATACAATTAACAAGATGACTATTCCAATTCCAATAATATGTTTTGACTGGATCAATGAATTAAAGTTATATTAATATTCGAAATAAAGTATGTATATGACCTATGCATCGGTAGGATTGTTAGTAAAACTTAAAAAATTAAACGTGTTTGAAATTAGGTTTGATCGTCGGGATAATTCCAGTAACTTTAATGAAGGTAATATTGAGAACGTGTTTGAGGTAATATAAAGAAATTTTTACTTTGTTATTATAATATACATAATACATTAATTACGAAGGCACAAGTATCGACTGTACGATTTTTTCACGCTTAATCCAAAGTCCATTTTGCTCGATGATATATAATTTTAAGGTTAATGTGAATAATACTTTGAAATTCAGGAGTTTAAATAAAAATATCTATTTCTTTTTCGTTAGTAAATTGATTTTGATATGCGTTAACTATATTTATTCGTTCACTTATAATCACGGAAAATGTTTTATAAAATGCGGCCGTGATTATAAAGCGGTAAGGGGTTCTCTATTACGGATGAAAAGAGAGTTCAATGCCGTATAACGATAACTTATTCATGTTAGACTCTCAATATAAGGATAAAACCCCTCACATTTTGAAAAATATAGAAACAAGATCATATACCGATTGTTTTTATATTACAATTAACTATTTTTGATGTATTCAATTTTCTACATATTAATAGTACAAAGGCTTTTATCTGTGTAACGTTTATTTAAGCTTTGATATATATATATATATATTTACCTAGATTTACAAAACTAATCGTTATCTCCGAGTTTATTTTCGGCGTCTGGTAACACTTAGCCGTTTCATGTGTATTTTATGTGTATATATTTAATCTTTCGAAACGTTAACATTGATTCAATACGAAAAAGTGGTATGTTCTCTATCCACTATGTTACTTCGGTTTTTGAGGCGTGTAGCGTTTTATTCGGTAGAAAAGTTGTTGAGAGGTAATGTAAATTCTATTTTAGATATAATTGAAGTCTAATTTATCGTCGGCTTTCCCAAATTACCGGAGGCATAAGTCACAGTTGATAAATGAAATTGGAAATTGGTTATTAATAGTTTCATAAATTTAAATGTAGTTTTTGTAATTTGGAAGGATCTTCAATCAATTGTCTTCTATTCAGGCCTCAAGGTAGGTTTATCAATCATATAAGGGTAGAATTTCCTCATAAAATTCTTTTTCTTATATACGAAGAAATTCAAAGGTTTTGTAGCAGAATGGGCGAGAGCCTTATTTCCAAATACTCTTTAACTTATAACCTTTTAAGTATCGATAGTCTTGGCCTCTTGGTAGAAAATTAGGTCCAAAAAAATGGTTACGTAATGTGACCTCATTATCCTATAGGGTTACCTAATTCCCGGATTCAATAATACGTATAAGGAGTACAGGTCGTAGCCAATATTTCCCAACAAAATATTGGCAAGTATTGATATAATAAAACTTTATTTCGCGGAAATTTTTGTTGGACAGGCGTTAGGCTCGTTACACCTAGTTGTAATAGCTTTTCCAGCTAGAGTCTCTCCTGTTTTATTTATATTATAACGTATTGTAATAAGAACACTTGATTGCTTTAGCTAACATCCAGAAACGCGAATATATTTCCCACCCTGTAATTCAATGTCCGTTTGGCAATCAGTTCTATCGAAAGGAAACGGTTCTTCATGATTAAAATATTAAGGAACGGCCAAATATGATCTTAACGCATAGTACTTTCATAAAACCATATAACTAGAGTACTGGATGAAATATAAATTATATATATGAATATATCATTATGATCCATAAAGATTATGAATTTAAAGTCAGTGAGACTTATATAATGCCCTTGACTTTATATTGTTGCCAAAAAAAATCTAAAAAATTGAACAGGTTTGAATATCGATACAATAAGGGTTGTTAGGTGTATATAGAAGTTTTAAACATACATTTAACAATAGGCGTTAATTGGTACGTTATTAAATCAAATTGTATTTTTTTTATTTCATTCGTAATTTCTATTAATAATTTTCGAGAGGAGGTGTAAATCATACATGTTATTGACATTATAGTATATTTATATTTACATTGGTAAAAAGTAACCAATGTCCTTTTGAATTCGTAACTCATATTCGGTATTTTCCTTCTTCAAAGAAGTTTGTTATTCATGATAATGTAGGGGAAATGGATGATATACTTCGTAAAAATCCTTTTAACAATTACAAATTGACGAAATTTATTACACGAGTTTTATCAAAACGTAATGCAGGGAAAATCTTTTAATTCTGTGTTTTAAACATTTAGAACCCTAATAATGACCCGAAAATCCTTCTTATCTTCCATTTTCTAGAGTGTAATACTTTATGCGACTTGGTATTGTCAATAGTCGAAAGGCAAACCTTATTGGTTTTTTGTATACAGAGGTTTTTCTTTTACAACGCTCTAAGGACCGGTGATTTGTTACGGTTTGTTGCAGTAACTTACCCAGATTTTGGGTTTGACTAGGCAATGAGTTTTGTATTTTAGTTTACCGAGGCGGATGATAATGTAGGAATCAACATTTAAATGGCGAAAGGAGGCGTGTAAGGGGATTTTTGAAGGGGTTCCTATACCCATTAGTTTTACTCAAAGAGGAAAGTAGGATGAGGATAAGTTTTATATGTGGGCCTCCTTGTTTGTATCTTTATAACCCATGTATGAGGTAGTTGGTAGCGTATACCCTAATATATAGTATTAACAAGCGGTGCGGAGCAAGTTCGGATTCGTCAAACGTATGACAAAGCAGTTAATCATTTGTTTATTAGTTTCAATAACGTATTTATCAACTTTAAAATTTCGTTATTAAGCTCGACAGTCTTGTAACGTGTTTCTATATTTAAGCGTCGGTTTTGGTAAGTAGTAAAGTTTTTTTCCACTGGAGGTAGATTATTTACCTAGTTTTCTTTTCATCAAGGCCTTCAAGTATTTTACGAAGCTTAGTCGGTCTTTTCAGGTGCATTAAGAGCACGCGTAGTCGTTTGAATCCTTTAGCATTAACGATAAATAAAGCAATCAAAATGTTTTCGTCGGAAATGTTATGTAATCGTATGTAATTATAGTAGTAGCAGTAACAATTATGGGAGCTTCCCATGAATGTGTTGGGAATAACATACGTTTACTACTTGACCTCAAAATACTTCTATTACCTCGACCACGATCCGAATCGACAACGTTGCAAAGTTTAAGGGAATTTGAGGCATAACCTATTAACATTTATCTGTGTTTATTAGGTTAAAGATATATTGACTAGGTAGATGACGAAACTGCTTTTTGGTTACACTTTGGGTAAGACTATGGTAGAGGCAAGATTCTTACGAAAGGATTTGATGAAATTCCCTAGTCCATAAAGGCAGTTAGTAAAGGAGACTTATAGAATTCAACAGTGTATAACTTCAGTTTAAAAGTGCCGATAATATCGCCATTATTGAAACCACCATGAAATCATTAGTAAACCGCTCTTAAAAAAGTTTATATTGATTTTCTAAAAGCCTCAAAGATCTCCAAGTTCATACAGAGCTATGTTAGTACTACTGCGGGTATCACTACTGCAAAAACAACTAAGTTTTACGACTTTCAACCAGAGATAATACAAATAAACAACCTTCGTCCCTATTTACTACACTAAACTTTACCCTCTACACCCATTTATCCCTCTACACCACTTTCTTCCCACTCCCTATATATCGAATGATCATTAATCCCTCCAAAAGATACCCCCAGCAAAAAAGTTAAGAGTTGCCCAGTTGTTCCAAAAAAGTCACGTCGAACAACTCCATGCAAAACTGCCAAGTTGCTATATTTACAAAACACCAAATTCCCCTATATAAACTACCAAGTTCCACCACCTCCATAATTATTATTGAAATGCAAGCTAACACGTTAAAATAGATAATCAGGAATAAATGAAAAAAGACAAGCCTTTTTACTCATTTCATTCCAATAATACAAAAAAAACCAGTGGTTTGAGAATATTAAAGAGCCCCCAACTAAATAAAATTTGACTTATTAGGTTGTCCAGAATATTTTCCTTCACGAAATTACTGAATTGTTAAACCAAGGTTGCTTTAGATTTCGACAATTTTGAAAGTATTTTAGCTATTAGACGATTGATATATTGAAAACAATATAACATACCACTAAGATTGAATTCAAGGTAAAAGGCAAAAAGCATAAGACCTTTATGTTTGATAATAATTTTAAAGAGCTTGTAGAATACTTGTTTAAGTTATATCAAATTAAGTAATAATATTAAAATACTTAACTTTAAAATATAAAAATGGAATGAAATGGTGTTGAAGACTATTGATGCCTCTATATCCATTTCAATGGGTTATTACCCTCCAATACGCACTGAGTTAAACCTTAAATGTTTCTTATAATACTAAAAATTCATAATCCGATGATTAAAAACGTATTAAATAGATAGAAAGTCTCTCGCCTTCTTTTAATAATGTAGAGCACTTGTTTGACGGGGTCAAAACACGTAAAATAACGATTGTCAACGCGGGAAAAGGAATCAATGTTAGCATTATTAATCGATCGATCAATCAATCAAGATCTTTCAATCGTTCAAAACATTTCCCACAATCTTCAAGTACACTAAGCCTCTTAAGATCTTCCTCAAAATCATTAGTTTCTTGAAGGTATTTCTCAACATTGTTAAGTACCTGGTAAAGCTTCCAATAAGAGGTACAACTATATACGTATACCTACCAGAAGACTGGTGTTATCGTTTCTGAGGACTGGTAACTACACTCATTATCGTGACTTTGAAGCACTAGAAAACAGTATCAACCATTTGGATTACTATCGCGACTTTACTTCTTAACATAGCAAAAAGATTGATATTAACTACAAACTCTTCACTGATTTCGCCAAGATTTTAATAACGAAGAAAAGTATATTAGAAAGCCTTATACTCTCTTCAACACGAAGATAGTATTGTTTATCAACATCAGCAATGAAGCGAAAAAACCGTAACCAGTTCTTTTGAATCTATACGATAATATAGGGGGGTTCTACGTAAGAAATTCAGATTATACCCTTGATTACGTCAAATCTCTCTCGTTTTAACATTTATTTCTATACCAATTCACTACATCATAAATTTATATTTTTTCTGCAGCTAAAGAAGGTTGATCATTGTGTTTTCCATATTTTTAATTCCCAAAACCAATAAGGTTACAATATTGTAAACACTTAGCCTTATTCTATCACCCTTGAAAATGTATGCTTACCTTCTCGTAGGGTAAAATTTGAATACTAAAAACTTCTTTTGGTTTATTAATTGAAAACGATGAATATCTACCACCATCTTAATAGTTTCATATCGACCATATGAGCGGTTGAATAATCCTTCTTTTCTCAGAAAACGTTTATTAAACCACTATTTAAGATGATTATTCCATATTCATCTATTCTTCGCTGTTTTTTCGAGTTTTGAAACACTATGATTGATACGACCTAAAATTGTGAATACACTTATACCGTGGCAATTAACCTTGGAAATGTATCCTAGCCTGAACTTCTTAAACCTAAATCGAATTTTTAAATATAAATTATATCTTCTCATATTGAAAAACAAGTTTTGATCCTTTTCAAAAAAAAAAAAAAAAACCCTTACATTATTTCGGTTATACAAATGGTTGATTTCGTGGCATAACAGGAGTCTTTAAAGAACATTCGGTTGAAACTGCAACAAATTATAACCTAAATTATGGCGAAATTTGATATTAATACATTCATTGATCGATCGAGTGAATATATATATAAATGAAAACGCGTTGGATACAATCTATTTGCTACTTTTTGACGTATCAATTTGATCTTTTATATCTACATTTTCAACGTTGGGCTTTCAAGATTTTCCGAGGGATGAAAACTATTGAACATAACTTTTTGAATTATATTCCGATTTATATAAATTATTTCTCGGTAATTTATGGCTTGACGGGCGATACAACTACTTTTTACCAATAATTTACAAAATCTCTCACGGTGTTACAAAACTTTAGACAGGAATTTTATCATGAAAATAAAGCTATATATATTTAGGTATTACTGGTAACTGATTGATCAAAAATCGTTTAATAGGAGTATTAAGAACAAAATCATTTTCAATATCCAACCTGAACTCTAGGTTCATAAAATTAAGTCTCTAATTGATGTTGAAATATGTTCTATAAAGAAGGATGAATATTAGTAAAGGGTAAAAGAAATAAATTATTTAACAACGATGAAAATTTATTTATTTAATTAAATATGCGCCCGAATTCCTGAGGGCTTTACGTCAGGCTTACAAATCTTGCTCGCTTTTATCATTACAATTCATGCTATAGTGGCTTTGGATTATAAGATATGGTAACAAAAACTCGGCGTTATACTAGGAATGGTTTAAATTCGTTGAATTTCGACTAGAATTTTATATGATGTTAACGTAAGCGAGTATTCGTATACTCTATAAATTTCCCAGACTTTATAGTCGTTCAAACACAATACCTACAGCTACTCAGACTCTATTCAATATAAAAACACGTAAAGCTCATTTTAAAATACACGCATAGAACCTAAACAATTCTTATAAATTAATCAGATAAAAAAATTGTTCTTCTCTCGGAAAAAGGTAAAACAAAATAATTCGAAGTCTAAATAGGCCGTACATATAGCCTACTGGTAAATAATTACGTTTAAAGTCTACCGGATAAAGATTATATGAATTTACCATAATAACACTTTATAATTTTACAAGTCAATCGAAGATAACGCTCTGCTTCGCTTCTAAGTTAGCCGTTAACAAAAGGAGATCCACCTAGCTATGTGTATAAGGCGTCGATGGTGGAATTAATAAGGAAAGGGTGGCGTTGAACGAGTCAAGGGAATGGAGAGGAACGGTGGCAGCGATAGGCTAGTTTTTGATAATCACGTTAACAATGTCGTTACTGTTACTATTATTATCGTCCTCAGAAGAGGAAGCAAAGGATGCGGGGTAGCGTTTTAGTAACGACAGACTCGAAGCCTACGTGATGTTATTTTTCGTAGCGTTATCGGAAACGCAAAGTAGCACCAAAAGATTATTAATCGCTCAGTATACACTTTGACAGCTACTATTATCCAGTAAATGGTCAACGACGCGACAACGGTAACAACGATAGAAACATACCCAACTTTATGTTTAGTAACATCATTATTTTTCATTAACTTAAGATTAATATTCACCATCTCAAGACTTATAACAATAGAAAGTAAAAAAAAAAAAAACTAATCTTATAGATACTAGATATACGTTACCCTCGAAATCTGATCCATATAGAACATATTCTTTTCTTCAAAAAATACGAAATAAGTACAATCCGAACAAGGCTATTCCCGCGTAAATGGGGGGGATTCAAAATTAGAGGCATAAAGAACTGCGTGTTTGAGTCCAATAGAGGCTGCGGAAGCGCGTTTAACTATACGGGGAACAAATATGATTAGGGCGTGCGCCTGTACAACCTGTTTCTTTTTTTGATAAAGTTACTTCCTATATTAACATAAGGCTTTATACAAGCGTCTCTAACCTCAATACCATATTATTTTCGAAGTAGCAGAGAACGAAAGTGAAATAAAGATGATGTACTTTTCAATATTCTTATTATCCGAAGAAAATTCCCTTTATGACTTTCCATAAAACATGAGAGTATGTAATGATTAAGTTATAAATGCTTAAGATGTGTCGACATAAATGTTGTTGAAAAAATTGAAAAAATCGAAAATCAGTTTGGGATCTATTTTTAGGTAAACTGTTGTTTTAAGGCTAGTCAAATGATATGTGAACCACTGAAAGCTTCATAAATATCTCACGGTGAAACTTTCATATACGCGTAATTATTATAAGGTTCTCTATTTCATATTTAAAAACATACTACGTTTTTGACCATCTTATCCATAAGATGCTGTTTTACGCTTTTACTTTATATAATCCCCTCAACTTTAACAAGAAACCGTTTTATCTTATCGACAGCGCCAGTAAGCGTCCGCTGGTTGCTGAAAAAACCTCACCTTCCGGTCAGAATAGGGCTGCAACCCTTACGCTTCTGAGTCTCAGAATTTTTGGAGCATACTAAGGTCTTAATCGCGATAATGGCTTAAGGGTTCGGATTTCAAAAATCACGTTGTTAATAACATACATATACGGTTGGTTGCGGTGGGTAAAGTTCCCTTGAGATGCGATCCTTTCCGCTAGTATCTATATATGGATTTTGTAACAAGTGACATACTCATTATTCGGTACTTCTCGGACAAATTCAACTGAGAAAAAGTTTCTTTTTTTAACAACCGGCAAACCACAAAATATGTAATGGTATATATTATGATGCATGTGTTAAAACCTTGTAGGCAATACAAATGAAAGAACGGATTTTTAGTAATATTTCTACCCAGCTACCTACATGGTACAATATGACGACAACCTAAACTCTAGTTAACTACACTTTATAACAACGATTTAGCCAATTTTAACACATTTGAAGTAGGAAAACAGTCGAAAAAAACTGTATGAAGGCAGTGGCAAAAGAATTTTGATCCTAGTTTAACATGGTTTTTATATATTTAGATTTGAAGAGAAGGTTAATATACCTATATAATTAGCTCCACCTAACGATAAAATATATAATGCTGCTTGATAAGAATTTCTTGATATTTTCATATAATACACGCGTAATTTCATTATATAACGGCGATAACATTTAGGATCTATTAGTGATACTGGGAAATTCACTACATGCAAACGTTGAACTGCGCTTTCGTTTTTGATCATATATGTATTAATAGTTGTGCATTTGATCATGGACACAGGAAATTCTTATAGGCGTATAAAAACCTGATTATGTATGGAGTTTTTTCGTTACAAAAAGCAGAAAAATAGTACGCTAAAATATGTACTTGGAAATTTATAGAGGAAGAATTTGTTAAACTTTTTTTACTTTATAAGATTATCGTTTATTTGAACAATTATCAAGGATTATCTATCAATTGTCAGTTTACTACAATAATTTTGTGCGTTATCCAATTATTATAGACTTCAATTGAAAATTCCCTGGTTTAAATTTTATATCTTATTAAATAACCATTATTTCACAAGTGATTTATCTCGTTATTTTCTGGGCAATTCAAGTACCATTGATCTATAATGAACTACATTGTAATATTAATATATATAAACGTTTCTTCAATATCTTTTTATCACAGTTTACTTTGCCAATAAAGCGTTATATTAAAATAATAAAGTTAACAATTACGGTACTTCGAAGAGAAATCTTTCTAGTCGCATAGGTTTGATAAATATCTCAATTAATCAATTCTGTTCAAAGTTCAGACAAAATAGAAATGTTATTAATGTTAGCTATTGTCATAGGCTAGTGACTGAGCTAATAGTTACCCGGGATATTGCTCTAGTAGTTGCAATCCATATTTCTAAGGTCTATGAAATCGCTCGAAAGCCGCACAGAAACATACCCTTCCCCCTTTATCTAATCAGGAAACTCCTTTTCTACAGATTCATAATAGCTCCAAAATAGGGTTTTGTCTTTTTTTTCATCGAGGATTATAGATAAAATCCGACTACGTTAAGAGATAGCTTCAGCATTAGCCCCTTTATATATAATATTCTATTAATTTTCTAGACGGTGACTTAATTGCTTACTAATAGTTATAACTGAATACTTCATATTTCTTGTTAAACGCTTCGAATCGGGACTATTATTTCTTAAAACATTTCTCAAAGCAAACCTAAGGCGATATCTTTGTATCGTTTTGCCACCTTATTATAATTTTTTCACTACGTAATAAAAATATTTTATAGATACCTTATATATAAATTTGGACGAACAAGATGAAACCGCTGTATGATACGTTTTGTGTTTCAAATTAAAAATACCAATATACTCAACACATCAACGAATATAATCCGGTAATTCGAAACTACCGACAAGTTTATGTTTTCAAAACAAGACCCCTTTTTAGGAATATTTACTACGTTACTTGTAAACGATGTAATTACTACATTGTTTCATACTAGGGGCTAAGTTAACTTTTCCTACAATAACAACTCGAATGCATTTAATTTTAATTAGGATATCGGCGCCTTATTCGACCTGCTTTACCGATTGAAACATAAACCCTATAAATAATAGGTTGAGGTTTCTGGTATCAAACTACTTTTTTCAGTATAAAAAGCTATGATATAACCCAAATTGCGTAAAAACCCAAATTTTATTAGAATTATAGAAGACTTTTTACGTTATTTTCCAATAATTAACTGGATTTTAGAAAAACATCATAAAATCATTTATACCCGGGGTAACGACCGCAGTATTAACGAGTATAATATCTTCATAATTATACTTCGCGTCTTATAATAAGATTTTAACGCGACTTAGACAGTTATCGCTTGGTTCACGGATATACAACAAAAATCTTACGCGTGATTTTACGTTTTGTTTAAGAATTAAAGAGTCTTATTCATAAAGGTGGGCGGTATAACCTAGATGTCCTCCACCAAACTAGCTATTTGAAAAAAATGCTATGGATAATTGGTTAATTAATAAGTTACCTTTACTTGACATATTCGCGAATTGAAACGAATGGGTTGCCCGTGACTAACTAATTAATAGACGACTATACAACCTCCATACTCGTCATGGTAGCGCCACCTATGCAGACATTAATATCAGATGTACTTCAAATGACTAAAATAGTAGCTACGACATACCTACTAGTAATAGCCTAAAATATGTGATTATAATTTATATGAACACCCTTCTCAAATATTTTAAATGGCGTGTTGTATAAAATAATCTCTCCAAACTCTCTGGTTATAGAATCCTTAGGTTATTCTTGTAGTATACCATAAACGATTATCGTATTGATATTCAACTAGTTAATCCGGAAAAGGACCTGAGAAACTTTAACATCAAAATTATCATAGTTATTTACCTTATTTTGACCAGGAATCTTATTATTCTTTAAAAGGGTAAAACTCAATTTTAGTTAATTATCGTGTATAAAAGTTTATAAAACAAGAATTTGACTAAGTAGCTCTGTCTAAACTTCAAAATCTATTTCCATTTATTATATAATTACTTCATATCTTCATTTTGTGTTGGAATTGCAGTCAAATACATTACAATCAAGTCAACTTCACTTACCGTCAAGTTGATTATACGTACTGCAAATTGACTATCATTTGTGGTATTTGAATACACTATACTGCAAGTGCATTGATGTATTTTCCGACTTCAAACTAGGGTACAGATCAAAGGGTTTAACCATAAAAATTATTGTGCCGATTAGCTTGCGGTCTGCCAAACTTAGAACTTTGAACTTATAGAACCAATTTCAATGCAGAACCATGGAATTCTACCACGGTGATTGGAATCAACTACTTTGCAACGATAAAGACCTACTAGCATTGAATTTATTTAAAGTTTTGTCAACATAACTTGTAAATATTATAACATAAGAAGAAAATAATTTACTAGCCGATTAAAGTTACCGCGTATCTCCATTTTACCTTGAAGACTCAGCGAAGATATATATTACCTCCCCGGTTTAGATTTACGGCTTATTATAATAATACTTTTGAACGTGAACCCTCTCAAATCCTAATATCTAATATAATCCTACTTTTTCAATATTTATAATGAGACGTTACTTTGGGGAAACCTGGGATGAAATTCTAATAAGTAACTTACGTCGTTCTGTAACACGTACTATTTTTAAGACAAATAGATAATTGTCTCTTTTGAAAACTAGAGCTTATGTCGATATGAAAAGTACTTTTAAAATTTAACGCAGCCTCTTTTTATATTATTTTACGACAAAACCCCCCCAAAAGACCAAATCGGTTGTTCGCGACTCGTCGCCGTTTTCCTTATAACATTTATAAGAAGTTTACCCCGAAACTATTTATTTTGATTAACGATTAACTACCCAACATCTTGAAAAAGTTCTCCTCAATCTTCAATAAGGCTCTTGAGTATAAGTTACCACTTTACCTTCTGGATACCGATTACGAACTCGTCTTTGAAAATGATAATTAAAATTGTCTTTTTGAGGTCCCATTACGACTGTTATACAGTATTTTTTTTAGAAAAGCTTTTTATATGAAAGAAACCATTGATTGATTTATTCGAATAAGGTTGCATTCGCATGAACCAGGCTTTAACGGATACCTCTGTACTTTGCATTAAAAATTCCGAAAGCTAATTTACGTTTTTATATACAAAAGAGATAAATACGCCATTTCGATATGAATTTTTTTTTTTTTTTTGACGAATATATCCATATTTTGATCCAATAGGTACAATTATACTTAGTACACTCAACAACAGGGTCACAATAGGGTCAATTGGTACTTAGCATAACCACAAGTACTGAACACGTCATAATATCAAAAGATGAGGAATTCAGTAGGATAAGGGGAACTCAGCTGAAGATAATGACATATACTAAAAACACTAGTATCCACTGGTGCAAGTACTAGTATGGACTAGTATACGGACTAGTACGGGGGATTACTAAGCTAGAAGCCAGCTACCAACAATAGTATTTACAGATACTAGGAACTAGTGCTTACTAGTATAAACTAACAATAAATAATATAGAGGATGAGGATTCACTTGCTTATATATCAAACCCTCTCTCACTTTTTACATGGTTTAGAATATTTGAAACTATAATCCTATACAACAGCTTCTTGTACAAAATCTTGAACGCATTATTAGTACGAATATACCCTACTACTTCATTTCACTGAATCCAGTTTAAATACACCACTTTCGGTATAAATCAAAATTTCGGTTTCTTCCGGACCATTTGATACCTTTGAGGATACCCCACAAACATCCGCAAACCGTGGATATCTTTTTTCTACACCAGAACAGCTCAATGGCGGTGACAGTGATAAATTTTCTTCGTTAAAAAGGACCGTCATTGCTACCTGTTCCTTAGTATATCCTGAATCCCTATTTCTTCGTTTCTTATGCTCTAGGGCTTTTCCTTTTGTTTTATGGGATTTGAACCCTTAATATTAGTTGATTAAAGGAAGAAGGGCAGTTCCTAACGCCCCTAGGGATTAAGCAGTGAAAAAAAATCAAAGAATTACTTCTTTTGATATTGCTTATAAGGAGGTACGGGCTAAGGCACAAGTTGCTAACTCTTTAAATCATTTGGAATGAGAAAGACTTAAGTCAACTATCGTCTTATATGAAAGACTATAAGCTAAGCTGAAGGAATATGTTAAAGTAAAACCAGAACCACTTAAATTGACAGGTACCATTACATTAGTAAAAGAGGAGGATGAGTATATTAAAACTCACGGTTTTAACAATAATATCCAGAGATCACTATGAGAGCCACAACTGCGATTGTTGAATAGCCTTCAGAAAATCAACCTTAACAAATAATAACATATGACTCATAGTAATGAAAGGATGTGCTATTAATGATATTTGTTTTAATATATCAAAGAATATTCTTATAATTAAGATGAATATAGTCTACTATAAACGACTATGTGTGACTATTTATGCCTGTGAATTGTAATTTTCTAATGACTTTACAATCTATACTTACACGGATCTAGGCCTACTAGATAATTACTTCTTTTATCACCCTGATCTATTGGTAATTATCGTTAGTATTGAATATTCGTATAAAGCCCTTTTACAGCTAATTAGCTTACGACAAGGTATTGGACCCATTTATTATCAAGAATTTCTTAAGAAACTTCGTTAACTATCCTCTTTACACTATTCCTCTTTAACTACTTTGTGGCAGCATTTCAAAACACCAAAAAAATCTTATCTACCAAGATCGTCAACTAAAAGATATTGACTATTCCCTTTAGTTCCTAACCTATAATAATCCTGAATTTCCAGTTTAGACGGTCCGTATACTAAGTAAATTGAAGAAAGCCGATATTCTATTACTACATGATCTACAATCTTGATTTATATATGACGACAGGCTTGAAGAAAAAAAAAAGAATTCAGTCCTCTAAGGTCCAAAGCTTATTGATCAAGACCAATATATTATTCCGTTTTTAATCCTTACATTGCTGGCTGAAATAAATGAAACTTAACAATGGCCTGTTGGGGGATTTAGTCATATCTACGGTCTTTAAATCCTGGAAAAGCTTGAAATTATGGTAAGTATAGTAAATTAGAAAGAAAAAGAAGAAAAAGCGGACTATAATTGAGCAGTCACGTATTCAATTTGATTGGACTATTTTACAAAACCCTGTATAGCACCTTATACTGAAGAATTTGGGTTAATTCAAAGCCATATTTTATACGAGTGGTCCCGCATTGAGGGATCTACTTTCAACGTTAAAATCTCCACTTTTTAGATTGAAAGCACCACTTTTCTGGTTAATCCTCCAAACCGACCAATCAAAGGCCCTATCAAAAGCGAGTAGTGCCGCCATATAGGCCTTAATTTTAACATCAAGCTATTAAAACTCAATGTTAAGTCTTAACATTTTCCCTCTGTGTTTCACACTACTACATTGTTTAGTTATTGATAAACTTCGACTTCGAGATACTGTAAAGGCTGATTCTGATTTGTCTTGCTATATTTTGAATGGTACGCAGTGAGTTTCATAATTTGAAATTAAAGGTCAAAGCTATCCCGGATTATGAATAGAAGATAGTATAGTTTAGCCTATATAATTAAGAAAGTCATAAGTATTGATTAATTTTGATGAAAGTTACAATACTTTATCGTTTGATAACTGTTGCTATTACCCTCATTTTATTATAAATTTTATGAACTTATTCTGGCTTTACAGCTAAGATATTAAGGTTAGTAAAATTTTCTCGGTTTATTAACGAATTAAGAAAATGATAGGTACCATAACTAGTGATTACAACATTATTAAATCTACGTAGAAGTTATAATGTTACGTTCAAGCACCTGTTATGTTTTTCGGTCTTTCTCTCTGGTGTATTAGGTTTGATAATATTAGTTTGAATTTATTAAATTAATGAATTTTGCTTATCAATAACTGTGATAAGGTCTAGAAGGTGGGAAATTTATATCTCGCTTTTGCTTTATGTAAGTCTTCTAAAAACAATATGCAATGGAGACCTAGCTTTGAATACACTACTCTGGGGAAAGAGGATTTATTAACAGCCTTATTAGCTTTCTAAAAATAACTATTAGCCTTAATAGCGAAAACCGCAGATTAATAGCTATAAGAGTTAAATAGGAATACGGAGTTTGTAACATATATTTTATATCACCTGGTGGGAAACGACGACCTATTTGTCGTATACTTAAGGAGATTTTCAAACGTATTGGATTTACTTTCTACTACTTGATTATCGACTGAGGAAAATAGTTCGTTTACTTTTTAGTTAGAAATATATTAATGAATTATACATATGCTTTTAAGTTTTCTTTACTAAATACCCTTGGGGGGAATAAGCTATCTCAACATTTTAAGAGAGTATTTTGTGAAGGATGCAGGCATGAGACATTGCCGGAAAGGTACCATACGACTTGTAGTCCTACCTATATTAAGTAGCTGATGTTATAGATGATTTGACGGTTAATAATAGAAGCAGGATCTAGCGAATCACACCATTCAAGGGACTTTACAATACATGAAAGGGTTAAAGAAACCATAGAATCAACGTTGAATTCGTTTTAACTTTGGGATTTGCTATTATCATTTATATACCTTTATAAAGACAATTTAAGAGTTAAAAGAATAATTTAATACCAGAGACGATAATCTTTCCTTTGTAGCGGTTTTCAAATATTACGAAGCCTTTGAATATTTTCAGAATCTACTTACCAAACTGGTCAGAAGCCATAATTAGGAAGATAGTTAATACTTTAAGACTCACTTTTTTCAGAGGACCATCTATAAATGCCGTAAAGAATTGTAAGGGATAAAAATACCATTAAAGTTGGTATTTTTTTTCATACTTCCCAAGCTTCTCCAAAATTTATGACAAGAGAATGTATTTCTCAAGTTGAAATTAAAACGAAAAACAACCTATCCACAAACTCTATAGATGTAGACATGGTCTAGTTTACGCTTTTAGTCATAAAGCAAGAAAATACATCGACTATAAAGGAAGTAGCGGAGGGCTCTAACACAAAGTATTAGAAAAAGGCTATTTATAGTGAAATATGGGGTTTATTATCCATTAAAGTTTTCAAAGCCGATAACAAGGATAGAAACCTCTATGCTATTATAGAAAAAGAGGCTAAAAAGTTAAGACTAACTATAATGGTAAAATCTAAAGGTATAATGTTGAGATAGTAATAAAGAGGTTTCAGTAAAGGTATAGTAATTACAACACTGAAATCTTTATTTCCACAGTAAATCTTTGTACGTGGAGAGTCCTTATCATATTGAACGTATTTTCTGGATAGTATATCGATCAAATCGACATCGACTCAACTTTACCTACCGGGAAACTTAGAAAACTAGTGTTAATAAAGATCTTAGACACTATTGAAGACTTTTTCCTGGAATATCCGAAAGAAAACAACATGAACTTTGATACTATAGTTAGCCACGTCTATTAAATCCTAACATCACTGTAAGGATTGAAACAGGCTTCTAAATAAAAGTCTAAAAGATTAATAGTAGTCTTTGATACCCTTAAGTTTCCAAGACTAACTTTAAAAATGAGATATAGATCAATTATTGCCATTAGCTTATTATATATACTTACGTTAACACCTTTCTGATGAAAGACACTTACTTAAGTGTTACTAAGTTCTTTAAGATAGATATGAGGAAACTATTTTGGTATAAAGTCATGGAAGGGGTAAATTACGTCCTAATTGTATATATATTGACGAATAGCAACGAACATACGATTATCTTAGCCCAAAATGCCTGCATTCAAAGGGTTTTGGGTTGTAAAGCATAGTTATTAGGAAAACGACCGGCCTATATCTCCATTTCGTTTGGATCACTTATTTTACTCTTCTCAGGCCTCGTAAATATTAGGCTGATATTTTATAAACTAAAATTTATAAGTCAGATGTCCTGGCATTTCGTTATACAATAGGTCATAATAGACTTAATATTTCCTTTCTTAAGTTAATACTATAAATATTGTGCTATAATCCTTTATATGGAAATATTAAAATTGTCAGTTACACTTTTAGATACTTCGGGTAATTTAATAACCACGGAATACAAACTGGTGGTGAAAAATATCAGTACTCTTGGAGTAAAACACCATAAAATTTAGATTAGATAAGTATAAAGCCTAAAAGCTTTAAATTAGCGGCTGGTTCAATTTCGACTACAAAGTAGATAACGACACTTAAAATTATAACTATATATATATTGTTCAGATCATTAATAGCACTCAGAATTTTATATTCAAACGAAGATTCCGACTACGCCTCTTTTATGTGTATACTGAAAGCGTGCCAGTAATAAAGGTCACCTAAAACACTCCCTTAATAAGGAGCTTATTTACGAAGTTACGTATTCATATCATTATTACGATATACAGTAATAACGAACGGGTTATCAAATTGACGAAAAACCATAAATAATACCAAAGTACTTAACACATGACCCTTAAGAATATTTCATAAGGGATAAATTTAAGCGTAGAACAAAACAAATTAAGTGGCCAGACACAGAGTTACAGTTGTCCGATGGACAGATTCAACAACTACCGAGGGAAAAAGAAAAAACAATAATACAAAGCCTTGTCTTAGTTAACATCAAATTAAATTATTTTTACGGCTTATGTATTTTCGTGTTATAAGTTACCTTATATAGTATGGTAGATATGGATGGCAAAGTGGTTATGGTGAACAACTTTGGATATTAACAATTACGTATACTTAAAAGGTCATCGGTTTAAATTGGACAACACAAGTCTTCTTGCTTTGTACGCCTACTAATTTTCTTTTACTCCATACTACGCCTCCTTTACTTTACCATTTAACTCTGATTTTACTTCTATTTCTTTCCTTTTTTTTTGTTAAATCAATAAAACTTGTCTAGGGGGTGTGTTAAGATAAAACAGGTTCAGTCACACTTAATAAAAACAACTACAGGGATATACCTTGGCCATTCAGTACTTGGTATAACCTAAAGGACTAATCACGTCATAACATCAAAAAAAAAAAAAAGGAATTCAGAAGGATAAGGAAAACTTAGCTAAAGATGGTAACATACACTAAAAGCATTAGTTTCCACTAGTGCAAGTACTAGAATTAACTAATACAAAGACTAGTATAAAGGACTCGACAGATGGAAGCCAGTTACCCCCGCTAGTATTTACAAATACTGGGAAGTAGGACTTACTAATATGAACTAGCACTAACTAGTAAACATGTGTGAGGATATACTTGAGCATACATCAAGCCCTCTCACTTCCGCCATGTATTCTATAATAGTTAAATCCATAAGCCCACATAATATCTGCTTGTTGAGTATGTTCATCATATTCAAATCAAGTTGTTTACCAAATTAAATATAAAAACCGCGGTTATCAAGTTTCTGATTGAAAAGAAAACGAATTGAAGATGACGTTTTGTATACTTTTTAGATTTTTCGAATAATTTGTTATCCCTCTCAACTCTTTGAATAATCTCATTACCTTTAAATAGTATATAAAAATTTTGGGTACCTTTTTCTAATTTTTATATGTTGCCTATCTTTAACTTTTTTTATTATATTAAAAAAATACTATCAAATATTATAATACTAAAATTTAATAAAAACCAACGCCTTAAACGTTACGGGCCTTAATCTAGACATATATTCAAATGTTAATTCCGAGTTTGAAAGCCTATATACCTGGAATTCGTTATAAAACGTAACGTCTGAATTTGTATAATTCTTCAAAACACTATAATCTATTTGGATATAATGTGACTTAGGGTTTGTATTAAAAGAAAAATATTTTTCCAGTTTACTATGTGTTACCAACATTTCCTTCGCGATTATTTTACCATTAATGAAATCTTCATTTGACTCATTCAAACAGGTACCCCTTTTCTTTATGAACCTGAGGAAAAACCCGTCCTCAAACGACATATGGTAAATGTTTTCTTTAAGAATATTCTCGTTGAATAAAATTCAGACCGTGATACCTTTTTGATAACGAATTCGTTTAGATAGGCTTTAGATAGTCATTTTCTTGAATACGATAATCACGGTAACTTATGCACTATAACATAATGATTTCGCTGTTGATGACCTACTAAATTTAATTATGAAATAAACGAAAAGAAATTATTTAAGAACATAAATTGTTTCATAACTTAAATCTACGACCATCAGATAAGAATACACCTGTTTTCTTTTTTTTTGAGATCCAAAAATTCAAAATACTAAATCAAAATATAATGAATTTCCGAATGATAGCTCTATAAATCTGAAAGACCTTTGAATTTCTTTTAAAATTAGTGCGTAATAAAATTGCTAACTATATATAACGTAATATACCATTTCTAAAAATTCAGGGTGTTCCTTAAAGTTTTTTCGACCTAAACTTTTTCAACTGGAAATCATGTCTTTGAAGCCCCTAGTATACTGTTTCCGCGTAGCTGTCACGCGCTTGGATTTTCCAGGTAACCGTTATTAATCAATTTTTCCTAAGTCATAAAGATTTTATCCATATCGATCTTTACAGTTATTAAAACGCCTTTATTACCTGTAACGTTACTTACCTCCGATTATTTCGTAAAATACGTATAGGAGACCGGAGTCTCTCTATGAATATTCGTGTCAATAACGACTAGGTATTTAAGTTTTCAATTTTGGAATATTGAATTAACAACGATAATACTTTACGGTTTCGTAATCGCATTTGGATACCCATTTACGAACCGTTTACTACTGCGATCATATGAACTACTTATGATTTACATTTTATTATCTGATCAGGCCGCGATGCTACTATTGTCATTCCTTTTCAACCTTTTTTTTAATGGAGTTACACCGTGTGGTACGACGTTTTTACCGGAATCATAATATTTATAGGCGTATAAATAATTCCAATTATCTTCTGAGGAGGAATTTTAACCACTTGCCGGTTTCTTAACGCCTTCCAACGATCTTTTACATGATTCATAATCGACCTCCCTTAAAAACGTACCAGTTACTCTTATTATCTTATATTTCTTACGAATAAATTAAACGAAATCACTACACTCGAGGCTATCATTATTGGAATCATTGATGGTTTCATCAAACGGGTTTGGAATTATCATTTACGGTTTTAATAATTTCCCCGTATAATTGTCAATAATCGAGGTTTAAATTTAGCGTATGGGTTTTAAGAATTACTTTATTACTTTATGTGTGTACAGTAATACCTGAATATTGATTTTAATCGAATAACCGATAATTCTATCTATCTTATAAATGAAAGAGACTTGACGTATTCTCTTTCCTTCTTTGTTTAAATGAAATTTGACTAATAACTTTCATTAGCTGGGTACAAAATAATATAAATTGTTAAAAATCTTATTATTGTGTATATAACCCTTTTTTTCAACTGACGGCTATTACAGCAATCTTTTTGGTAGGGCTTTAGATGTTGCAAAGCTGTCGATTCTATTGTTCGAGGTAACTATAGTATTTCAGGGTTAGAGGGTGGGTGTTTTGTTCTAGGTTCTGCAGACCGCTAGCCTTTCTGTAGGGTAATTTGTATAGCCAATTGTTTGTCATATGCCCGAATATTAAGTGGAGCTCTACCGTACTTAACTTGCAGTGAATTATAGTAGGCCCGCACAAAAATAATATATTGAACTTGCAGTTTGTATAGTTAACTATACTGTAAGTAAAGTTAACCTCCTGTACTATAAATACTATTAATTCAATACTAGCGGCTTTTTAGTTTGTACGTGTACATTAATGTGGTTAAACAATATTTTCCGGTAAAATCTAAGCTGCGGCTTCATCAAATTGACAAAGCTTTATTAATTTTAATTAACTCTTGCAGCAAATTGAAGCCAATGACATACAAATTATCACCGTTGGCTGTTAACCGCCCCACAGCTCCGAGGTTCGACTTTATCGATTTTTGTAAAAGTTTCTTTTGCTTCAACCCTTTTTGATATTTCTCTTTAGCCGTACTAATCAAATAAGTTAACATTGTTAGTTCTCTAGCAGTTTTTCAATGTACCAATAAGTTCCTAATTGTCATTACGTTATATCTGCTTTCCTGGTGGCCTATTAATATAGCTGTTGGTAGGCCTTAGACGTTGCAACGTTGGCGATTCGATTGGTCTTCAACCTAAAAGTAGTATTGCGTGGTCAGATGGTGGATGTATTCTTCTAGGTTTGGCAGACTTGTAGCCAGTCTGTACTGTAATCTGTATATCCAACTTCTTGGCCTGTGCATTAGAGTGATGTGCAGCGTATTGCACTCAATCTACACTCAATGCGATAAGTCCGCACAAAGTAATATACTTGTAGTAAAGTCAACTTTATTATAATTAAAGTTGACCTACAGCACTGTATGTAGTAATATTCTAACAGTAGTCTTCGATACGTCAAGTTAGCTTATGAATTTCTATAAAACTTTTAAAAACTATGATTGGCGACACCGTTAAAATGATATTAGTAGGATTGTATTTTCCTTTAATTTATCGAAATTCCTTCATTTCCCTCCCTTTGTAAGTTTTATGAAGTGCTATCACGTCAATTATTAGGCGGTATTCGCGAGCGGTTGAAAGCTTTCGAATAGTATTTGAACAAGCTCTTGAAGTCATGACAAATCACCACTACAATAAAATAAATTTCTAGCTACGTGGTAATAACGTTAAGGAATTTTCATAGTGTTATATCTATATCAAAACCTGCTATTATGCAGTAAACCTCTGAAGTTGACATACTTCGTGTAATCCTGTTACATTTAACAGAGGTTTAATACATCAGGTTACTAATAATACTAAACTATTTTTCCTCTTTTATCTTAATAAAAAAGAATATTAAAAAGCCGATTTGTTAATATAAGTCGATATTATTCACAAAAGATCTATTCGTAAAAAAAATCATTTAGCCTTAGACTAGGTAATCGATATCATATTAATCCCTTGGTCCAAATTTAATATTTGCTATTTCATCCTTTTATCAAGCCGGTTCAAGTCGTTCCTTGTGAGATTTTATACTTGCGCCGTGATGAACAAGTTGTAAAATGTTTCCAGATTAGCATAAGGAGGTAATATAACTGTCATATACGCGTTATTCTAGGTATTTTTAGGCTTTGGTTACGTTAATCTCGTCGATTATGGCCAAATTGATACCCTGGTCCTGTTAGCGAAAACGAAGGCTAACATTAATGCCAAGCATACAAATTAACGATACTTTAAAGTGAAGTTGATTACAATTTGCTAATTTTATTATTGGCTTGCAATTTTAAAACTTGAAGTCCTTAATTATCCATTGCTCTAATACCATAAAGTCAGTCGTTTGAACAAAAACAGTATCGTTAGTCTACATACCCACTAGGCCAAAATGATTCTTTTACGTTATCAGTCAATACAGTTCAGATATTAAAAACTTTATACCTAACCCTAATTAGAAATACGATAAATACAATGAAACTAAATAAACCCTTGCTTTAACTAGTCTATACAAAGGCTTAATATATAGTATTACCGTTTTCAGGTGAAAAAAACGTAATTAATATGATAATTCTAATAGTATAATCCGTTACAAATCCGTTACTAATTACGAGTAGGTATACGTTATATCTCGGCTATTAATCGTAAATTTGACTTTTATCATAAATTATATACATATTGTCAAAACAATTACTCAATACTAATCTATCTTTTAAATTTTCAATAAATGTATAAGAATTTAATCTTTACCTTTATCGTCGTATCCTTAAGCCTTTAGACGTTACTTTTCGTACGACCGCCCCATAGTTTTACCCTTAACCTCGTAAATAATCTTTGACTTAAAAATCGTAACTTTAAGGACTTAAAGGTTAGAATTGGCCTTAAATTTGAACTATACAACTTTGGAAGTTGGTGAACCATTAATATAGACTCTATCGCTTTCTTTAAAAGGCCTACCGAAAGTTTTAATAATATCTTATACTTATAGATTCAATACCAAGTATTTGTTCTCCTTTATTTTCTATTTACCTTAGTGATATTATAAATACAACCTGATATATCTTTCTTTTTTTCGAAGTTACTTTTTATGGGGGTCGTTTGCATCGATAGGGTTTTATTACCTTTTTGATAAGGGGTGAAAGCTTTTCGTATTGGTTCATTTATTTGGTTCAAGGTTTTTCATTATTGATAACCTTAATTTAAGGTTTATCCTGGGTAGTTCGAAAGAATTTAGAACCGTCAATGGTTTTAACAATCAATTTACAATTAACGATATAACAATCTTTTTATAAGCCCTTCCATCTACCTGACTCCCACTGAACAAAGACTTTACTTTATAACGGCAAAGCCAATACTTCGATTACTATAAGTTCGTTTCTAGTATTAAAGTTGTCGTTAACCTAATGGCATAATAATTACTTCTATAGTTTCCCTAAAGCTTTTTTATAAGTTATAGCTCATCTTTAGGTACTTGCCCATAGCGGAAATTCAATCATCAGAAGTAGGTACCCTCCAAATACCAATAGTATTAAAATTGGAATGTTAGAGCCCACAGTATTATTTGAACTCTTTACCTATATTGAAAGGCGTGTTTCAAATCCAGTAAAGTTTTTGTTTTCAGGCATAAAGATATTATACGCTCAGCGACGTAAAGCATACGCCCTTCTACTTTTTCAATGCTCTAATAGGTCTTTACAAACACCTATTTACACTAAATACCCATTATTTTAACGTTTTTCTCAAACTTCATCACTGTAAAACTGGTACTAATATTATAAATGAAGATGTGAAGTGGGTACAACTACGTGTTAATCCACAATATCCTTAGTATTACCTACGTATCTTTCGCCAGAAGGGACTTTAAAACCCATGCTATGTAAGAAAAGGTTACGAAGTCGATCTCATAAAAAATACTCTTGTTATATAATTGAAATACAACGACGAAGAAAGCGTAATTAAAGTTATTGTCGTCTTTAAATATAAACTTGAATATCTAGGGGCTTTGAGTATACTTTTGGTAATGGTAATAATGCTTTTCAATAGTTTTGAAGGAAAAATATTCCATATCTTCATACCTTACAGACTTTAAGACTTTGTATAACCTATCGACGGGTAGGTAATCAAAACGCCAGTATTGATAACGTATCTATGGCTCCGTTAAGTTTCATACAATTACTTCAGCACCTTAAAAATGAAACCATAGGTAACCTCACTGCAAGGTAAAAGAAAACCTTTAGCTATTTTTAATCAACTTGTTAACGTTAACGTTAACGTTTAATTTAAAGGTCATTATATCATTTAAATCAAGAAGAAAACAAGTAAAGGATTTAAGTATATAAATCTTCATCGGGTTTATAAAAGTTTTAAATTCTTTTATCACTGACAACAATTATCATTCGTCTAATTCGAAGCTCACTTTAACTTTCCTGTATTATAACTAACGATCTTAGTAGCTTCCATGTTTTCCCTTGGCAGTGTCACGTAGTGCGAATGGCCTTTTTTTAAATATCTTATTATCCTTAAATTAAGTATAATATCTTAAACCATATAATCTGTATAACGATTGCGAAGGTTAAGAGTATTTAAAACTTCAAGTACTTAATTAAAATAAAGGAAAATAATTCCACTACCTAATAGGTATAAACAAACGTAGTCGGCTAGTTACTAGTCCATGTCAGAAATATTATTTTTATTACATTTCATCTAGCTAAGGGCATTATCGTTATCAATTGACTAGTCGCCCTCGAAGTTTTCGATTTGATTTAATCAGTCCCGTTCGAAATTAGTAAGTTATTAGATGTAATACGATACCTTTCTGTGATTTTGTTTGGCAGGGGGTTTCTGAGTCAACAAATGGTTAGCCTTTCCACAAATGCAATATCTTTTACCACTATCACGATGATAGTACTTATGGTTAATGAACCCGTTTAAATTTTGGCCCTATTAGTGTTAACGTGGCTACTATCTTAATTATATAGTGAATAGGCTAGATTTCAGGCGTTAAAGGTACCCGTAGCCGTCTATACTGTTGAAGTAATTAATTACTGTAATGTCTTCTTCATATAGGTTAGGGAAGTTACCGGCTTATGAGTATATTCCAAACTAGCTTGATATACACGCTAAGACAGTTGTAACCAAGGAACGTAACAAGTTAAAAAAAAAATCTCAGGCAGTTTTTAAGTGATGTAAGGCGTATAAAAACTCGTATATGCTCATAACGGTTACCCGTACCTATTTACGAAATATAACTTCGTAAACGTAGGTTTTTCCTATTACTTACTAATAAAACATTAACTTGTTAAGTATCTGGTTAAGCCTATCTATTAGTGTTTTCTCCTCTTTCTTTTTCACTATTATTGTAATCTACTGTATAGTAGCCCAATTTATTTAATATTAGGAAAAGTGAACGCCGTATTAGAAGTAGCCTTTTATACTATAGTAAACTTCACAAAGAGTGGTTATTCGAGTTAAAAGGTTAGGAAATAATATTTCACGTACTTTATAATGATTGCGGAAAACAGTCGATGAAAACCAAAAGAAAAAACTTCAATTTAGTTACAAATGTCTAAAAATATATTATCTTCATATATTAGAGGTTATAAGGCTTTCCGTAATACTTAATTATATTGTTTCAACTTCTAGCGAAGTCTGAACAAATGTGACAATTATTATCTATTAGTTTAACTTGTTTTTGAGGTAGATTGCGATAGTTATCCCTGTTGTTATTAATAGTGTTTCCTGGAAGTTTGTATTTAAAAGTGATCGAAACACGTTACTTAAGGTAATTGCCAGTCGTTAAGACAGAGGAGTTGAGTACTATAGTGGGGCATATGATAGGCTTAGGGGTATATGTAAACATAGCATAGGTTTTTTCTAAAAGAACGTAACAATTAAAGGGCGAGAGGATAATAAAAGCTTAAAGGTTTTAAGGAATTTAATGATCTTATTGTAATAACTAGTGTAAGGATTTAACGTTAATACCTATGGCCCTGTGGTCAGCCATTGGTTTACATGTCCTATCACCGCTAAGGGCGTACTCCGTGCTTTTATATAAAAGCGTTAGAATTCCGAATAGATGAACAGATTTCTTATCATCAGCACGTATAAAGGTTGAACTTAGTAAAAAATAAAAGGAAAATCCCCTAAATCGTGTGAAAGAGTGTTAAGGTTTCTTAATACTATTTCTATCTGGATGCAGGTTTTAAGGGTATTTATTAGTCATCATAGTTTAAAGAGGGTTTTCGTTAACAATTTAAGGGTTTTTTCTAACATTTAAATCAATATTTATTAAAACTGTGCCTTTATCTTCAACTTGTTACTTTTTTTGAAACATTTTCCACATATTAATAATTCAGTCATTCAAAATGAAAAGACAGATCTAAGGATTTTGATCGCCTGTAATAGGTTTTAGGAAGGGGCTACCCTAAGGTTTTAGCTTACGTAGTACTTAGTTGATGTTTAAGACGAGGGACTTGATGATGTTATGCGTAAGAACTTGGTGTTATTCTGTAAAGTCACGTGGATATTTGGCCGTTTAGTGTTAGGTCGTACGGTCTGACTCTCTTAACTAAACTTAACTATTCTTAGTGTTTTCGCTCAGAATAACAAACTGAAAGATTTAATTAACGTGAAGAAAATAAAAAGGGGTAAAGTAGGAACAAAGGTTTCATATTAAAGGTAAGGTTGAAGGTTCTATGATATACGTAAAGATCGGATATTATTTCCTATTTTAAACATGCGATTAAGTCGCTCTCATTCTAGTAGTAACTCCCGCAAGAGTACTAACTTAGGCGTTTGAAATTTAGCGACATTTAAGAGTTTTAATAATTAATATTAACGTCTTTAAAAAAAATATGTCATGACGTCTTGGTATTCTCGAAAGCGATACTTTGACTACATCTAAGTTTCTGTAAAAACCGCCGCAACCTATTAGATTTCTCTACTTACTGCCATAAAACCGCCGCAATTCATCAAAGCCCTACACAAAAATCTTTCTTTTACACTAACCGTCGTTTAACGTAAAGTGTAACCAGAAAGTAGTGTCTTCTTTAACTTATCTGTGTTTAACCTAATAAGCACTAATTAGTATTGGTAGGGCTTTATATGTTACAAAGTTATCGATTCAATTAATTGAAGTAACAGTAATATTGCGTGGTCCAATAGTAGAGGTATATTTTGAGGTTTAGCAGATCGTTCACCGGTCCGCATAGTAATTTTTATGGCCAATTTCTTAGCTCGTGCCCTAGTATGAAGTGAAACCATACTGCACTTGACTTGCATTCAATTACAGTACGCCCGGACAAAACAATACACTCCACTTGCAGTTAGTATAGTAAACTTTACTGTAAGTAAAGTTGACCTACTGCAATGCAAATACTACTATCGCAAGAGACCTTATACAACTCTAATAACGTTTATTTATCCTAAGTACAAATTTTTGCGTAAAAGCTAAGGATGTTCGTTAACGAATTCGCGATTTTATTAGGTTTTCGTTAACTATAAATGCATACAAGTAACAACGTATGAAGGAAGCCGCTAATAAATAACGCTCTACCAAATAAAGCTTTAGGATGGGTAATAACATCTAGATTGTTTAAAAACCCAACAAACAAAATGATTTTTTTAAGAACTTAAACTAGATTCATACCAAATAGTATATAATGAGTATTATCAGTTTCCACTTTATTAAAATCGCTAATTAGATAGTAAAATATCACTGGTTTTATATAAATCAATTCATATCAACCGCTTCAAACCCATTCCTGAATTAATAAACCCATGACTTTCAATCGCGGAATATCGATATTACGGGTGGAAAATACTAAACGAAATCAAAGTATTACAGTAAAAATATTTTATGAATTGGAAATAAAACTAAAGTAAACCCCCCCCCCCCCCCCCGATGTAATAACCTTCCGAAACGACAGATATTGACTTAATGGGTTAGTTATATACAATCGATTGAAAATCTTTTTTTAAAAAATTCACAAATTATTATCTTCGAAATTCTCAAACTTCTTTCTAAGTCGGCTTAATATAATAACTAGGTTTCCCGCCTATCCCGTAAGAGGTTCGAAACTAATATATATTACGTTACTAAATAATGCAAACAACAGTTTTTCCCGGATACCAACAAAAAACGTTACTTACATTAATGCAACGACAAAAGAAACTTGAATATATCATTTTATCTGTTATTCTCAAATACATTGTCTAAAAACTTTTTACTCATCTTTACCAATTTACTAAACTTAATGTTAATACAATGTAATTTCCTGTTGATACGATTCAAAATTTTGATTAGTTATTCAATGACTTGAAACTACGCTCCCTATCCATTTGTTGACTACAATACACACTCTATATTTTAATAGACTTGATTACCCGAAAACCTTACTTTTTCCTAAAATGATTTACAGTTTGAAAACGATTGGACTGGATAAACCTGGCAAATACTAAAAGTACCCGACTACGTGTGTCGACCTTCCGCTACGTAATGTAACGAATTATCATATTTTTTTAAACGACAACATCATATGTTCATACGCTATTTGACCGCTGGGCAATATCAAGCAAACGTTGTCCAAACCAAAAACTTTCTCTGTTCTTGAATATAAAAATTTGAACAAACTGTAACCAGTTCATCCACGTTTGTTAAACTAGTACTTCATGCAGTGCAGTAGGTCAACTTTACTTTCTGTAAAGTTAACTATACTAAACTGCAAGTTGAGTGTTTTTCTTTGTATGGACTTACCGCATTGGGTGTAAGTTGAGAAAAATAGGCTGCAATTCACTCTACGGCACGGGCCAAGCAGTTGGCCATACAAATTACAGTGCAGACCGGCTAGCGGTCAGCCAAACCTAGAATAATATCCACCACTTAACCAATGCAATACTACTATAACTTCGACTATGATTCGAATCGACAACATTAAAACGATCTAAGGCCCTACTAACAACGGTTTTATTTATATCGGAGTTTGAGTTTGGAGGCGTTTATATATAATCAACATTACGATCTAAAACGTTCATATTATAAAAATTATGAGAAGTACTGGAATTGAACTGTTCGTTTAAATTTTTTTGACAGTTACATAGTTTTAATAAACATTCGTTATTCCATAGAAACATGCCAAAATTATACAATACCCGGTAAACATATTCGAAATATATTTACTTGCGGGACTTATTGAGGTTCCATTTATAATACGTAAATTGATTAACTTATTGGTCGTTACTAAAAACTAAACAACTGCTAAACGGGTATAATCTCGTCTCTAATTACCTCATTAATATTGACAACTAGTCAGACATTCATTTCAAATACTGTTAATGGGAATAATAATAACAACAAAAATATTTTAAGCTTTTTCACGAGACGGAAATATGGAGTTAAAGTACTATTATAAGTATTGTTATATCATTCGTATAATAGTTAATTATAGAAACAAAGTTTTTATTTTTTGAAAAAGAGCTTACGAAATTATTTATAAACAGGATGACGGCGCTTTAAGTATATTGGCAAATTGTTTGAAAGCTTAAAATATTCTACACGATATTAAGACGTTTCAATCCGCTTTAGGGAGGTTATTTCGCACCTACCATACCCGTTAGCTTATTAATACCTTTAACTACCTTACTTACTACTGTTATGACCCAACATCTGCAGGGCGCACCAGCGGCGGCCCCGCAGCAGATAACAAAGGAAATCGGTTGGACACAGCCTCTCGGCAGGCACCAGGGATCCACAACAGACACACCGTACACAAGGGTTAGGGTCAGCATGGTGTGAGACTCGATGGACTCGGTATCGAGCCAGTCGAGCCTACACTGAAGACGTATGAAGGCGCGGATATATAGGGACACTTTCATTACCAAGATAGATAGTATTTCCTTCATAGCTCTCCAGTTGTCAATCTAAGTATTCAGTCTACCCTGAATAGCCTCACGGCTTCTGATCATCACTCGCACGAACACAGTCTTGATATTGCACCTTTTGTTACCTCTGCTACCTTACTGTTAACATAAACCCTCTGACACCTTCTATATACTCACGGGTATTTAGTGTGATCATTACAACTACCCTTTTAAGGGGGAGGGGAAAAAAAGGGGGGGGAGGTGGGTATGCTGGAAGGTAATATCATAGATTAAGGCCTAGTCTAATAATTTCCTGTTATTAAGCACTAGTAATTACCATTTATATTCCTAGGGTGTTTAAAATGAGCCCCGAAGTCGAATAGAAGTATACCCTCGAACGGTCACGTAATCGGGTCACTTCTTTTGTGTAACTTAGTAACTGATCCCTTACAGGTGTTTCTCCTACCTTCTCCATCGAGGATTAGGGACAGAATCTGACCACCTTAAGCAACTGCTCCGACCTCAGTCTCTTGACATTTATAATATTGGTATTTTAGTCCTTTGGAATGATATAGTTTTCAATGGTTATCAATTTGTAATGATTGAGGTCCTACCTCATTACTATTTTGAGAAAAGGTACATGTATAAGGAGTAAATTGAGCTGGGTCAATGAAACCAAAACTTCGAAATGAAAATGGCTATGTTAAAAGGTTAACAAATAAAGAGCTTTATTTTTAACTTTTGATTCGCGTTCTGTCTGATCTCTTCGTCAATGTATGCAGAAGACAGTATTATATTCTGTGTCGTAAGATAAATAAGTGACAGCAAGAGGGAGAATAGGCATCCCGGGAGTATACACCTCAAGTGAAATCTTATGAGGTTCTACCTGAAATGTAGCACTTTATCATATACTTTGCTAAGGTTCTCTCTGATGAGTGACACTCTATTGCACACTCAGCCAACATAGTCCCTAATGTTTGCTAACTCTGAGGATATCTATTAATATTTATACTGATATTTTATTTTTGAAAACGAAGTATTTGTATTGTAATAAAACCAATGTAATATAAATCGTAGATTCAAAACTACCTTGTGATAATCCAGTAATATTAATATAGTTTATCCAAACATGCTGTTATTCATTCGGTAGTAACTATAGTATTATTTGTTTTGAAAGGTTGCTTGAAAAGCTTGATTTACATGGTTATTAAGACTTGTAGATGTGTGATTATTAATGTTATGCGTTATAAAATTAGTATGAAATAGTGTATCGATACCGGTTGAAATACCATTGTTTCATTCCCCTCCTCTAACGACGTATTAACACTTGGCAGATAAAAACTATATTAACTATACGATAGTTCCATTTTAATTGGTTACTTCAATAACTATATACAAGGTTGTTTATTATACCCGCAGAAAATCCTAATTATATTATATCACATGTCTCGTAAAATCGCGACGGAATGCGTCATTTAATGCGACAACTTCCTCGAGCTGCAATAACTGTAGCTGCCGCTTACTTTCCTGCTTTCATTAACCACTCTTTACCTTTCAACTCCACCTCCACTTTTTATTCGCCTTACCCGAATTCGTCATCATTACCATTTCCAATTCTTCTTTCCTATCCTATCCCTCACTTTATTACAACAGTAAAAATAACAATTACAAATAAAAACGAAAACCTATAAGAATTACAAGCCTTATCTATTTTCCACAGAAGAAAACTCCGCTGTTATCCGAAACATTACCCTATCATCCCAAACGTAACATTTGAAAGTTACAACGAGGTAGGTAATATTGACTCTCGCAAAACTTAGCATATGAATTATAAAGTTAAAGCGAAAATAGTGGAGCGGACCCACCGTTTTGAAGACCGCCTCGCTCGAATACAACGTAAAGCTGCTTTAACGCGTAAAGCGCTTGAAATTCGTATCAAGGTAAACTCCACTAGACTGCTTATAGCTACACCTTAGGTGTCGTATATTGCTTCGACCGCCGCCAACAAATCCTTTAACGTAAACCATTAAAGTAGGAGGGCTTTGACCTGTTACTACTGTTATAAATGGAGAGGTAACGAGTACGTCCCCGTACTTGTAATGATAAAACCCTTCGTAAAAACCCTTTTATACAGCCACTTCATTTACGGTAAGTCAATTAATATTTCAATACATAATCTGTTTTTATTTATTCAATATCAACTCTTGGAATTTTCTTAGTGAGGTCTTTTCCTTCGACATTCAATTTTTTTGAATACGTGATCCAAATTTAGTGATAATTTCTTGTTAATCACTATGAAACGACAGACTAAATAGGCCGCCGGTATTTATTTCTGGCGAACGTGCTTTTATATATTGTACAAAGGTAAATTCGACAACGTTTTTACACGTCGTTGTAAAACGGACAACCCTATTTATCAACCTTTACTTAAAGGTATAAAACGAAACATGTGAGGGGCATCCAACTCGCTTTGAAGCGACAGGTTTGGGGAGACGTCAACGATAATAGTGGTGATCACGACGACAACGGCGACTACGAGGGTAACGACTATAACAACAATGAAAACGACACGCTTTTCCATCTTTCATTTGGCAGTATTTCATAGCCCCTTCACATGTTTACTATTTTAGACAGTTCTTTATATAAAAAGATTGAAAAATGATACACTCAATTTATTCTCAAACTCAATTACTAAACAGTATATGTAAAAATTAATAATATACCAGTATAATAGAAAATGATAAACGAAAGAATTGATTATATATAAGTAAAATGGTAAAACAAACCATTGAAAAAGAATATATTTAACGTCAAACTTTAAAACAGAAGTGAAAATATAAATTATTAAATGTAATTCGTAGACAAATATAATATAACATTACCTATGAGGAAAAAAAACTTACAACTTTACTGATAACTTTGATGAAAAATACTTATACACACCAAAGTTTTCAATATACTATTTGAACTTCCTTTCATCATCGTATACGCTAGAATCAAATTTCGGTTGATACATTAATTTTTTTCCATTTCACTACACTCGTACAAATTTAAGAAAAAAACATTCAGTTTAAAAGAATTTTTGTTTATGGTACTAAATTGAACAAGAAATTTTAAAAGGAAGAAAATAGTGTAAACCACTAAAGACAAAGGGTTTACTCCCAAATTTAAATGAATTATACGGCTCGTTATCGCTATAATAATAGTATAGTCAAAGCATTTAATTCTTTGATAAATTTTAAAAACGAAGATTCTCCTTATACAACCTTTGCACTACGTCGATCCTGAATTAAATCTATTACAGCATATGGTAAACAATTCTAGATGCAGTACACTATAATCGACAACCAATATAAACCCTACATCCAAAGATCAATCGCCATATCTTGCAAATCAACTATTTGATGAGTAAATAAAACGGATATTTACATATAGAAATGTGTAAAATATGAATCTAGTTTCGGAATCTGGATATGCCATTCAAAACAATTATTCAAAGCTCCATATTAGTTATCCAACGGTTTTGTTGTTACAACACGTAACGCCCAAAAAAGGTAAAACACAGCTTTAACTTATACCATTCATGTAATACAAACCTTACATACACTTCATTTGTATCATTAGGCTCAATTAAAACTAATTGAATCAATAAAAGCAACTTAGTTCAATTGTTCCTTTTATATAACTTCTGGGATATAATTTTAAAGAGTCAATTTGATTACACTAGAGTAAATCAAATGGTCATTCGTTAGGTGTATTATTGGCTACACATTTGAATAAATAACATTCAATTTCCGTTTTTCTGAAGTGGAAAATGACATATTATAGGAGATTACTATATCATAATTTTATATTCGGATAAATTCAATGTCCTTTAAACTTGTTGTTATCATCAGTTGATATAGATCAAAGGTGGAATTAGTTATTCAAAAGAGCCTTTTTTATAATACCTTCGATATATGTAAAATATGTTGGTGGGGACTTACACTTTGCAAAGTTGTCGATTCGATTGGTCGAATTAACAGTAGTGTTGCGTGATCAAGTGCCGGATGCATTGTTTTGGGTTTGACAGACCGCTAGCTTTTCTTCTTAGTAATTTGTAGGATTAATTGCTTAGCCCATGCCCTAATGTAAAGCAGGCGCATATTGAACTTCACTTACAGCCAATACTATAAGCCCACACAAAACAATATATTCAACTTGTTTTTAGTATATTTTTGATTTATTTTCTATGACTAGGCAGCGCACCTTGCTAAGGCACACTTGCTGATACGCAATATTCCTGTAGATACCAGCGGTGTGGATTGCAACGAATGCTTTCTACAGGCCTATGTAGGTCAATGGTACACTACCACATCCACCTGATTCAGATCTTAAGGTACCACGTATTTCAAAAACACGTAAACGTATAAATTATAATTATAGTCTAACACTGTAACAATACTAGCTTAGTTATTGGCCCGTGTTTAATTACGATGGAGATATAACTACGAAAATCTTGAAAGAGATACCGTAATGTTTAAAGAAGTAAATAATAGTCCATTTAATAGGACGTTGAAGAAAGCGAAATTTGCGGGGGTGCGTTAGGACCAGTATATAGGTACTGGCATATATATATATGTAACGATAGTAGTTTGTTATGGTAAAGATATACAGCCTAATGATCGACATATACGCGTTAATCCAAACGTTAAGTCCGAATATATAAAAAAAACACTTTATTTAATTTGCTCTTAACCCTATATATTTTCAATAATAATCAATCTCTATGTACAATTAATATACAGACTCTCCACTTCTCATATTATTAGTATTTTAAAACCCGGCGTTGTACTTTATAGCGATATAAAGGCCTATATTAACGAAATCAGTTAATCTTTCGTATTAAAATCTGTCCATACTCTCGGCTTGCTGCCGAGCCTATTTGCCCGCCCCCCACGTTACCCTAACAACCCTATATTTGTTACTCATACCCGTTTTCAAACTTTTTCCCTCTATCCTCTTCCCCGCTCCCCCACTTTTCGACTACTTCGAACTGCCCGCCGTAGATTCGTAAAGTACGGCTTTATACAAGTTATATAAGATCGCATTTGATTAGGGTTTCTGATGGTATATACGTTTAAGGGTAGAGGTAGGGCGTTTGGTACGCCTATTACGCTTATAAAAGGTTCTGGTGTCGCGTAAGAAGCGTAATAAAAGATTGGATACTAATTGTAGTTTACTAATAGTAATAAAACGTAGAAGCAGATACGTTTCCATCGAAGCCAACTTCTTGGGACCTTAGGATGTATATCGTGTCGCCTTTATCGTAAAAACACCTTTCGAGCGTTTTACCGCCCTACAGCGATCGTTTCATACCGCTGTCGAGGTGGCCGAAAGCGCCATGGCGTTAACGGCGACCACGGTTTTAATAGATTGGCGGGTTCTTACCATTACCTTAGGTGGGGTTAATAATTAAAACGAAGATGACGGCTCTAATAGCAGCTATATAGGCTTTATCGTTAACGAATCCATTGCCACTGCTTTTGTTCCTTGTCTTCCCTTCCTCTTTGCCTCCGTGCCTACCCCCACTTCCGGCCCGTTTCCCGAACCCTTTCCCTTTCTGTAGATAAGGACGCGACCGAAAAGTTACGGCTGTAAAAGCCATGGTAATAATGAAAGTAAAACTATTACATAGGTAAGCCTCAAGCTATATATTATATGCAAGGTTAAGCCAAAGGGAATCAAGGGCTGATGTCACCAGCGGGCTTGAAACCGTACCCGTCGTCGGCGGTCATTAAAAGTGTCTTATATATGTTATAATTTTCTTTTTCTTTTTACTTTCAGACAATAAGCTGGAATATATACAAGTATCTGGAAATTCGAAGGGTTAGTAAGGATATTGTATATATAGACCTTTATTAACTATTTATTAGCATCTTTTTTAACGGACGTGATTATAGTTTTGAAATTTTAACTAAAACTGGATAATATACTATATGGATAGAGCTTTATTTCACGTTCTATCAAGGTAAAATCTGTTAATATCTTATCGTTCAAATCGTTGGTAATAAGTTATAATGTCCCCGTACCTGTATCTTATCTCTAGAAAATGGTATTAAACAAGTATCAACGGTTGAAAAGATGGAGTGAAGTTGGGTTATTTCAACTTTTAGTATTAAGGCCGGACTTAATCAAATACGTAAGGAATTATACTTTGTTCTTATGGCCTATATTACCACAACTTTATTGACATTAAGCTTATCTTTAAGTAAGATGTTAATATATTCGTAAAGGGCTTATTATCTTCTTTTTCAAGTAGAAAAAACTTAATATATATAATTGCCAGTTTTTTCGTGATTTTCTTGTCATCTATATTTATTTACCTTAGGTATTAACTTGCTATAACGCGATCCCTTTAAACTCTGTTATCGTGTAAAAGTTTATAAAAGCCTATTATAATAAGATACTTAGGTATCCCTTTAGACTTTATATTATGGAGTTGTTATCGACATATATGATCATTCTACTTGTTGTTAAACAAACAGAAGAATCGAGGTAGTGTAACGAAATTACCGCCTTATGTAGACAATATACTAGTATAGTAAAATCCCTCGATTCGTTCCGTAATAGTACGGATGTTTTAAAGAATGATGAGCCCATACCCTTCGTATATTTATCAGTTTTTTTATACGACTCCGTTTGCAAATACTATAATATAATTATTACTTAGGTTGAGGTACTTGCATTTTGAAATTTATCATAACTTTTTTTTTTCTCGTTAGAATTTTTGTACTAAATTAAAGAAATTCAATTGCATACCTAGGTGTCAGTAACACAAGTCGTAGGGAACTAAGTAATTCCTCGTCTGCCCCAAGTAACTTAAAACGAAGCTTATCCGCCGGACGTACTCGATTTATATTGGGGGTTGCTTTTAGACTATCGAGGACGTCATAATCCCCTTATATCGCTTGTAATTTAACGGAGCACCGTAGGCTTTTTACAGTAGGGTAGGTAACCTAAATGCTGTTACAGAGCTTGGTTAGCAAATACAGCGGGTCTATAGATCGATTCCTTTTACCCACTTTTATAATCTGTAAAGTAAGGGGATTCTAGGCATCGAGGGTTTTGAGGTGGTACATGAAGCGGATGCGCTATTACTCAAAGGCGTCCCTGCTGAAGGGTATCCCGAAATTCCTAAAAGCGACGATGCTAGGCGAGATTTAGTATAATAGGGCGATCGTTATACTGAGGCGACAAAAGGGATCGTAATTTGGTCTTTGAAAACCTATTACTTATTCCTGTAATACTAATTTTCATCCTAATAAATAAATATAAGTAAGATAATAACGTTAACGGTAATATATAACAACTACCATAAATACCTGTATCTTATTCGCGAAAGTCCCCTGTAATATCTGGCAACCTCTAAGTCCTTCACCATAAGTTCCCCAATATAAGCATTCTATAACAAGGATTTATTAAATGAAGCCCCCAATTTTCGTATATTTAAATATTTGGTATATGGACAAAGGTTAGGGACTGAATAAACCGGTTCTAACTTCGTATATACATATAGGTTTACCTCTTTAATTAGGTTGGTAAGCCCTCAAATTCCAGTAATATGTAATAACTCGGACTTCTTCAGTATTAATACGAGTATATTTTCAGTCGCCCACCGGTTAACTTCGTTTGAATTAGTTCGAAACCCTTTAAGCTTGGTTCCCAGGAGTCGGATATTCTTAAAACGAATACGTCCTGAACAGCAAAAAGATAAGCCCTAAAATTGACATTTCGAGATCCGTCACATAAATTGTATAAAGAACTCGGAAGAGAGAAAAGTTTTATATAGTTCTATAATTAAAAAAAAAAAAAAACGTTTGCCGTTTGATATTGAATTTGTATAACCCTATCAACAAAAAAGCGTTTAATGAAGGTAAATATGCTACAGTAAAATCCCAAATGTTATATCTTTGAAATTAAGTAATTGTAGAATGAGGTATCAAAGGCCCCTTATACGACCCGTGATAAAATTGATACCTCTTTTCTTTCAACGAAAACAAATTTAATATCGTATATAAATGAAGTAACTAAATCGGGCGCAACGCGCTTTATTATCTCCGTCCCTTGTTAAAAGGTAATAAATCTGAAATTAATAAGTAATTATGATATTATGTAGATTGCGATATATGATTACCCGTTAAATTAAACCGGTAATAATATTATCGGCCTTTTCGACCATAAATTAAATAGGTATCGGTTCCTAAACTTTCGTATTATAAATATCTCCAATTACCGCCACGCTTATGGAAAGACGAATAATTGTAAACACTAGTTGTTAAGAGTATGAAAGAACCCAGTTATTCAATTTCAACACGTTTGAAATAAACGTTCCATAATATCGTTCATTCTAATAAGGTGTTACAGTTACTCATGGTTTTTTGGTGGACTTTTTCTTTTAAAATATCATACCACCAAGAGATAAAACATTCGGCTACTATCTTGGTATTGAAAAGAACGTCTGACATAGTGTTTTTGGTGAGAATCCTATTAAGAATGCCGTTTCGTAATACCCGGACTTACTAGGAGGCATCGAAGATAAAGCGGCTTACAGATTTGAATAAGAGAGCTCGTTATGGTGACGGGGACTTATACGAGCTAATAATGTTATAAACCTCCGTTAATTCCGCGAAGTAAACGAGTTTATGTTTTTAATAGCCGTCTCTTACCCGTTATACCTTTACGAAAAAAAAAAAAAAAAACGTTTGATAAACCTCGTATTACACGGACGTACGGCGTCCGCTCGCTTTATACAAAAACGAAGTCAATTCAATTTAAAAATTTGCTATTTTACATCCTTAACGTATACCTTAACAGGCCTTCTGATGGCGTATAATACGTTATCAATTAGCCGGGTAAAGGCTCCCACCTATTCGTGTATATAAATAGCATTCTAGATTTTCTAAACTAATAGTAAAAACGTAATACCATTAACGATTAGGTCACTGAACCTGGGAAGGCTTTTTTCAAGGACCTTAATACGCGAGATCGTAACTCTTCGAGATCCCTGTATCCAAAAATTCGCAAATAATACTTTTTAATCTGATACGCTATTCAGGCTAGGTTACTCAAATGTTACGACATTCGAAATATTAATAAACGTAAGATTAAAAACATATCCTAACCGATATATAAATACTTTTACCTATTCATTAAAGTACGTACCTATTGCTAATACCTAGTCGTGTAAGGTACGTTCCCTTCGAACGTTTCGTAAGGTAACCTTTTATTGGTTATACAAGAGGTTAAAGTTGCCGCCAACGATTATTAACGGTCGGATAACCAAATATAAATTGATGTTCATCTTTCGTCGATAAATGAATCCTATAATACAATAACTATGTTATATTCATTGACCTGTAGCTATAAGAAGTTTCTATGGAGCTCGAACCCATTTAAGTGGTAGTTAAAGTCGCCCCTTATCGGATACACGAGAAAACTCGTAGCCGTATCGCCAAAAGCAACCCATGTCGACTTTCCTAAAAAAAACGTATTCCCGTCTTATTTACTTACCGGGGAGAAAAGCGCGTACGCCATATAAATTTATGTAAAACTCTATCTATTATCATATTTACTCAACTACTGTTTTTATATGTTACTCATATACACCCCTTTATCCACGTAATTTATAAGTAAAGTCTAGTATGTGACTTCTATTTTTCTAACGTTTACCTATATCATCGTCAGGACCGTATTTAATTTCGCCGTTAGATAACGCACAATAGCACTAGGTATAGTCGTCGAGGTAGTATTTCATATTTTCTAACGTCCACTTTTGTTTATCCCGAATAGGAGGTAAAGTCTTTATTTTTTCTGTTACTCTATTTCGGGGGGATATTAATCGTGGCTTATAAGCTGGGAGTAGCTTTAGGGAGGGGGGGGAGGGAATCTGCTTCAGACATGAAAGTAGCTGAGTACAATGATAGGGGGCCGCCTCCATATGCGATCCTATCCCTGTCCGGTAAAATAGCTAGGGTTTTGATTATTAATAGCTTTAACGCCCTAATATAATATTTAATAGCCCTTAATATCTTAGAACTGGTTAAATTAAATTTAAACCTTACTATCAGCTTGTTAACCAGTTGTAGGCTGGATTGACCAGATATAGTAAAGGTTAATCATACCTTAAGGGGATTTACTGGCGTGGTACTTGGGGGAGAGTGTTTATTTAACGTAACTATATCAATGAAAACGTCTATATAATGAACAGGAATTATGCAGAGAATAGGTAATATAAAGCGGGCTAAGTCCTTTCCTACAAATTATTAACGTATACTGGTATAAAGGGGTTTTGTTTCCCATCCCCTTTTAACCACATGTAAGTTCGTTTAGTTAAGCCTAACTATAATTTACTTTTTAGCTATTGTTTTCACGGTCGTTTTCACATAATATCGGCCCCATCTAAGGATTTTAATCTTTTTTAGCTAGTACTTCACAACGCGGATATATTTTCCGCCTTTCGGTTTTAAAGCTGTTGGTTGATCCCTTAGGGTAAAAGGGTAAGGCACGTAATGATTTTAATACTAAAAGAAAGCAATATAAATCCCGGGGGATTAATTACGCATCGGTACCTCATAATGGGTGTAACGTATAGAGCGAGTATATCGTAAGTTACTATCTCATTATAAACACCTTACCTCATGAAATTTCAGCTAATAAAGTTTATTGTTCCCTATCGATGGTCCGCTAACACCGAAAAATTAAAAGGAACGGACGGAATAAATGAAATATAAAATATAAGTAATAACACTTGTATTAAAGTCTCAACCTTACACCGATAAATATACGTTAAACGGCACAACCGTATATTAAAACAGGATTTTATCTTTTATTATCTTTCAAACCTCGAAGGAAACTTTTTTATTAAAAAGAGAGACAGAATAAAGTAAGGAACCCCTGTTACCACATACATAGAAATAAACTAATAAAGCATAACAGAGGTTCCTTCGAATAAACAAAGTGAAACCTATAAGATATTTTCGACAAAGAGTTTCATAATAATTCATACGTCGGCGTAACGGATCTTGTAATTGGTTGGGATCCTATTAAACGATTTTATAAAAGCTGGATCTAATTATATGAATTCAATAAGTACATATTTAAAGTAAAATCCCTTTAAGTTTTGCGTTAATCATTCGAAAACTATAATAAAAACCCGTAAATCCTCCTCCACTATAATTCTTTTTAGGGTAATAAGTTAAGTAGAGAAATATTTCTGGAAGTCGCGAAGAAAGGCTTACTCAACCTTAATATATGTCGAAGTTTTTTATAACGTATGGAAAACCAGCGTCTTATCGCTCTCGGCTACTATAGTCTCTATTGACAGGGTGAAAACCTTTATACCCTCTTTTCACTGGTGTGTAGGTAACATCGAAACAGTTGTATACGCGTTAGGGGAGGGCGAAGGTGATTGAGAGACTCCTTAAGGAGATTTTCGTACGTATTCGTCCTCGACAGAAAAAGGTGAGGACATACACTCTGTCTCCAGCTCATCTGGATATTTAGTTTAATACGTGTTTATATGGTAATAGGTAATATACGTTGCGATACACAATGCCAACAAGTGGTACTCCGTAAATGTAAACCCGTTCAATTGTATAACGAAAGCGTTAATAGCTTATTCGTAAGCCTTAGACACATATATACGAACCTTGAAATCGCATCTATATACATTAAGGACCCTATGTAAAGACTCGAAATTAAATCTTTGGATATGGTATACAGTTACGTTCTTTTCTGCCGGGGGTAGGCCAATTACCTAGGGATTTTTCGTAGGCTCTTAAATACTTTGCAAAAGTCGGGAAGCCTTTTCAGCCTCGCTAATGGCCTGCGTATTTGGTCAGGCCCCTTTAGCGTAAGCTATAAAAGTGTGTTATTATATAACTTTCGGTACGATGTTCACGAATCGTATATATATCTAGGCGCAACACTAAAATCACTGGGGGCTACCCATAAATGTGTCTCGTAGGGTTTATTTGGAATAGTAAACTTTAGTTATAGTAAGTTGACCTACTATGCTATAGTTAATATCATTTCTACACAGTCGGTTTTTTATATTGTGCACGCATTTTAGTGTGGTTAACTAATCATTCTCGGTAGCCGTTTAATAGAAACCTCGAAAACTGTCCGTACCCTTGTTTATATCATTTGATTTTTAGATAACATTGCACCCGTTTTCACTCGAATTAACCTTATTTACTTTCAATTACCATACAACTCTGAGGTCTGACTTTATCTATTCCTATCAAAATTTCCTATCCTACAGGTTTTTATCAACCTTCAATTCAGCCGTACTAATGACATAAGTCGTCATTACTAACACCCTGGCAGGTTTTTGGTTCGCCAAAATATTTTTAACAACTGTTACGTAATTTAGCTTTGCTTGGGGGTTTATTTACGTAGCATTCGATACGAATAGTTAATCTATTACGGTTTATAACCCTTTTCACGAACTTGGTAAGCGATACCTTCGTTATAGTATTTGCAGAATTTACTTTTCTGTGACTCTACCAGAATTCATGAATATCCCTCTTTTTGTAGGCTTCGCGAAGTGTTATTACGTCGATTGTTAGTTTTTTTTTTCTTTCGCTGGTGGTTTCGAGTTTCACAAGGTATTCGAATAGGTTTTAACGTTGGTATAAATTACCACCGGGATAAAAAAATATTTTGTTACCTAGTTATAACGTTTAAGGTCTCAAATCGTGATATGTCTATAACAAAGCCTTTCATTATATCGAAATTCTTTAAAACTAGCTTGATTAATATGATCCTTTTGAAATTGATAGAGATTTCATAAATTAAGCTGTCACTAATATGAAATGAATGATATTGTATATTTTCCTTAACAAAAGTTATTAGAAATACTATCTATAAAATTAAGTTGGTGTTATTTGTTAAGGACCCACCCGAAATGATTATTTACTTAGCTTTTGATAGGTTGATTCAAACCGTATGAATCCTCCGGTTCAACTGTCTTATCTATAAACTAAGGCTTAAATTTAACGGTTCAAAGTCGATATTCATTAAATAATATGTGCGTGCGGTAATACATAGATTTTCATAGGCAATATATTAATATAATATAACGATGCAATTGTCACGGGTACGTTGTTTTAAGTACCGTAAAATTTTAATCACCTTAGGTTTGTTTATTGTGTTTAAATTACCGGCTTAACTCTTTTGATGAAATCTTTTGCCGGTATTAACACTAATTTTACGTATTAAAGATCCGTTTAGGTGAAGTTAGTTATCATTTTACAATGTTATAACCAGATTACCATTTCAAAATTTAAAGACCTTAATTGCCTATTATTCCGATATCATAAAGCTAGCCATTTTAATAAAAACGTTATCATAAGTTGAAATAAATATTTGACCCAAGTTTTTCGTTCACTATACTAATAGGTACGGGTCGTATATCCAAGATTTTATACCTAACTGTGGCTTAAAATGCAATTCATGGGCTCCAAACCAATAGACGACTGCTCCGGAAAATCCATACAAAAGCTTATTATATTGTATTACTAATCACAAAATGTAAATAGTTCGTAACTTCTGTGGCAATTATAATAGAATAACCCGTTGTACATGGGTTGCTTATTACGTGTATATTTGCGTTACATTTCGGCTATTCAGCGTGAATTCGCCTTTAGTTTTCTTTAGTACGTTGGTTACTACCAAGACTCATAATTATTAACTTGTCTTTTAAATTGGTAAAAACTACGCAAGGATCTAGTTCTTTCGTTATTACCGTATATTTCAACGTTTAAATGTAACGTTTCTTTCTGCCGCCCCATCCATTTCCCCTTAACTTCTTCGATAATTCTTACCTTCAAAATCTTAATATTTCGGTTTCAAATGTCAATGTTATTCTTCTACATGAATTATATGACTTCTCGAATTAGTCAATCATTAATTTCGACCCTTTTTCTTTTTAAAACATTTGCATGAAGTCTTAATGATACCTTACATTCCACGCTTTAATGCCAAAATTTCGTTATCATATTTTTAATTATCTACCTAAATAGTATTGTAGATATGAACCGGTGTATATTCCTTATTTTTAATATTCCTTTTCTTCGTGGGTCTTCCGCGCCAGTAGCGTTTTATTTTTTGTTAATAACGGATAGAATAGGTTCGGTTTAGCTCGGTCGTTTGACTCATAAGTCTTCATTGTCATTTTTTTCAATATCAGGATTCACCTAAGTAATACGCAATGTTACAAGGCTGTTAGTAATTTTAACAACTACTTTAGAATTAGCTACACTTAAAATTTTATATGAGCCTTCCCATTTACCCGCTTTCCGCTATACGAGGATTTCGTTTTATAATAGTAAAGCCAGTAAGTATATTATCTTAAGGCTATCAATGGTATTAATGGTGTCATTAACTTAGCGTCGAACTGATTCTTTTCGTAATTTCTTGAGCGTTTTTTATAGGTTATAGTTCGTTTTTGGATACTTGTTATTAGCGTAGATTTTCTTATCCAGCGCAGGTACGCATTAAAGATCAATAGCGTAGGTATTAGGTCTTCAAGGCCTATAATATTGGTTGGGCCCTTTATTGATATGAAAAAGAGTGTATCTGGATCCATAAAATCTTTAATCACTAGCGAAAGGATATTATGCCCTCGGAGAAGTAATATACATACCTTTTTACCCTCTCACATACTTTAGTGCACCTTTATAGGCAACTCGTCAATGAAATACTCATTAGCATAGTATCTTTTAAAATTTATCCACCGTAAAAATCTGTTTAACATCGTAGAAGACGATTTTTAGTGAGAATAAGTGCGAGTTATTCTTTAATATCTTTATTATTTCACACGTATCTTCTGCTGATAGGGATTTTGGAAACTTCGTATGATAAAAAAAGGTTGCGAAATGAACGATCTAAAAGAATAAGGTTATCATTTAAATAAAACACATTAATAAAGAACTTTTAGTTAAAATCCTTGTTGTTCTTTTGTAGAAAATGAAATTTTCGGGGGGGTTAAACCTATACTTGACAATGATAACAAAGGTTTTCCACAGTTTTTAAGGTAAATTATTTCAAATTTTGGTATCCTATAGACTTCAAGACTTCATATATCCTGTAAAATACTGGATAATTGATTCTTCATTATAGTTTATGTATATTAAACTTTATCATGTTTAACACTACTTTATCAAGGATTTGAAGGTAAAATAATAGATATTCCTTGCTAAAGATGAGGGGAAACTTTCGGTCTTTTTTAACCAGTGTTATGGTCCTACCAACGATGTTAAGCCAAGTAGGTTTCAAATTGGATTTACTATTAAGGTGCGGAGAAAGACTTGAAGAGGTTACCGTGGCCCAACGTGCAGGGCCTTTGGGAAAGTCCAATGCCCAGCTCGTTACGTACCCTTATACGTACCGTACACGGACCATACCTTATTTGTATACGAATCGTATCCGGCCTATACCCGTATCGCACCTTGTTCGCGCCCAGGCCAGACTTACGCCGGGCATTACCTATTCTATTAGGTATAAAGTCACGTAACTTATATACTTAATAGCCAATAGCTTGAGTTTAGAATATTTCTCCTTTTCTACGTATACCATAAAGTTTACGGCATTTTTCTAAATAAATACCTGACGCGTGCCGTCCACGCTTAGTACACGAGTCGAATGTAAGCCAAAAATATTACATTAAATATATCGTATAAAATTTTGGTCGGTTTACCATATATCGTTAACGTCGTATAACATACCCGTTAACGTGCCTTACAAGGTTTTTTTTTTGTTTACCTTTAAAGTCGTATAACGTATTCATTAACACGTTATATAAAATATTCTTTTAACTGTCGGCGCCGAATAATGTATCCGTCAACGTGCCGTATAAGGTATCTTTTTTATCTCCGACATTATATTACACACCTTTTAACTTATTGTATAAATTTACTTCTTTATCTTCAATACCGAGTAACTCGCCCCGGATAATATAAATCCTTGACTGAATCCGATTCGCTAATTCTTATTAATACAGACGCCCTAATGTAGTCTTTAAAACTTCCTTCTTTTTCCTTTGAGACTATCGCCTCCCCCTTTAGTTAATTACTCTCATTATAACGCTTTGAACTTTCGTTCATGTATAACAGCCAATTGTTCCCGTTAATATACTTTAAACTTTTTTTTAACTTATCATTATAACCGATGTATATAACGGTTTTAGCCTAAATTACATTACTGCCAACTCCTCTGAAGGTGATAACGATTTTCCTCGTAAGGTATATTACCATATTATATAAAAATACCTTTATACTGATTACCTGCTATAAACCATTCGCGATAGAAAACACTTTATTGTTTTCGGAGATAGTAAAAAAAATCTTTTTTCGTTATAGGTTAAAAACGCTTATATATCGTATATTCACCGTTTCTTCAACTTTGTCGTTCCTCTATTCTAGGTCTGAGTGTATCGGGTATCAGGGTATCGCATATATCAAAAGGTTTATAATAAGGTAAATTTACAAATAAGCACTAACGAAGTCTTAATCGTTAATAAAATCTTTTTCGTAATATATTTCAAAGATAAGTTCATTTACCATTTTACCTAGTTCAGCTTTATTTTTATGTTAGTATCTTGTTACGGTAAAGAATAAGAGATATATCTTGTTATTCGCGCGTAAGGGTTAGGTTAATATCCCGGGTTATCGAATCGTTTTTACTCTAGCCTATTTTAAGTTGGTTAATTAATTTACCCGACTTGGTAATGTTGTTCGGACGTAAGAAGTTTGCATTATACCGGCTATGTAAACCGTTACTTTTCATATTATACGTGTACGTTATCTTTTCGTTTTAGGTGCGCCTTTACCTCAGACCGCTTCATCGCCTTTTACTATGTCTCTTATTTATAAATATAGAACGTATTCGTCCAACCGAGCTTTAACGCATAAAATTTTCCTTCCGGCTCCTTTTAACTACCGTTGTATACCTTTCTGTAGTTTTAGCTTGAAGATCCAAAATAATATAATCACTTTGGTTATATTTTTATGCCTAATATAGGTTACGGTTTATAAAATGTTACGAACGATGTCTAAGGCTTAATTATACGATTCCCGATTTCGTACGTATCCTATTTACTAACCCCATATAAAATCGAGCTAATTGGTCCAACCATAAGCGGGCGTATAATTATATCCAGTCCGATCGTATTGCGCCAGTATAGATTAATGTATTATAATTTTGGGTAAATTGACATACAGGTTATTTTTCCCGCTTTGTCCTTCGCTTTACTCCTCGTTAGGCGTTATCGTCGGTTTTTTTAAACGTTCATTCCTTTAAACGTTATCCTTTATCATCAAACTCTCCTAACGTCTGTTCCTACTCGTATTATATCTCATCCTCTTTTTTAAACGCGAACCCCTTTTCACGTTATCCGCCCTCCTTAACGTCGCCTCGCATACGTCATACTTTCTATTAACCCCCTTTTACTACGCCTACCGATTTTCGTTATACCTTTTACTATCCCCTCCCTTAATATCGCCTCACATTTAAAATTAGTCGTAATAAGTCAATTGACATTAATAATACCAGTATTTGTTAAACTTAAAAATAAAAATAAAAAAATAGGTAAATATTCGTCAGGAAATAGTAAAAGCCGCCTTATAATCGGTTAGGTATTCGAAATAGTTGTGTACTATTTATTCAGCTTTAGCCTAAATATTATTACCTCGTTTAGTAATAAATTCTCTTTTCCATTTATAAATGAAACATTAATTTCAACGTATAGGCGGTTCGCCTTGCGTTTATCGTTTCGTATAAGTTGAGCGTTGGCGTCGAATTATCGGGTTATCGCTAACATGATTATCGTTTTTTTTTTGTTTCGTTTTGAATTTATTTAAAACAATAATATATTAATAAGTTTCTAAGAATTTTCATTCCGGATTATTATATTCCTTTTACTTAACCAATACGTCATAAATCTCGCCCCTCCTTGTTTTCATCTCAAGGATATTTTATTTTTTGAAATCCGCTTACTTACAAACTTTTATATCATCCATTATTAGAACTGTTTTGGAGCGACTGTCGGAAAATATTTACGAAAAAAGGGGTCTGCAGCTATACTGTTAACTTTATTTACATAAAATACTGGATATTTGTTCGAGATATTTAATATAACATTTAATGGGTTCGAAATACGTATTACCTGGTATTAATTATAAAGCTTATCGAGTTTTTTACTCATACAGTTAGTTGTAATATTAATAAAGCTTCATTAAACTTAGTCTTTTGCTCTATATAGTTTCGCCGAATGTCGTTTACGATTCACCGCCGTTCGCTTTTATTATTAAATATTAGTTATTACCGCCCAAGTTAGTTTCGTCCCGTCACGTACTTAAGTTAAAATCGTAATAATTAGCTATGTTGGTAGGCCTTAGATGTTGCAACGTTGTCGATTTGAATGGTCTTCGAAGTAACAGTAGTATTGAAGTAGTTAGATGGTGAATGTATTGTTCTAGGTTTGGCAGATCGCTAGCCGGTCTGCACTGTAATTTTATAGCCAATTGCTAGTCTCATGCCCTAACGTAAAGAGCAGCATACTGCACTCGACTTACACTCAATGCGGTAAGTCCGCACAAAGCAATACACTTGCACTACGGTCAACTTTACTGTAAGTAAAGTTGACCTACTCCACTGCATGCAATACTATTGCAATACAGTTCCAACACGCCCCGTCAAACCGGTTAACGACCTCGTATCCTTATTTACCCTTAGGATAAGTAATATTTCGTACCTAATTATTAGACGGTTCGCGTTAAACCAGGTAATCTTCGATTTTCAGTTATTTAACGTAAATTGATAAACAGGCGAAAATGAAGTTTCATTGTATTACTAAAAAGAGATAACGATACGTTAGTACTACTAAACCTTTTAATTTATATATTCAATACCGTTATCTATTTTCATGTAATACGTCGTGTATAAAAGTTGTTCGAGTTTTATTAAGATAGAAAGTGTTGTTTAAAATACATTTACCTAATTCGAACCATGATTATTGATAATAAAATCTGGAAACCTATGAAATCCCGACTATATATCCCGGAAACACTCCTAGTACGTATCGACAGTTATAAATCTGATGGTATTTAATTAGATAAATTTAAAAAAATTGATTCGTAGTAACTAATAAATTTTTCGGATTGTTATTAGTCGTTCAGAAATCGGTTATAAAGTTTACCGAAATATATATTTAACATCGGTTGGAAATAGAAAAGGGTTAGCATATGTTTGACTAGAATGTACAACGTGGTTTCATCCCATTATATTCCGAGTATATTCTATATAAATGTTAATTTTTTTTGAGTATCCCCTTTCAATAGTAATATCGTTGTTAAACGCGGAATGAAATGTTTTTACCCAGATAACTTACAATAGGCGCGTCGTAGGTTTGTTGAAATATCCTTATTATCAATGATTCCAAACTCTATAATTAAAAGCGAATACGGTAACGTAATACCTTTCACAGGTTTATGCCACAATGTATAATTTATATTAATTATTTTACTTTAGGTTTTAAACGCTTAACACCCTTAAAAAACGCTAAAAGGCACACTTTATATAACGGGTCGTTTATTTATTTTTAGTTTCATAATTCAAGTAGTATATCCGGGTCGAAAATAAGGGAATTACTCGGCGTTAACGATGCCGGTAGGCGTAACACGAGTTGGGTTGACGGCGATACCGTTAACGCCGCCGTATCAAAATCCCCTCACGTTATCTTCGATAATGACTCTAACGCGGGCCGGGCTCCTGGTGCTACCGTTTTCGGCGGCCTTTCGAAAGCCTCAACCCCCCTTTAATATATATATTATCGTAATTTATTAACTAGGCTTGAGTTTCGCTAGACTCTTTTAACTAACTCCCTGCAGTATATATTCGTTTAATTTGTAAGTTTATCAATATTATGGTTAATACAACAATGGAAATAAGTTCAATGTCCTGCGCGGGGCTTTTTTTAACCTCGAATTTATCTTATAAAAAACGAAATATCGTATCCGAGTTGTCGCTCCAAGTGATGGGCTTCTACTATAAGAAGTACTGAAAAGGAGAAAGAACCTCCGCCGATTGAGCCCAGCATTCCGAAATTAATCTAAATAAAGAAAAACTTTCATTTCTTGTAAATCGTCAAAATATTAAATAATATACAGATACTATAAAATTCGGAACATTATATTTCGAAATAAAATATTACTGCAAATGGTTTTTTATCGTAAATAGTATATTTATGTTTCGTATTCTTTAATCGTGAGAAAAAATAAGCCATTAACTTTCAAATATTTTATTCGTTTCTTCACAATGAATGACCTTTTAACATCATTTCCGCATAATTATTTTTTGATATTATTAATTAATTTAAATTCTAATATGTCCAAGTTTGGGTCATCATAAAAATATCTTTTAAGGTTTCAAATACATATTCCATACATTTCGTTTAAGATAAACAATAAATGGATTTTGTTCAGCGGACGAAATAGTCCGTTAGCTTTGAAAAATTACTAATGAAATTACGATAAAAGTGAGCAAAACCCAAAAAACTTCGAACTTTCCGGACCGTACATGGTAACTTTTATTCGCGAATTACCCGGACGTTTTCATGGTTGGCCCGGATATATACTTTAACCTTTATAGTAAACCTCAGGTATTGTACCTTTTTAACTAAGAAGTCGTACTTTTTTTGATCCAGATTTAGCTTCGTATTACGATAACGTTTTGAAACTACGTGAATTTTGACTACATGGTTTTATTTGGTACTTGAAAAAGGACGACAAGGACGTTTTAGTACTTTATAACTAAATTATCCAAAACATCTGTTATTATATAATTAATATATAGTTAAAATGTCGCTGGTGTTTGCGTTAATTCCAAAGAGTTAATTATGTAGTGAAATAACTCGAGCTGCGTATGAAACGCCATTCATTCCATTTACCTGGGTATTATTTGAATACGATGAAATGCCGCTTAAATTTTTTTTTAATAAGTTATATCGACTTCTATACCGCACGTAATTCTTTTTCAATTAAAAATGAAGGAAAACAATTTGTTCTTTAAGTTTATTTTATACTAGATAATTGATATAAAACCGTTATCACATCTTTCCGGTCTACAAGTAGGCAATACCGGCGCTGCCTACGATCAAAAACTTATCCGAATTTAACCCTTACTAATCAATTGCTTAACCTGTCGTTTAAACTGAAAAAGGTAATTTCGTATTATCGAATATAATAGGCTTTAAGATCGTTTGAATAAAGATTTATTGTGGTTCAGTTGAATATAATATTATAGTTTAATTTCCCCTTATATAAAGTTAAATTTATAACCTTAACTTTATTGGGGACGTCGTAAAATATATCTCATTTCGGTAGAAGACGTAATTAATCCTTTTTTTCTTCAACCGTAATCGTTACCATTACTTGTAGAATCCACGTTATTTCACTAAAACTTGTAATATAAGCTATCCAAATCGGGTCCCCTATACGTTATACCTTTCGATACGAACGTTACACTAATCCAAAGAAAACCGAACTTATTACGCCTTATATATTTCCCGTCCTAAGGCGTATCGACAATACATCGATAATTAAAAATTTTTAAATATAAACTATTAAACGGTTACTGCTCTAGTTTAAAGTTACTTATTAACATCGTATCTAAGGTATTTGAAAATGATATAGGGCGTTATTCTGGGAGTAATATATTAATATCGGGTTCTATTCTTTATTGATTTTTATACGAAATTTAGCTATTTGGGTAATACATTTATTTTACCGTACCATTAATATCGTACCGAAATTTCGCGTATATAATAACCTAATTTTCTTTATTTGTATCCGTTATACCAACGCTTCTTTTAAAACATAATAATAATTGTAGTTAATATCGACTTAAGTATTTAAAAAGTAGGTATTATTAAAAATATAAAAATAAGACATAGTTTCTTATTTATGTGAATTTTGATTAACCTAAACTATTTTTTACTGTAATTTATGATTACATAGTTTAAGTTGTGTAACCCCTTAATGAAATTATATTTAAAAATGAAGTTTCCCCTGCCGTCGTTAATGATAAAACTTTCCTTTATCTTTTTAATTTAGGTTGTACATATTGACATCAGAGGTAATACCATAAGAAAGTCGTAACTATATAAAGGAAAGTCCGGTAAGTTATAACGTACGTTACGTTTCGAAGTAAGCATAACTGAACGATATTTTATTATCGTTTACGACGTTTTACATCGCGAATTTTAAATGTATACCGAACGGATTTATTAAAATAAGTAACCGCGATATCGAAATAATGAATCGAAATTATCTCAGACTTTTAAAGAAGACGTTTAAAGGGCGTAATATTTTGTTATAACAGTATTTTTATCCCGCTATCAAATTTAAACGGGTTTCGTTAATTAATAATTAAAATGTAGTTTTAAACTTAAAAACTTCAATTCGTCGGTGAGTTTACGGTACTTTTATAAGGCTACGATATCATTTACGCGGCTAATATCTTCTGTGATAGATTTTTCGCAGATACGTAAAGATACGCAAATACTTAAGTAATTACACTTTATGATCGATGGTTAATTTAGGCCGTTTACTTAAACTAAAAGTATTTCAAACCTTATAACAAATAATACCTACAGATCTTTATTATTTTTAACAAACTTTAGAGTTCGATCAATACTATGTTCGCGTGCTAAAGGTTGCGGAAAGCCTCCTCAATATAATCGAAAAAATTTCCAATATTATACCTGTCCTCGTATCCTCCGGTTTCGTAATAAGCCGTAACCGCTCACTTTATCGCCGTCGTATAACATCTCTCTATGTAAAAGAACGCTTGCCGACCATTTTAATTTATAATTTCTCTATTACAAATATAAATTCGATTATTTAACGCCTCGCCGCCCTCGCGGAAACATATCCGTTAAATTACGTCTGATTATGTCGTTTTCGTTCCTTTCAAACCGGTAAAAACCTTACGCAAGTCGCAGTGAATTCGCTTCCAAATTGTTAGATTTTCGCGACTACCTAAACGATGTTGGACATAAGGTCGATCGTTAAAATCAATTGATCTAGTTATTATAGTTATTTAATAACCAACGCGATATAACCTACGGTATTTTATGAATATAAAATGATAGCTTAAGTTGTTTTCGAAAGAGTCAGAGGTGTATTTATAAAATTGAACAACTTCGTATTTACCGACAGCTCATCCTTTTCGATAACGTTAAAAGGTAAGGCCGAATCATTTACGTTTATAATCGATTCGTTTATTATACTTAACATTCCCTCCATATAATAATAAAAAACTTGATGATATGATACGGTCAATCTTACGATAGTAGGTTAGGTATGGATCAAATGTAATTTACTATTGTGTTACGTAGCAAAATGAAAAGAGGTTATCGTAGCTTAACATTCAAGGCCCTTAGGTAAGGCTAATACCTATCCCGTCACATACCTTTATACGTACCGTATATAGATCGTGTCCAGCTTATACCCGAACCGTGCTCTATCTACGCCTGAGCTAAGCTCAGGCTGGGTGTTGCCTATCCCATTACGTTCACAATCAAGTATCCTGTAGGCTCAATAGATAACGTCCTGAGTCCATGATAACTAACTCGTTGGCATTAATATCAATATAAATACCGGGGCTTTTTTTGTTCTTTAAACAAATGAGAAACGGGGTAAATGACTTAAAGATGTATAATTTAATCAATCTCATAATAGTTCGAATTACTGTTATCCTTGATAACGATAGTTGTTAGCTTATTCCGAATCCAACTTTATCATTATAAGCATTATAATGATTAATTTTAGTAGACGACATACTTTACTTCCTTACTACCCCGTGTTACGAATAGCCTTTTATTAAATATATTATTGCGCCTATATTTCATATGATTCTTTAAAACGTATAGTACGCATAACTATCGAGAAGATGAAAGGTATGTAAAGGGTCAATAGCTTAATTAGAGTCAAAATAAGAGTTTTTCTCGCCTAATAGGTGTAAGAAATGTTAGTCGGTTAATTATTAAACCGTATTATTAGTTATATTTTTAATTCACTTAATATGTTCAATGATATTGTCGTCATTAGTTTTCCTATCGTCGTCAAAGTTTACGACGTAACTTGTGTATTCTAAATCGATAGTATTCGAGTATCAAATACAGTACATTACCTTTTTGTTACTACGATTGGTGGGGGGGGTGGCGAGGGTGACAAGTTAACTAATAATTAGATATACTATAATTCCAAAATCTTATGTTATTATTACGATGATTATTCTTATGGTTAACAAGTTCGTTTAAGTCTTATCATTATTAGCGCCATCATTGTTATTAATTTTAGTTTAAGGCTGTAAGGTAAGGTCTAAGGCATTTAAGGCGCTTATAACCATACTTATAATCGACGTAATTAACCAGCGTTAGTTTTTATTTTTTTATGTTGGGGAAGTTACTGGTTGGGGTGTATATATCACGGGTGTTTGGTATATGTGAAATTACAATTATAAGCGAAAAACGTAATAAGGTAAAAAAGCCTTTACAGATAGGATTTATGCGATGCAAAGAATGTTTGAACTTGTTTATGCCTGTAACTATTACACGTCCCTATTCGCGAAGTTTAGTTTCACTAACGCTTGCTTTTCTTATTACCTGTCGATATAACATCAGCTTATTAAACATTTTATTTCATATTTTTCTTTGTCTTTTTTCTTTTCTTTCTTTCACCAGTATCATGTTGCACCTTGTGGTAACCTAATCCGTATAGTATTAGTTAAATTTAGCGTTATCGTCGAATTATCTCTCTATCTTATCGTTGACTTCGTGAAAGTTAGTTATTCGAGTTGATAAAGTTAGGTAATAGTTCCTAATGTGTCTTATCAGTATTTCGGGAAATAATAAGTAAAAACCGAAAGGAGAAACCTTTATATACTTACAAATGTTGAAAAATAGCATTATTTTCGCGTCGAAAATGTTACAAAGCTTAGGGGTAGGTTACGATAATTATCCTAGTCTTTATTAATCTTTCCTAGTAATTTAAGCTTTGTAACTTCCGAAGTACGGTATTAAGGTTAATTCATAGTCACCTAATCCGAGAGGTAAAGTCTTATAGTAAGAACTGTAGTGGGTTAACCCATATGGATGGCACTAACATAATTAATTTTCCAAGTGCTTGACGGATTTAATCAATTGGCTGGAGGCTGTAAGGATTTAAAAGTTTTCGTAGAGTTATCGATTTGACTTCATTAAAAAGTGGAAATCTCCGAAGTTAATACCTCGTACTACGTTAGTAAACACTACTTCGAGTGCTTTACCACTGCTAAATATATTATATAGTCCACGCTATCACTTAAAGGTGTTATATTCCTCGATAGATTTACAGGTTCCTAATCGTTAGCATGTAAAAAGGCTAAACTAATCTGTAAATAAACAAGCGGTCCCCTAAAACGTATATAAGAGCTTTAAAGATTTTTAACGCCTTTGCTTTTCCCTTGCGCATCTCAAAAATTAGGATTTTAAGGGGGGGTTTTACGTTGAGTAAGTTTAAAGAAAGTTTCGGCTAATCTCAGTGGTATTTTTTCTGGGATATAAATACTATGGCGAATAACTTCCTACTTCAACTAAGTCTTAACCGTATACTGGATAATCTTAAACATGTTAGGAATCCAGTGTTTAAAAAGCGTACCGTAATTTTAAAAAGCGCGGAATCTATAACAGTAATCGTTACCAAAGTTTGCATCGAAGATGTATTAACTAACGTAGGTGGTTAGATGAATCATGGTTGAAGTCTCCTTAATATTCAATATCTATGACTATTCGCTATAATAATTAACAAAAACTGTTCTGAGTTAATTACTTTCTTTTAGTGGGGTCGATAATAACTTAAAATTAAGTACTTATAGTAACTATCTTAACGTCTTGGCTTCTATATAACTTGTAAGACGAAAGACTTAGTAAACTTTAGGTGTGGAAACTTAGTATTTTAGCGTTGGGTCGCGCGACGTAGCTTTCTGAAAGAGTTTTGGTGATTAATAGTATTTTCGCTTGGGGCAGCGATTTTGACGAAAATATTAATAGAGGGAAAGAGAAAAAAGTTCAATAGAGGTCAAACTTATATTAAAGGCAAGGTCACAGATCATTCATTGTTGTTGGTCTAGGTCGAAGGATAAAAGTTATAGGCCGTAACACTTAGTCGTTTTTTCTTTAATTGTACCCGCACTAGTACTTAGCTTTTTGCTAACTTACTGAATGATGAAACTTTTAACAGTGAATTTCAACTTCTTTCAAAAGAATTTTTTATCAAGATTATCTTGGTATTTTCAATAGAGATACCGTCGCTACCTCCAAGCTGCTGGGGAAAACGACGCAGCATAAAAGTATTCTCTCCTTATTACCATAAAAACCAACGTTACAGTATACGCCTATCGCAAGAATTTTTCCTGTACTGTAACCGTCGTTCAATGCAAAACTTAAACGGAAATTAGCTTCTTCTTCTGCCTAGCATATCTATGATTAACCTAATAAGCACTGAACAGTGTTGGTAACTCTTTAGACGTTACAATATTATCGATTCGATTACTCGAGGTAACAGTATTATTGCGTGGTCAAGTGGTGGATACATTATTCTAGGTTTAGCAAACCGATAGCCGATCTGCACAATAATTTGTATAGTCAATTTCTTGGCCCGTGTCCTAATGTGAGCTGCCAACACAGTAGGCCCACAAAAAAAATACACTTAACTTGATGTCACTATAGTAAACTTGACGTACAGTAAAGTTGACCCGTTGCATTGCAATTACTACTATTGAAAAAAAAAATCATAAACCAATATTCGCAAAGTTGTAATGTGTTTGAAAGATACAAGGTACAATTCCGGGTAATCAATTCTTCCAAAGCTGACAGGTAGGCAAACGTCAATACGCCGTCTAAAGATTTGCTCTAATTGTTGGAACAAAATTGACTGCTATTTTGAGCAGGTCAATTGCAGTATAGTCAGTCAACTTTACTCACAGTAAAGTTGACTGCACTGACTACAAGTTAGTTGATTATGGAGTGCCCGATTCAATTTGTACACGGGCCAAGCAGTTGGCTATACAAGTTACTATGTAGACTGGCTAGCGGTATGCCAAACCTAGAAAAATACATCCACCACTTGACCAATGCAATACTACTGTTAGGTTGACCACGATTCGAATCGAGAACATTGCAACGATCTAAGGCCCTACCAATACTAATTATATATATATTGATGTAACATTACCGAGATTATGAACGAGGTTGTAGGGAATACGTAGATAGACAATAAACGTCTAGATCAGCCGCTGGCAACCCAGTTATCAACTATATAACTAGGATATAATATTTTTTTTTTTACTTTAAGCGTTTCTCTTTACCATCAATTCAATCTTTTCATAAATTTTCCCAACCATTTCTTTCATCTTATAAGCGAATTCAAAAGGCAAAATCATGTAGTTGATATGGTTAGCCGGATCCATTGTCTGAAAAGAAAAGAATCACATCTCTATCAATGTAAGAAAATTCTTTTAAGTCATCTCCTTGAAATTGATACATGAGGTTATAACTATATCTTTACAAAGAAGCTTTATATTTAACTTATTGTCAATTATATCTTCTTATGCAATGCAACAATATGAAATAAATGATATTGAGCGATTTTCGTTTTGCGAACCTAATAAAACCTCTAGTTAACTTCGTTTTGATTTCTTCAATTTAAAGTTTTTGTTTTGGAATGGTGTCGAAAAGTATAGAAACGTTTTCGACGGGAACATATGTATTAGTACAGAATTAGTTAGTTTATCGTAAGAGAAATATAGTTATTGCTATTCGGTGGGTAATATTTCAATACCTTCATTGTTTATCGTTTCTTTCTGGTACTCGCGCATTATTATGATTCAAAATAAACACGTATATTTAAACAAATTCACAAATATATCACATAATTTCATACCTCTAGTATTTTAAAGCCAAACCAACTTTTTTAAATTTTCAAAATTAATACTTTGAACTATAACGGCAGCTTAAAAACTTTCATTTCCCGATGGCCTTATCTTATCAACAAGGCTCCGAATGCGCCATATATAGAACTTAATGAATTCTAAGCTACCATATTCTTTACCATAACTTTCACTTTGTCAATCAAAAATTACAACGGTGCCGAATCCATATAGAATTCAAGAAAAAAGAGGAATATATGACATGGAAGAATCTAATAAAAAGAACCAAATATATTATGTAAAACATTCAAGAACGTTTATAAAATTGATTTTCTGGAAATCGTTCCCTTTGAGTTCTTTTAAAATACCATATCCGCCCTCCCAAGCGGTTAATAATACCGCTTTCATTTGTTTATACCCTAAGGCGCTTTGGCCGCAATTTATTTATATTCGTTTCAGGTTATTTTAACTTTAGTTCGTCATTTAGTCGAATCGTACGTGGTACCTACGTCATAGATAATTTGGTCTTAATATACAGAATTGCTATTTATTTACCATTTTATTCAGAAATCCTAACAATCAGTTATATAGGTGTTTGGGATAAATTTAGCAGGTCGGACAGAAGTTATAGGATCAGCTACGTACAGAATATACTATTGGTTCAAGATTATAATATTGATAATAACTTTGTAAAGAAAGTTGATATCATTTTGTAAACGAAGTTTAAACCTTTAAGGGGATTAGAAGTAGAATTGGCATTCGTGATAAAGTGTTTTTTATAACCTTCAACGATCCCTTTCCTATTTGAATTTAGCACGCTACACGGAGGAGCAGTAAAAAGATTTTTCTAACCAAATACAAAAACCTTTGGTAAAACATATGTAATTTTAGCTGAATTGAGTAAGCAGTTTCGATTGTATATACTTTAAGAAAGAATAAGGGGAATTTGAACTTGAAATAAAAAGAAATCAATATGTTATGTGAATAATAGATAATTTCATTTCTTATATTTCTTATATTAATAGTGAACAAATTTTTCAAACTGCAAAAAAAAACAAAAATAATACTTAAAATCAATTTTTTTAGAATTTGACCATCGAAAAATACGAATTGTGATCATAATCCCAAGTAACAACGCTTTATCTTTACCGAATAAAACTTCACGGTATTTCCCTATCCGGTTCAATTCGAATTTAGGAAATTTTTCTGCAACAACGTTAAATTGCCTTTTAACGGCGGTTAATAATTATATCACATAGTTAATTAGCATCATACCCTACAATTGGTAACTATACCTATTGAAAACTTAAATTACGAGGTTTTGTAGGCGTTTAACACGCACTTTATTTTCATTTAGATATATATTATAAAGAAAAACAGGATTCTATATACTAAAAAATACATGTTTAATCGTTTCTTCATTCTATATCTTTACAAAATTATCGTCCTCCATCCAATCGTCTTCCACCAAAGTATAATAATATAAGTCAATATCGAAATGTTTTCTGAAGCTTTCGTGATTGGTTACCTACGTTACCAAATTAGGTGTTTATTAATTATTCAAGCGTATAATTAGACAATAATTGTTTTTTAACGCAAATTTACTTGTTTACCAAATAGTTGGTAAGCTAGTAACCACATTATTATAAAAAATAAACCGGTTTTAAAGACCTATAGGTTTTCGTATAATTCAACATATATACGATTATACTGTTACACATTAGAATGTTTATGCTTAATTGTAAGATTATTCATGTTGGTATTCAATTTATTTTCCACTTTCGGAGCTTCTTTCTCAGTTTGTACCGCTACTTTCTCCATATTTAGGTTTCGGGACGGAGATTATTTTTCCTGGGTACACTTCAAATCGTCGAACTAAAATATATTGAATTATTCTAATAAGATCCGTTTTTGTTATTCCCTGGTTTTCGTCCTTAGCATTTCCACTTACGAATATTAATCAAAACCTCTTTAATTATTATATAAAAATGTGGAGCAATGATCCAAAACCTACAAAAAGAGTCTACAAATTCTGTTCTGTTATGATGAAATAAGGTTAAAATCAGAATTTCTATTAAAAGCTATTATAAATGCTTAAATAAACAGTTTATTGTCTTTGTACTCTGGTTTAAGCGTTGCCCAACACTTTCTAATCTTCTTTAATAAGGCATTTAACACCTCCTACTATCCTTCCCAACACATTCATGGATAGCCCCCACATTTATTAGCGCTGCCTCCAGATATACATATAATACTTTAATATCATATAGATATTTCTTTCATAGCCCCATTAATATCCAACGCCAAAGTGTTCATCCGACTACGCGGGCCATAAACGCATTTTCAAAGGCTACCAAACTTCGCAAACCATTAAAAGGCCTTATAAAGCGTTAGGTAACTAGACTGCCACTGGAAGAGAAAGATGTTGTTGCATACTGCACCCAAATATTTAACGTTAAGTCTTTATATAGGGATTTCAACGCATAGAGGTACGACCTTAAAGTTCGCAAGTCTGTAAATTAGGCTTATTAACAGTTTATTAATAATTTAATTACAGGTTTCGAAGGACCCTGACTTACGAAGTACCGTGTGCTGCTAGTACGTATTTCAGCATACGCTACTAATTACCTTATAAGCGGGGACTAAAGAATATATACAGACAAACCCATATTGGTGATTAGGATTTCTCTCGCCCCTATTCCTTCTACGTAAAACGTATAAACTTAAGGGATATCCAAAAAATCCTTTTATACGCCATCTCTTACCGTTTATACGACGAATTCAATTTTACCGTCTGTTACAGAAAAAAAGGTATAAATGCTTTTATAACGTTTATATAGGCTTCAATAACCGACTGCGATAAAACACCGGTTATTTTTATATTAAAGGGGATAGACTCTCAACGGTAATGAGCTCCAGTACAGGATCCCCCGAAATTTTTCTTTGTATAGTATTCTATATTAAAACAGGCGATAAAAAAGAAAGGCTCGAGGGTTTTCGTCAAAGTTTCCAAGGAATTTAAGCGTAATATTAAAGACTTTTTCCTGGGATACGTATGAGTTAAGCGGGTGTAATTGAATCCGGCTTATATTAAGTCGATAGATAGAATTTTACGGGCTACGTTATTTGTTACGCCGATATTGAAATGTATAATAATTTTTAATCCGAAGATTTATTACCAGATTTTCTTTCTTTGTTCTCTCCGGTTCCCACTAGTTTTCACTAGGTTTCGTATATTCATGTAATAAAGGGATTTTCGTGCATTATTTATTAACTTTTTTCAAAATTTCATATCGAGGTTCCGGCTGACATAAGTGAGAAAATTTCGTTGTAAATAGGGATTCAATTAATTAACACCTATTTATTGACAAATGTTAAGGATATTGAAACGAGTTTCACCATCTAAATCGTTGCATTTTTATGGACTGTGAGGTTCTTTTGGATTTTTTATATTAACAAACGGGGAAGGGAGCTAGATAAACATTATATGTTGTAATTTTGCAAAGAAGGGTATTTATAATAGTGTATTAATATACACTACGTTCGTTCGACTCATTATTTCAATTGCGCGATTTCGGTTGGAGACTACATATCCAAACCGTATATCGCTTTTCCTTAGTTTTACAATTATAACATCCTTATTTTCTCGGTTTATATAAACTGCCTGGCGATTTTGAAACATAAAGGCGGAACATTTATTTGTATTTTATAGTAATTATTCAAGAAAAATAAACTTTTCAGTAGGACCCATTATAATATGAACGAGGTGATGGAAAATTTTGCTAAACAAGCGGTTATTATTAGGCCTAGCGAAACTTATAGCCGCACAGCAAACAGTGTCTAGAAAGCGGAACCCTTATATACCAATATTTGATAATACTTCGATGGGAAGTATTCGGTCTAGCCGTTATTTTTTACGCGTGAAACGGTTCCAACAGTTTCGTGTGTTTATAACTTAGTATGGTTACGTTACCTAATCCCCTTTTCTCCGACTCCGTTTTACTCAAGGCATTCAGAGCGACTTTTGCCTTAGAAAAAGAGAATGCCTTATTCGCCGTAAGTTTTAATACCTACGGAGTACGCGTGGCTACGATTACCTTTTGAAAATCCGATACAGTATCAGTAAATAATCTAATAGTTGGGGTTCAAATAGGTTTAACCGGGATACAATATTTTAAGGTTGTAAAATTTAGCTTTAAGGCTTTACGGCCTACTATATTAGATACTTATTTTATCTTAGTAATTGTAAGTATAATATCTTTAAACAACGTTCCTCTGCTAAAAATTGGGCTACATTTATTACAGGGTTTGATATTCCCCTTTTTCTGAACATTACGTTCGACTTGGAGGTCTTACCTGGTTTTTAAGATTGAAGTGACGAAATAGCCAAAAGGGAAAGAAACCTTGCCGTTTTACGGGCTCGGCTAATCTTAAAGTTACAAAATGTTAAATACGTTGAATACAGTTATTTTTAGGGTGATCAGGGGTTTTCAATCGACGAAAATAAATACACGGCTTAAAATTTTATAGGAAAACAAAATAATAATCGATTATGAAGCTTTCCAAAAGAATACAACAACAAAGCCGTTGATAATATTAACTTATAAAAATCAGGATGTGGCAAAAACAATGACATATAGGGCTTTACATAACGCTATTTCATTTTCGGATTTTTTTCCTATATTCGCAACTTGGGCGGTTTTTCCACTACCTGGGAAGGCTATTGTAAATTATTTGAAATAATATGGCCCTAAAAACTTTGTTACGTTCATAAAAATGTGTTTTTAATCGTTATTTTATCACGACTAAATATAGTAAGGGAATATTTATAGTTTCGATTTCATGGTATTAATATAATTAATATGAAACGGAATTATTGTACTAATAGCGTGTGAAGGAAAATTGGGTTTTAATATCAGGCTTTTAAAGTATTGTAGGTGTGTATTTTGAACTAATATATAGTTAGGTTAAAATAACCTTATATAACATTCGAAAGGGCCACGCTTTAAACAACTATGATTTTACGATAAATATATACATTAACGTCAAAGTGATAATTTTTATACTCAGGTTAAGTTAAGTTTCATACTCTACTTTCACTTATATTTCCGGGGTAACGACATTAATCCGGCTTTACCTTAATAACGGGTCGGATTCTAAGTTAATTTTTTTAACCTTTATAGTATATGGATTTTATACGTTATCTATATCTTCTATTAAGGTATTAAAAACCCATTTCCCTTGATTTATATATTTGATCGTTACTAATGTAACGATTTTACCGAACATTAAGGGTATCCAAGACTTGATTATAATATATGAATAAGTAGATACTTTTACTCAGATTTACAACGATGTTGTATACATAGTTGGCCAGCTATTTGTAACCTACGTTTAATTTATGAAATGATTGACCCCTAAACTAAACCGACTTCATTAACGTATAAAAAGTGCAGACGTAATACGACTACGTGGTACGAGGTTTATTTAACACCGGAACTTCCCTACCAAGATGTAATAAGCGAGAGCTGGTCCTGAAAAAGGATAAATTTAATTAGGCTGCCGACTTAACTAAGAAGTACGTAATTATTAGTTAAGAAATCATTCCTTACTGTTTCGCTCCTTTTCACTTTAAAAACTCTTCTAGATTATCTTTAATCCCTTTAATAAACCCGGGTTTTATGTGACCATCTTTTTAATACAGTTTAATTAATTATCAATATTGAAGAAAATTGTTTAGATATCTGTGACGAGAACGAAGGTATTTTTTTCCCACTAAGTTGATATCTAGGTTGAAGAATTGAGTCTTAATATAATTAGCGTACGAAATACTTTCGCCGGACCAAACAACATTATCAAACGCTTTTTCAAGGCATTTTGAGTTTTATAACAACACCGCTTTATATATTTTATGATAAGTATTTAAAGGTGGTATAGTTCAAATCCAATGATTTTTCTCTTTGAGTATGAAAGGAAGGGTTTTTGTGATACTACGAAGCTTAGTTCAAAATATTGAAAATTTAAATTTAAGGGTTTCGTGTATAATTCGCCACTACTTTTAAGATTTCGACTATATCGTTTGCTTTCTACACGGTACGCATGCAGGGATTTCATATTATATTTTCTAAGATTCAGACTTAAGGATCTCTACAGCCTTTACTTTCAATTCAATAGGAGACGAAGAGGTTTCCACTTGGTTTATTATCTGGCGTTCTTAAAATTCTGAAGGTAATAGCCACGACCCTTTGAAGTTCTATTAGAAATATAAGTACGCAAGATATATATACGAAGGATGCATGCGAAATTAATTAAGTTCCGGGTATTTGTATATATTACAATTTTTTTAAGAAGTAGCTGAAAATCAAGATTTTTGGCTCATATTAGCCGGGTTCTTCGCCCGCTAGTATCCAGAACATTTTACACATACCGACGATATTTACGTTTTACGTTCGATGGAAATATCCTTATTTTCAATCAGTCGGGTCTACCCCATAAATTATATATCTATTGGCTTTATTCATTTAACAATTATACTACCGTCGTTCTCACAGTCTTTATGATTGCCGTATACCGATCGCAACCAAGTAGGCGGGAAGAGGTAAAGTTCTGGGATAGGCCGAGGGCGGTGATAGGTCCGGCGGTAAAGAGGAATGGAGACGAGGGGATAGAGATTGTGAAACCGGGTTTATTAAATGTAAACCTTATATTACCCTTGCTATTGATGCCTTCGTTCCTTTCCTCGTCATAAACCTCCCTTTGGACGATCTTAGAGCCTCATAGACCCAGTAACGACGCGGCTACCGCTTATATCGCCCTGTTTTTGACCGTCTTAACAGCGGCATGAAGTAGCCGGTATAAAACGATTGAACGCCTGGAAAACGCTTTTACGGCGACAGTGGCGCGATAGGTACTTAGTTGGTCTACGACGCTATTATTAACGGGGATATACCCGCCATTACGCTTAGTTATTATTAATAATTAATTGTTGTTAGGCTTTTATCGTTGTAACGTAGTTTATTCGAATCACTGTGGTTGAAGTAACTGGTGCTGCATTGATATTGGTGGATTGATGAGGTAAGTTCTAAGTTTGGCAGACCGTTAGCCGATCTACATACTAATTTATATAGCCAAACGCTTTGGCTTATGTCTTACTTTAAAATGGACACCTACTGTACTGCACATGTAATGCAGTATATTTATATCATACAAACTACCGACCATTTTTAGTACGTAGAATTGAATTTAAAATAAGTAAAGTTAACTTAACTATACCGTATTTGATTGTTATTTCAACACTAGCAGATTTTCATTTTGAGCTTGCACGCAAGCATAGCTTGCTATCAATTAGTAATAACCCTCGAAATTCCTCCTTAATCAATAAACTAACGATAAGTTAAACGCTTATTAATTCTGATCAATCTATGCTAAAATTGACTTTAATTACAGCCTTTAGTAACCCCTTTTCTCTACTTTTTTGAGACATTTATTCCTCAATTCCCGTATATAACTATTTCATCATAGACTTATACGCATTACGTATTCCACTACTTGCGTACCTTTTGCTAGTAGTTTAACCTACTGGTATAGCTATCACTACTTTGGCAATCTTTCAGTTTTCCAATGCAACCTTATTCCTTTACGTTACGTACTGGGCGATCTACTTAACCCTCTTTTTTTACGGTTAACGTATTAATATTCACAAACCTCTATAAGGAGCCATTAGGCGTAACCTTAATTATGGCATTCGTGGAGTTATTTTCACCGTTGATCCATCAGAACTCATCGATTTCCCAGGCTTTATATGCCTCCATTAAAGTTAGTACGTTTATCATTAGATATTTTTCATTCATTATACCCCGTTTTGATAGGCTTTCATAAAGGCCCCGGGAGTCAGTATACACTACTATAGCTATCGGAGGTAGCCTTAACTGTTTGATAATGATTCTTAATGAGCCGTCAGTTACTATACTAATATCAAAGCCTGTTATTACGTCGTAGACTTTTAAGGTTAATACGCTTCCTGTTATAAGTTTACACTGATATATGTCCAGTATATATGGTTTCCAATGATTGTAAATTTTCTTTTGGAATCTTTTTCGTTGATAAGCATTGTTAGGAAATCGATTTGTCATATAAGTTGAGTACTATTCGCGAATATCTCATCCGTAAAGATTATTCGCTTTGTTTTCGTTTTTAGTTACCACATTATTTTTAAATTTAGCCTATTAAAGTTCTAGTAATATTAATGTTGTATGTATATAGTAATAGCAAGGTTGTACGACATATTAGGTTGATATTATATAGTAATGTTGGTCATACGAGCTTGTTGCTTCAGGTATTTCAGTAATTTTACTTCATCGGCTTTATCGATAGTTGTCAGGATTTTGGATTACTTTTTCATTCGTAGGATGATTTAAGTTTCACTTTTAGCCTGAATATTATGGATGTAGATTAACGATCTATTGAATTTACGTTGTATTTTCTCCGCCAACGTTTCGTTTAGTTTGTACTTTTAGAGGCATGGCTTTTTAATAATTCGTAATTCCCCCATTATTAACCCAACAATTTCGAGGAAAACGGTATCTTTAATTTGTTTACCTATTATGCTGAAGACTCTACCTTTCGTAATTAATAGGCACTGTTCAAACCTCAAAGTCTCTATCACTAGCCTTTTTGTTAAAGTGCAACTGATACGCTAAAAAATAATTAACGCCTGTTTTGGCTAGTCTGTTCAAAGGTTTGATATGATGTATTACCGTACCGGACAGAAACTTGTTTTTCAATTCCTTCAACATTTGGAATAAAATAAACCGCTGAACATAACTTGCGGATTAAGTGTAAGTCAACGTGATATATCGGATATTGCATGTGGATTTACTTTTTGCGTAGGTAGTAAACCTGGTATCAATTGCAATGATCAAACACTGGCTAATCATCTGAATGGTAAGAGATTAAGTAAGGCTTTAGTCCTTTTTTTTATTAATTTATTCTTCAACAAATAAACTAAACGCTTCCCATGATTGATCCTCGGTGTTAAATTCAACTTTGTAAACTATCTTCAACTTGATGATAGTGACTCCTTCGCCGTTAAATTACGTTAACAGAAAAAGTTAAACAATTCAACGTATAAGACCGTATTAGCATAGAGGATTGATGTGCATACCAAGCTTGAATTATACTAGGGAAATAGCTACCCGAAGTCATTGGAAGGATGTCTGGAGGGAAAAGGGGTACCCGTAGAGACTAGCCGGACTAGAAATAACTGCAAATACACCTCTATACTCCTCCAAACCTCCCCCCCCCCCCCGAAATCTCCGTTTCAACTGTAATCATCTGGTGAATTGCACAGAAGTTGTTGACTCTGTAACCATCCTGATTTATAGTTAGAAACATAAACGATATAAATGAGACGAATACGATGCGAGAACGAGACAGGTATGAGAATGAGACGAGCACGAGACGAGTACAATACAAGAACGAGACGAGTACGAGACGGAAACAAATAAGTACGAGAATGGAAACAAAACCCCTACAAATATTATAGTTGACCTAAGCTAGCTACGCGAGACTAAGAAGGTTAGAAAAATAGGCAGAGGACGGATTATCCACATACATAAAACTTATTTAATAATTACGACTATGAAACACCAATAATACATTAAGAGATTTTATTATCATAAATGTAAGGCCATATTGATGAGATACCACAATAACGTATATTACACCTTGTAAGATAAATTTTACACGAATAATTAACGGATCATGTGGCGAAAATGGGAATAATTACGTCGAAGACGAGGATATTACGGCGGAAACACAATCTTAAAATGTTAGTTTCGTAGAAAACATTTATAAAAGCTATTATAGAATGTGGTTCATAGAAGAAGATGTCAAACGGTATTGCAATATATTAGAAGAAGAGAGACAGTAGTGGGATGATTTTAGGGCATTCTTTTAAACCCGTTTCAAATTTCGTTCAATAATAACTAGTAATAAAGTAATGGCTAAGATAAACTCGTACGAGAGACGAGCTTACAAAACACTAGTTAAATTCGTGAAGAGGGTGAATAAACTTGTTATATAATACACTAATATAGTATAAAAGGAAATGAAAAGTTGTTTTCAGTCTCATTTATAAATAACGGTCCAAATAACGACACGATATTATAAAAAAATTACTAATCGTTTAGTTCTTAAAGACTATTTCAATGAAAACGGGATTTATAAAGACGATATTACGTACAATGTCGTGCGAAAAACATTAGTCTTGATAATAATTATCCTAAGCCGTATTAATAGTTTTTCATTTCTCGTAAAACGAGAAATGAAAAGATACATAAGAGAACCTAATGGAAATTATACTCGTCGAAACGATTATAAGACTAATGAAAAAACAAATTATTAGGTTAACTCATTAAGATAATGGGGGAAACGTTTCTTATAACTTGTAAAATACTCTAGGATATTACAATTATCATTAACTCTACTTTCAACCTATTTCATAAGCGACGATGACAAATTCGCGATACTTATACCAAAAAAACATTGAAATAAGTGATAATTAGTAACATCAATAGAAATAATAAGAGAAATAATAATAGTAAACGTAAAATAACGTGGAGATATAGTTTAATTGCGGTAATATGCCTAATACATACCACAGGTTTTACAATTATTATTAACCTTAGCATCAATAGGTAAAAACGTACTGAATACGAGGCCTGATACTAACAGGGCGAGTAATACCCGAGAAATGAAAAATGGGAAGTGGGAGAAACGCAAATATATGCAAACCATTATTTATAGTATTAAACAAATTGAACCGAATACTAGGACTTTTGCCTTACCTTTAATATTAATCTTTTATGTCAGGAAAACTTATATATAAAGGGATTCAACGTATTGGACTTATAGACTAAGTAAGAGAAACGTTAATATACTTGTAAAGAAAAAAGGAAAGGTAAAAGAGCCGAAGATATTGCTTCTTAAATGGCTTCCAAACGCCGTAACATTCGAATTACGCGGTATAAAGACCTATACGCTCGAATTAAAGACTAGTAGAAAGGCTTATCTAACACTTGTACGAAATCAAATTTTCTTCATTTTTGAATGTAATAATCTTAAACCCTTTCGTTAATGCCTTAAATCGATAAGAACTGGTTTCGCAAACTTTCTCAGTTCCATATTACTATGTAAAAAGATTACGAAACGAATACTATGGGAAAAAGAAAGAATATCTTACCTATCTGAGTATTTTTAGGTCATGCTGAAAAACGATATAACTTAATAGACATTTTGCGAGAAATCTAACCTCAAATTACTTTCGAATAGTTATTAGACTATAGTCTCATGTTATGAAAACAAATGGCGAGGGTATATGGTCTCGATACTATTTGACAAACGAAAACATGAAAAGAAACCACGAATAAGAAACTAAAACGTATAGCATTAATATATTTGGCGGTGATGATAACTGTAAAAACTCCTACTAAACCACTCATTATAAACACATAAATCGGGTGTATTTTAGATAATACTTATAATATTTATATGAATAAGTATTTAATAAATGACGTTTTTCTGGTTAAATTCGTTATGCGAAATAAGATAATTCGTATGTTAATCACCGTTTATATAGCCGACTTACTAATAATATTTATGACAGCCAATGGTAATCGAACGATATTAATAACCTAGGTGTTATTTCCTCTAATAGTTAATGGTATTTTTTTATTCATACTGGTATTATAGCCAATTTTTCATTATATAGCTCATTATTAAGTCGTAATCAGTTCAGTCGTTATTTAGTCATTAATAATAATGTTAAAAATATTTTTTTCATTTGTATGAGAAAGCGGATATTTAATCGTTATGCTTATAAACTAATGTGTGAAACCGTTGTTATTTAAAGTTTAATTAACTTATATAAATCGTTCTTTAGAGGAAAATCAATACTAGTTGGATGAGTTTATTCTAAGTAGTAAGGACGAGATGGTAAAATTGGAATTAGAGAACGAAAATAGTAACAACGAGAAAAAAAACCAGCCTTCGACGAGGAATATGTAAAATACTTGTGAAAACTAAACGAGTTAATTGATTTTGTGAAATATAGGTAATAATAAACAAAACCCTGAAATTAGGGCGGGCTTTACACCTGGGAAAGGCTATTCGGCAATCGAAAAACCTAAAAGGTATTGGTACTTAAAGAAAGTACGTTTCAGAGACGTTTTAATCATATCATAAATAAAAAAAAGACGAGATAAGAAATTTCGAAGGCGGGACAAAAACGTATAAAAACGAAACGAAGACGCAAATAATAATAGTAAAGCAAACGGGAAAAATATCGAGAAATTTTATTACGTTTAACGAGGCAAAGGGGTTACTGATTAAAAAATACCTCTATATAGTTAACTGTTTATTGAGCTTGCTTATTTCACTTATTTCGATTCGGCTTATAGGAGGAGAAACAAATCTTTTTAAATATTTCGCGTCATTACTGTCGCCTGTCAGGTTATTAATCATTAATTATAATGGAAAAACTAATTCGATATTAAACGAATAAGATTACAATATTCTGGCGTTACTAGCGATAAATAATAAAAAAGACCAAAAGCTATGTTTAAATATCTCAATATACGAATATTAACTATGGTAAAGAAAAATAAAGGAGAATTAAAAATTCTTGAAAGGGGCTTGTATGACATAACAAAACAGAATGAATACCGATAACGTAAAATAACAAACTCGATATAGATATTAAACGTTGGCCCAGACAGAGGATATTAAACGACGTACCGCAAAATAATATCAAGAGATGGTTTAAGGCTTTCGACATCGATGTTAAATATATAAGTAAAATGAATGAGGCGGACAAATTTGTGAACGAAAAATATCTATAACTTTGTGAGAAGAAAAGGAAATAATTGGCCATGTCTAAAAGGCTGGTATACACTTGGAGAGATGCTTTTCTTTTTGGATGAAAAGACGTACATATCACCGATCTCGTTATTTTTTTAATCAAATTCTAATCAAATAACAGGATATAGCGACAAATACAATTAAGTTAATTATAAAATGTGGTGATATTTGTAGAAAAGTTTTATCTATTATGGAAATGGCCGGATTTTTTGTACTAAGTCAGTTAAAATCGGGTATATACTTATGATCCTTATGAAAAGAGAACGTAAAATACGAATTAGTTTAGAAATATAATTTATTTAATAATTGTATAATCAAATTATGATTGTCGATACTCCAATATAATGAAGTATTCGATTCGTTTATTTGTGGTAACCAACTCCTTTTTTTTTCAAGGTAAGTTAAAGAACAAATATTAGGGAATTCGTATTACTTTAGTTTATTAGTATAAAACGGCATTTATTGCGCCGAATATATAATATTGAATGTTTAGGACACCTTAGAAAATAGGAGGAAGTGGATATACTTATTATATACTTAGAGATATTACTTTTGGTAAATGAATATTATTAAATGATAAGGAAGGGGAAAATAATACGAGAATCAACTAGAATACTACGAGTCGGAACCGAAAGAACGCGAAAATCAGTGTTCTAGCACTACCCTTATCAATAGGATATAATCATCCCAGGAAAACGGCTTTCGACGTATATATTAATGATTACTACGCCTTATTATATGGGTTTAGCATAATGTTTCACTTCATTTATTATTAGTATTTTCCTCGCTGTAAATTCGGAAGGATTGGCTTGGCAATTTAGAAAAATATTTCACTCGAAAGCTATATCTACTCGTTAGGATTCGAATTGATACGGAGTCGAGTTCGGCCGTTTCAAAATATCGGGAAAGTCTCGAAATATAGGCTAAACCAGAAAATCACACTATTTTAGTTAAGATATTGAACGAATATCTTTACCTATACTATATGCTGCAAGGTATCAACTTGTAAAAGTACCGCAAACAATAATCCTAAAAACTTCCTATATAAAAATGGTCCTGAAAATAACCTCAATAGGTAAAGTTTCAAAATAAATGTAATAAATCCTTAAAAAGTTCGAGTGAAAAATGGAGTATATTCAGGCTTTTGTTACCATACACCTGGTTATCTCATAAAACGTCGTCGTAATACTAGATCGCTCGTTTTAATATTACTTAAGAACGGATACGTTAGATCAAGGAATCGGTAGTATCGCTTTCCAATTGAAGGGATCGCTGATAGGTACTGAGGTTATCAACAAGTTAATGTTTTGTATAAGAATTTTAGAATTTTTACCTTAAAACCTAAACTATATCGAAAAGAGGTATACTATTAGTAAAAAAAAAAGTACTGGTTGTAGTGAAATGTTAAAAAAAAAGCCAGGCTATAAGCGATTAAATCGCTTTTTACGATAATAGAGTATACTAACTACGCGAACCTGATTTTATAGTAAACGAATGCAATAATACTTATAGGGAGAATCGCATTATAGATGAATATAATCGGAATATTTGACGTGAAAATCGTATATCGCTTCAATATAAATAATATTATTAAAATGACGACAGGAAGTTGGAGGTTGTCGGGAAAAATTAAAAAACTTTTGAAGTTAAATATAAGAAAGTTACCATAAATAGTAGGAAAATACTTATTTATAAAACCAACAATTTTAAAAGATTTGGAAACCGGAATTTTCTTAGTTATGGAAGTGTTAAGCTCTAGATAAATATTGCGACTTGAAGGAATGATAATAATAATCTTATATATCAACGAAACGATTTGGTACGAGGATATTATAAGTAACCTTATAAGTGGCTAAAAGATAATTCTAAACTCATCGATATAGGTAAAAATGAAAGTAAAATGTGACTTATTATAATTTTATATCTTAATAGACGTGTTATTAAAACGTATATTTGACGAAGAATACGTAGTTTAAGTAAGAAAAAGTAAGGTGATCCGGGTATTAAAATAGGTTTACTACCTATATTGTTATTTCGCGGTAACATTAACGTTTCACGAATTGAGAAGAATATTATAGTGCCTAATTTGGTATATTAATATTAAATAATACGTTAAAACTTATAAGCCGTATGTATAATTCAATACTGCTCAACCATTTAACGTAAAACTTGTAACCATTATAGCTTTGTGACTATATAATATTGTAGGTATGGACTTTAAAGGTAAAATGAATTCGAATGGAGTCGGCGGCGGATCTTATTTTCATCTTGTAGTCGATTATTTCTCGCGATTCTCATTTTGCCGAGTAACAGGTAAACCAACAAACGAGGAGGTATATCGAATATTGGAACCTATTACTAATATTTTCAGCTACTCTAAGAAATTTTACTCGGATAACCTAAGATACTTTGAAAACTTAACGGTTAAAAAGTTTTTCTTTAAATGGAGAACGAAGATAATAGATAGGCCTACGTACTTATAAATATCAGTGTGACTAATTAAAGGATTGGTAAATCTAATGAAAAATAGGTTAAAGAGATAGGTTTACGAACGTGGATATATGCAACTTGAAAATTGGTTAAAGCTTTCGCCAATATTATAAAGGTTACTAATAATAGGCCCGTACAAAACTTACCTTATAAACCCGTACAAATCATGCTGGGATGGTTAGTAAAACCCTCGGAGGTAGTTGTAGAAACAGTGTTGAACTTGAACCGAAGCCAATTGACAGCGATCTTCCACGAATCGTAAGCCAATAAGGAAAGAATTTGCGATACGTTCGTCAGCCGACGTGACAATTTACATTAGTAAGTAGCTAATGGATAGGTGGAGCGATGGATTGAATCTAAAACTAACCTTAAGAGAAATGCATTTAAAGTTAGTGATTGGGTGTAGAAGGTCGTGCCGAAGACCCGCGACATCAAACTAAGAAGATTTCTGGTTAATAAAGATAAAAGTAAAGACCTGAAGAATATTCGGGTACCTACCTTTAAGCAGCAGTGGACAGGGCCGTGGGAGGTTAACGAGATCTCTTTATTCGTATCGTTTTGGATCGTTTATCCCACCACCAGATTAAGAAGAAGGAAAGTCCACGTTAATTCACTAAAGCCATACGTTTAAAGGGAAAAGGATAAGGAGGAAGAGTACGAGAGAAGAAGAAGAAGCGAGCAATATGTGTAAGAAATGAGGAATCCTTACGTTAGCAACCTCGATAGTAAAGAGCGTACCATCGATCAAGACGCGTTACGATGGGATAATGGCGTCATTGACCAGAACCCGCCTCGATGGAATGACGATATTGACCTTCACTAAGATTTAATTTGTGGTTGAAAAGGTTTAAAAAGCAAATGTTGAGGTTAAAAAAGGGTTGAAGTTGAAGTTGAAGTTGGAGGAATTATCGTAAAGTATAGTAGTAATATAAAGTTCACTTTTGCTTCCTTGTTCCTATTATTTCTATTGTTTTATTACCTCATTTCACCCCACATTCATATTCAATGCGAACCTCAACTTTTATCCACTTCACTTTATTTTATATATCTTTGCGGACTCAGCCATCCATTAATTGGAGAATAGATGGTAGCATAAAGGATTGATGTACATACCAAGAATGACTTATACCAGGGAAATAGCTATCCGCAGTCATGAGAGGGATGTTTGGAGGGTAAATTGGTGCCAATAAGAACTAGCCTAACTAAAAAAAACAATGCAAATACACTTCTTTACCCCTTCAAATACCCCCCCCCAAAAAAAAAAATATCCGTTTCAACTGTAATCAGCCGCTAATATTGGCATGGTCGCTTTAGTTAAAGGGATAACTGAATTTCTTAATAATTCCTTTATTAAATAGCTTAAGAGTAAGTTTTCAGTTATACTTTTCTTTTTAAAATCCTTGCGCTGTGGTATATTACTTGCTAGGTCTGCATTTCTTGTTTCACTCCTTCTTTTCAAATATCGTAATTCCTGAAAAACCGCCAGATGGTACGATGTATAGCGGACTAAAAGTAAGTTTTAAACGAATAGCAATTGTAACTTCACATTTGGGGTGCACAGTAAGAATACATTATAAATAGCTTATATTAATACTTTAGTAGAAAACTCAAAAACAGGAACTCTAATACGGTTACGAAATTGTAAAATACTATTGCTATTTATTTAATATTTTGTGATTAAAATCATAAATACTTGGTTATTATAGATTCGAATATTAAAAGGCAAACTACAGATACTTATATATAGTACTTCAATCAATCAGGAGAAAGTAATATTACCAATAATAAAAATATTTTAATCGTTTTGAAAGTCGATATTGATAGAAAATTCTTAACCTGGAAAGAAAAATTCGCAAACTGCGGTTGGTAGAAAGATATACGTTCGCGGAGGTTATTTGGAAGCGGCTGACTCGGAGTCTAAAACCTGAATTTCAGCCCAAAAACCTGGATCGTAAAACCACGTAAAAAATTCTAGTTTCTTCAAAATAACGTATAGGGTCATATATAATTATTAATTCCATGTAAATCAATTTAAAACAAAGCTATGAGTGAAATTCGGATTCATAGACTTATCCATTGAAAAGCTATTATATTGTTATAAAATATTGAAAGTTTTTATAATCCGTAAAAATATAAAATAAGCGTTCCGTTACCTATAGCTCTGTATTTTCTACCCTTAAATAACTTAATATCCCGAGCAATTCCTTCTAATCAATTTCATAGTTTTATTCGCCATAAGATAAACGAGAAAAATTGTATGTTAACGGATTTAGGTTGGCGTAGTTATCTTGTTAGTGTAGATAGTTACTCATGGTCTAGCTAAAGCAATCGTCTTTTAAAAAGGTGTCGATGTCGAGTTCTCATTTGATAAATTTAGGCTTATGGAGAAAGCTAAGTTTAAGCCGTTCGAAAGAGGGTTTTCTTTTTCGAGCTCTTAACAAAAAAGAGTACCTTTTCGAATCAATCGAATGAAGAGCCTTTTTAATCGTATAATAGTCGCGAATAAAATGTAGGAAAAAGTTAGCGAACTCGAAAAAACCTTGGACCTTTGAAAAAAAAGATAAAAAAACGTTTATTTAGGGATAATACTTAGCTTTGACGGATTTATACAAACTTCGATATCAATATTTTAAGCGAATCTTATGTATTTGAGTTTTCAAATGTTTAATTTACATTTACATATGTTGAGGTCATTGATTATAACACTAAAACCTTTTGGTACTTACTTAGCCTTAGTATTGGATCTAGGTGTGGTACCAAACTCTACCTACCTACATTATTGTTATTATACATACTACTTTACTGCATTATATGCAACTTTAGAGTCCTATACTCAGCTATTTCATTTTTAATACAATTCAGAATCACATTACTAACAGCAGAATTTAACAAGTAGTAGCTGTAGATAAAACTAATTATGTTAAATAAAATTTGATTACCACCAGACATGAATTGATATTAGGCTATGTTTCCGTGATAGTTTTCAAAACGTAAGATTGTAACAAAATAAAATGACAAAATTCCCAATTCCTCAAGATAGCGGACTTTTTGCCCTTTCTTTTATCGGACTGCCCTTTCATCCATCGGCCTGTCCCTTTTTTTATCGATTTGCCCTTTTTTATTTTGCCTTGCCTGTTCATTCATTGGTTTTCATGACGAGTTAATAGGTTTTAGCATCGTTGGACGACTATTTGCTATGTTATATAACGTTGCGATGAACTCAAGGCTAGTAACTCAAGCCTTACTTGCTAATTCATCCTCTCCTATAACGTAATAGCTATCTCTAGTTTCACTTCTCTTTTCCCTACCAGCCTTAGCTTGGTTTCAAACGCCAATAAACACAACGTTTGGTAACGATATGTTTATAGGCAGCAATGTGAGGAACATGAACAGCGATAAGCCTATCCCACTTTACCTTCGCGAAGCTATTAATCGGTAAATTTACTAGCGTTTTATGGCTGGAAATAAACGCCTCAATGGTTTGAATGATAATATTCGCGACGTGAGGAATTAGATAGAGAATTATTCGGAAGTAGGAGTAGTTAAAGTGGTTGTTACTGCTTTGGCTACTATACAACGCGATTTTCGTCAACCTTAGCCGTTTTGTTTAACCTTTTCGTCTCTACATACAGGCTTTCATATTGCTAAAAATTCCCGGCAACATCGAGGAGACCATAACCTTCCTTGTAAAAATTACCGTTAAAACCGAGAGCAAGGCGCCGATCGCCGTTTTAAATCCGACCACTGTTATAAGACTAAATCTTTTCGAGATCGCAACCGCCGTCGAAAATTCGATTACGAGCTACGAAAACGAGAAAAAACCAATAGACGCGAGGCTTCACAAACTTTCTGATAATACTCAGCAGGAGGAAAGGGTTTGAAAATAGAGGAGCTGGGGTTCATAAACCCCACATAATACGATCCTTTAGATTTGGACATTGTGATTATATGTAAGAATGTTATCTTTACAAGTTTTGAGATTTTCTTCTATCGGCTGAATTTATTTACTAACGCAAACTTTGACACTTAAAGTTTATTTTTTAAGATATTTTCAACTTCAATTTAAGGATAGGTTATTTACTGGTGAAAATTAGAGCTAATTGTATTCAACCTTCATAATCTATGCTCCAGCAGTTATACGGAGAATATAGATGCCGTCGTAGCTGAATTCGTTTTAAACTCTGGGTGAGTTACTACTAAATATATGAAATAAATTTTGCGCCTTTGTAACCTATTAAAGACTAAGTATAGGTTAAGAAAACATATTTCGACAAAGATAAGATATGCCGAGGCTGTCGGTACATTGGATTCGTATAATGAAAATTAGAAATAAGTTATAGTTAATATTAAATTCTTATTAGATAAAGATATTTCGTAATACTAACCTCCTTTCTTTTTCAAAAAAGAAAAAAAAGTACGTAAGGATATAGCTGATAAGAAGGAAATAAAATTACGTTGTTTACGGTAGCAAAGCACGAGTTTCCCTGCTAATAGCCTACTCTGAAAGTCTACATTAAGAAGCGTCAAACTTTTCGCGGTAATCGCAAAAATTCTCGTAAAAGGTATGAAAAACCACGTTACTTCAATAATCGCGAGGAAACTTAAAGTCTAGGGTACAGTCGCTTATAAGACCGCAACCAAAGCCGTAATCACGATTACCAACGCCTTTAAAATCGTTTTTATTACCGAAAACGAGATAAAGGGCCGCGAAACCAGATTTATAAACGTTGAAGCAATTATAAACGTCGATAAGGAAGTCGATTATGCCGCTGAGGCAGTCGTAGTCACCGCCGAAATAGTTGTAAACGCCGCTGAAACCGTAACCGCAATCGTCGCCTTTATAATATCTATCTATATACTAACGAAAACCAGGTTTCGGAGTTATTAGGAGTCTTTTTACACTTTTTATTCATGCACTTGGAAAAGGGTATTGTAGGCAACGTAATCTATATATTATGGTTAATGTTGGTAGGGCTTTAAACGTTGCAACGTTGTCAATTCCATTGGTCGCAGTAATAGTAGTATTGTATTGTGAAGTGGTGGATGTATTATTTTAGGTTTTGAAAACCGCTAGCTGCTATGCATAGTAATTTTTATGACACACTGCTTGGCTTGTGCCTAATACACTTAACATATTATTTAATACAGTAGGAATATTAAGAATAATACATTGAAGTTTCAGTTTAGTATAGTAAACCTTAATTTAAGTAAAGTTGACCTACTGTACTGCAAATTCTATATTCCAATACTGGCGCCTTTTTAGTTTGCGTGCGTACGCCAGTGTGGTTAACCAATCTTTTCCGCGAAGAGTTGAATTAAAACCTCGTTAACTGGCCAAACACCCGTCAATTTCAATAACCTTCGTATTGGATTGCACCTATTTGCATTTAAATTGGTCCCAATTGTGGTTAGTTGCCCTACAGCTCCATAGTTCAATTTCATCGACTTCTACATAAATCTCTTTCGTTACAGGCCTATATGGTCTTTTCATTTGACTTTGTCAATTTAATAAGTTAATATCATCAATTCTCTAGCAATTTTCCTGTTTTTCATTACATTCATAACCGCCGCTACATGATTTGGGCTTGCCAGGTAGTCTACTATCGTAGCCTTCAATACGTATAGTTAGCTTATTACTCTCCATAAAGATTTTTAATGCCTTATTTGAGATGCCTTTGATAGGGTATTTTTATGATTGTCTTTACCGTTAATATACGGAAATTCTGAATTAATTTTCCTTTATAGTCTTTGAAGTTCGTTATTACGTTGATTATCGGAATTTTTTGCTGGTGGTTCCGTGTTTCAATAGGAATTCGAATGTGCTCATGGAATCAGTAAAAATCAATATAGGGGTTTAAGGAATTTGAAGCTGCCCTATCATTACGTTAAGGGCTTTTTATAATACCATGCTTGTATTAAAGCGTTTTATTATACCATAAGCTTTTAAAGCTAACACACTTCGTATAATCTTTCTACATTTAATTAAGGTTTAATGAAATAGACTGCCAATAATTTTAAAATGGGGCTCCCGCCTATTTTTACTAAAGAGTGTTATAATATAACTTATTTATATAGATAAGTCGTAATTATTCATAAAAGTTCTATCCTAAATGATTATTAACTTAGATTTCGACAAGTCTATCAATTTTATATTAATCTCAGGGCTTAGGTTTCGTTTTTTTTACTTTAGCCTTTTATTCGACCGGTTAAAATCGTTATCTTTGGGGTCTTCTACTAGTATCGCAATGAAAAGATCGTGCAAAGCCTCTGGTTAACATAGAATGGTAATATAATTGTTAGAGATATGTTAGTTTAGGTATCTTTCAGCCATAGCTACATTATTTTCATTGATCATAGTAAAATTAGTGCCCGAGCCCCTTTATTGAAAGTTAATTTCGGCGTTAATACCAAGTATGTGGATTGACGATCCATTAAAGTTAAGTTAACCACACTTCTCCAACGTTTTAACGGGCTTGTAATTTTAAAAATTCAATTGTTGAATATCCTGTTGTTTTGATATTGTACTGTGTGCAGTTTAAAAGAAAGAGGTATCGTTAATTTATATACCAACTAGGCCTAAACCCTTCATTCACGTTACTAGTTAATACGGGTTATATATTGAAGATTTTCTGCCTAACCATTCTTGAAAATACGATTAATCAGTTCAAAACCAGTGGATATCTGTTTCAGCTAATCCTTATAAATGATCAATATATAGTATTACTTTTTTTGAAGGGGGGATAAGCCGTAATTTCTATGGAAATACCAGTAGTATGATTCTTCATTAATCTGTTACTGATTTGGTATAGTCTTAAGTTATATCTTGGTTATGAAACGTATGTTTTCCTTTTATTTCGGCTAACAAACTTGTTATTCAAGCGACTACTAAGTTTTGGTTTAATATTTTAATCGGAAAAAAATATGTCATCATTTAAGTTTTATATTTATTACTTTATTTTGAGGCGATCTAACGTATATTTTCATTTTACTATACCGTAGATTCTCCTTTATCCTCGTAAATAATTTTCTACGTATAAATCGTTATATTTAGGTCATGAAGATTAAAGTAAGCATTCAGTATAAATTACATATCTTTTTGAGTTAGTAGGCTATTTATATCGACTCTGTCGCGTTTTCAAAATGGTTTGTAAAAAGTCCTAATAATGTCTTATATTCGAAACTATTGTACCAAGTTTTCGTTATCCTTTTTTTTTCCTTCTTACCCAAGTAAAATTGTAGACGAAATCCGGTTTATATTTCTCCTTTTCAATTTTTCTCCTCTTCCGGCGTCATCAACGCCAGCGGAATCTTATCGGCTTTTCTATAATGCTTGAAGGATGTTTATATTAACTTGGTCGCTTAACTTAAGGCTTTTCATCATTAGTAACCCTAATGTAGGGCTCTATCTAGGTGATTCAAACAGATAAAGTACCATGAGTAATTTTAATACCTATTTTAAAATTAACGATACTTAAGGCTTTGTATAAGTCCTTCCATTTTCTAAGCTCCCTTCATACTAAGACTTTACTTTTTCACGGTACAACAAATACGTCGATTGTTATAGAGCTGTTTCTGGTATTAAAGGTATTATTTACCTAGCAGCGTGCTGATTCCTTTCGTAGTTCTTTTAAGGCTTTACTATAGGCTATAATTCACTTTTAAATACTTGCTAATAGAGAAGATCTACTAGTTAAACGTTGGTATACTTTAATGACCAATAGCGTTGGCATTAGGCCATTAGAGCCTACATTACTATTTAGACCTTTTATAGGTATTTGAAAGCGTTCCTTCCGATCCGTAAAGCCATTTATCTTTACAGTAAAGATATTATACGTTCGGCGACGTAGGATGTGTGCTCATTTAACATTTCAAATACTCTAGTAGGCCTTTATACATACCTATTTATTCTATATACCTATTATCTTAGCGTCTTTTTAAAATCGCCGCTGTCACAAAGTTGGTACCAGTATCATAGACGACAACATCAGATGGACTAAAGAAAGTGTTAATTTACAGCATCCTCACCGTTTTCAACATATCTTTCGTTTAAATTTATTTAAAGGAAAGGGCTTTATAAAAATAGGTTAAAAATTCTACGACGTAAAAAGCAGGCTTATTATTTGAGTAAAAAAACAAGAGTAACGACTTCGTAATTAAAGTTCCTATCGATATTTCGTATAAATTGAAATTTTCGCGGGGCTTAAGTACATATTTCGGAGTGGTAATAAAGTTTTTCAACAGCTTTTAACGTATAATATTTTATATTTTTAGGTGTTGCGGACTTGGTAGCTTTATATAACATATTAACATGTATGTGGTTCAACCTTCGATGCAATTACAGTATTTCCAGGTTCTTGAAATTTAACACCACTGTTCTAGAGCTTTAAAAATTAAACTATAAGTTCTTTTACTTCAAGGCGAAGGGAACCATTCTAGCCATTTTTAACTAACTCGTCGACGTGATCATTCATGTTGACGTTAAGGGTGGTTATATTATATAAACAAAGAAGAAAAGTGGTAGAGAACTTGACGATATGAAACGTAATCGACCTAGTAACAATTTGAACTACCGTTATCCCTAATAATAATAATTGTTCACCTGATACGAAGTCAACTTTGGCCTTACCATCATCGTAACGATTAATCTTCGTGACCGTTGTACGTTCCCTTTACAATACCATATATTAATAATAGCCATTCATTAAGTATATTACTGCCACTGTATTTGGAATAATACCTTAAAACTTTTTGTTCGTGTAATGGTCGCGAAGGTTAAAGGTGTATTAATTTTTAACAACTTGATTAGGGCAGAAGTGAAAGCCTTGACCGTGTACGCTGTATAAAAAAAGGTGGTCGCTTAATAATTAGACCGTGAGGGAGTTATATGTTTATGTTATTTAATTTATTCAGTGGTAGTGTCGTTGATAATCAACCTGTCTCCCTCGAAGTTCATGATTTAATTTAAGTAGTCTTATTAAGAAGTAGTAGGTTATTCGATTTAATACATTATCCATTTGCAAATTTCTTCGATGTGGAGATAACAAGTTAACTAATAACCAAACTTAATACAAATTTTATTTTTTTACTACTATTAGGACGTTAGCACTTACGGTTAATAAGGTCGTTGAAATTTTAACCCTGGTAACTCTAAAGTAATTATTACATTTAGTTCAAAGTCAATGAACTAGACTTTTTGTGTTAAGAACGTCCATAGTTGTACTTGCGATCGACGTAATTGACTACCGTAAGGTCTTTTTTTATTCACGTTAAGGATTTTGCCGGCTTCAGGATATATGTTAAACTAGTTTAGTATAGGCGTTATTACACTTGTTAAAGTTAAACGCAACTCGTTAGAACAGCTTTCGCAATTTTCATATAGACGTTATGGTCCTTTTTTAAACTCATTAACACACATAACGGTTGCTTGTACCTCTTTACGAAGTATGGCATTACTAGTGCATGCTTTTCCCATTATTTGTTGGCATAGAATTAGCTCCTTAAGTATCAGGTTGAGTATATTCATTAGTGTTTCCTCCAATTCCTCCTTCGTTAATATTGTGGTTCACTTTATGGTATACAAATTTATATTATATCAGGTGAGGTGGACGTTGTATTCGAAAAAGCTCTATATATTTTCGTAGTCTTCAAAGATTAGTTACTTTCGTTAAGCAAATTAGTTAATAGTACTTCATGTACTTTATGAGGATTCCGTAAAACAATATGTAATAACTCGAAGGTGGAACTTTTATCCACTTTCAGATATTGAATAAGATAATTATCTTTATGTCGAGGAGGTTATAGAGCTTCCCGTTATAGTTTTCTACCTCGTTTTAGATCATGGAAAAATCTGTACGGAATTTTCAATTAATATTTACCATTTGAACAGGGTTAGGTTATAGGTTACGATAATTATCTTGGTCTTTATTAGTAGCGTCTCCTGGTAGTTTACGCCTCCAAACCAGTGAGTCCTGGTATTAATGGTAATTGCCAGTCGTTTGACCCGAGGGGTAAAGTCCTGTAATGGTGCCCATAGTGGACTTACGCATGTAGGAAAACCTGTTGTGGGAAGGCTTTTGGGAAACTTGACGATTCTGATTGAAGTTCTAGAAGTCTAAAGTGGTTTGAAGGTTTTAAAGAACCTAACAATCTTATTTAATTAATTAATGTACAGGTTTGACGTTAATTCTTCTGACGGCGTTGGCAACCATTGCTTCATATTTGATTCTACCGCTAGGAGAGTATTTTTCATTATTATGTAGAAGGTATTGATTGTCGAATCAATCAACTAGTTTTTTATAGTTAGCACGTAAAAAGGCGTAAATCAGCTAAAGGTAAAAAGGAGGTCCTTTGATATGAACATATAGGAGTTAAGGTTGTTTGGGACGCTTTCTCTTACGTCGTGAGTTTGAAGGGTATTTTGTAAATAGGTTAATTTAAGAAGGTTTTATTTCAGCTTGTTGAAGCCTCTTTTTAACATTTAAATGTTTCGTCGTTTACAATTCGCCTTTAACTTTAACTGAATACTTTTTAACCATTTTCACCTATTAATTGTTCAATCGTTAATAATATATCGTAAGTTTCGAAAGACGCGGTAGCTGCGGTTACGTTTTTCAACGCCGTTTTACTTAATGATATAATAGCCGACGAATTTGACTAGGTGTTACTCCGTTAAGTCATTATCGATATTTACGCCTGAACGTTTTTGTCGTCGTACTTAGTAAAATCAATTTCTAAGGCATTAATTGGATCTTTCCTAGCCGAGTAGGTAATGGCTTTAAATTGAGTGTTAGAGGTGTTAATCTTAAGGTTTAGGCCTATGTAAAACTTGATGGAGGAAGGACTTAGGGATCAGTAATGTTGAGATTGAGTATTATACCGTAAAGTCGCGTAGAAACTTAGTCACTTGACGTTGGATCGCGCGACGTAGCTTTGTCGGCGCGACTAAACTATTTTTGGCATTTTTCGCTTGGTGTAGCAGACTTCACGATTAAATTATCGTAAGAAAATCGAAAAAGAGTGAAGTAAAAACTAAGGTTTAGTGTAAACAGTAATGTCAAAAGTAGTTGAACTTAGTTATTTGGGTGTTAGACTCGGTAGTTTTTGAATTAATAATACGTGCATTAATACTAACTTGGCTATTTGATCACTTACCGAACTTTAAGACTTGTAACAGTTAATTTCAATGTCATTGAAAAGATTTGATGAAGATTTCTTATTGTTTTTAATAGCAATACTATCTCTTATTTTCAGATTATTGCTATGGACTAACGTAACCCAAACGTCGTCTTTGTTTCTCGGCCATTATAATAACATAGTTCTGATAAAAGCCCTTCATAAAAATCTTTCCTCTACTCTAACGACTTTTTGTTGCAGTAAAGCGTAACTAGAAAATATCTTTTTCTCTTACTTGGTTTACCTATATTTAAACTAATAAGCAGTGATCAATGTTAGTAGGGATTTAGAAGTTGCAATGTTGTCGATTCGATTGGTATAAGTTACAGTAGTATTACATACTCAAGTGGTAGATGTATGGTTCTAGGTTTGGAAGACCGCTAGCTAGTGTGCACAGTAATTTGTATGGTCAATTGCTTGGCCTGTGCCCTAGTATGAAGTGTGGCAATACTGCACATGACCTACAGTCAAATACAGTAGGTCTATACAAAATAATACACTCAACTTGCAGTTCGGTATACTCAACATTACTGTAAGTAAAGTTGATATACTTTTCAGTAAATACTACAATTCATATAGTGAAGTGAAATAATATACGGTTACTATTCCGAGTTTTTCAAATCACGTAACCAGTTATTTACTTACCTAAAAATCAATTTGGCCTACGGTACTACTAGACCTCGTACTATATGTAATGATTTACACTATACCGATAAACCCACGTTAAACGATGTTCTTAATCAATTTGAAAATTCAAAATTTAATCTAGCTCATACTATTCAATATAAGCCGGCTTTGGCAATGTGTAGGTATAAGTACTTATAAATCTTTGCACTCGGCCGTAGATATACTACGAATAAAAGTAAAAACGTTACTATATTACTCGATGTAGAGTTAAGTCGAAATTTAGCGGAGTTACACTTTTGGGAAAAAAAAAACACGGGCTTTATTACGTTTAAAGTTTTATTGAGAAAAAGCAATATAATGAGAGGCGGGATAAAACCCTAATTTACCTGAAAACGAAAGATAAATATTTTTTTAAGCTTTTTATTATACGATTAATGGCTCGCCTTAATTTTTACGTCAAACGGTAAAATATTAGTTTTTCAGTGAAGTCAATATTGGCACCTTGATTTACTAGTAGTTGGCTAAAACCTCGCAAAACTGATTTTTTTCGTCGCGAAATTCAATTTCATTTTGCGACAGCGAATTCGATATCCTTTTTACTCAATATAAAATTTACGTTGAATCAATAATTATAAAATTGAGAATTACTTATTGTTTAACAGTAAAGCTTAAAAATACTACCAAGGTAATAATCGAGTATGTCGACCTACCCAAAAGTCGTTTATTTATATTACTTCTGAGTATAGAGTCGTCTTGAACTTAATTACTAACTCTACTACTCCTTATATAATAAAGCTATATAATATAACGGAAAAATGAATAAAGATGGTTTTAAACATAATGCAGATTGGCAACTATAAATAAATTAAAATGAATTATTACAAGCCTCAACTTAGTTTATATACTCTTTTCATTAGTACCATAACCCGCAAAAGTAACTTTGAAATATCATTAGAAAAACGTTACGTTATTTACGGTATTAGACGCTATTTCGCCTTAACCAACAGTGAAAGCCGAGGTTGAACTAAATTTTTCTACTATACGAATAATAGCTTTTTCACCTAGGCCCTACAAAATAAGCCGAAATTCCTATTAACTTGAGTACAAATAATCCGATGGTAGATAGCGAAGTTTATGACTTGAAATTTTTTCTTATAAACCTTTGAGAACTAATAAGTTAGGCTTTCAATTAGCAAACGAACTGCCACAGGCAATACCCAATTTGTTCACCTTCAAAACTCCAAAAATATATGCTAATATTTTGAACTGCATGAGAGCCTATATTATGCGACTCACAAAATCCAAATATTCAAACTTGAGATAATTTGTGAGTAATGTCTTTCAATGTAAAATGATATTAGTTGACAAAAAGTGTTACAAAAATCTATAATAAAGGTGCTACCAATTAAGGGTTTATAATATGATACACTCAACCATTACTTATATTTTATTTCGAAGCTGAACAACTAACTTTTCAACTAGTGATTTAACGATCTTTATAATCAAAATCCAATGAAAACTTCGGAGGAATGTTAAAGTTCGCCATACTAGTCTCGTTGTTATCGTTAATAATTTAAATCGTTTCAAAAGAACGTATTGTAATTCATCACCAATCTCTTGATAAGTGGAGTATATGAAACCTTTGTCTCTTATCGTGATAATGGTACATTATCAAGTCACTCAGCATGAAGCGTTAAATTATAGTAATAAAACCCATTTTTAAATTTTCATTTACACGTGGTTGAAAAACCTAGTAACGGTGGTATGCTACTGTAAATTGAAATTCGTTGAAATTATTCTTATAGGATCTCGAAATACGCCTTTTTACGCCCGAAGATAGACGTATTGTCCATTTATGTAATTACGATATTGTTGAATAGCTTTCATTAACAATATCTTTATTTTATAATCCACGTTTTGAAACCATCTTACATACTTAAATCAAATATATGGTTTATTTTCCCGAAAAGAATTGTTACTTTCGCCGAAAAAGTCATATATTAACTTTCAGTTGATGGAAAGTCTCTAATTATATGTTAATTCTTGCGTTTTATCAACAACAGAAAAACATACCAAAGATGTTCGTAAATTTTCGTTCCAAAAAATAACAAAGGCGTTAAACACGAATTTAGGCGTGACGAGTTTCTTACCACTCAAAATTTCATATTTTACTAATTTTCAAACGTATTGTAAAATATTAAGGTCGACCTAATCTCGTCAGGTTTAAAAGAAGGCAAATTCGACACAGATAACATAGGAAACAGCCAATATTACACGCAATTTACGATAATTGAACCTACCAAAATAATAACAACGTTTATTGAACAAACTTTAAAAAAACGTGTATGGACGATTACATTTATACCATTTCAATAAAGACAAGCTTTTATTTTGGAAAATCAATGGAAATTTGAAGAGAAATTTTGGCGTAATACTTTTCTAGTTAAAAAAACATATTCTCAAAATCTAGGTAATATATTCCAGCGATAGTATTTAAACCAATCATATTCCTAAATCGATGTCATACCAAGAAAAGAAGCTATATTATGGATTTTTCTAATACTAAGTCGTCCGTTTCATTTGAGTTTACAAACTGCTAAGCATTACATTCGTTTGTAATTCGCATCTAGTTAGTAAATTCAAGGTCAAAAATTACCCAAAATATATTAAATCACACGTTATACACTATTATCCATATCAATCGCGTAAAAAATCCGTTCATCAATATAAGAATTAACTTCAATAATATTTATCTTCCACGCTGTTTTAATCTTATTTAAAATATTTTGTCAAGATTGCAAATAACAACTGATCAAGTTGTACGAATAAGAAATGCACTTTCATATTTCGATCAAATCTTCGATAAACATGTCGCCCTCGCTAATAATCCAAAGATTTCTATATATATGGAAAACGCTCAAATGACGGATGTATTAATAAAATGTTGAATGGCGGGCTATTAAACAAACATAATATGAAAATTATATTAAATTATTTAATAGGTAATCACGAGAGGGGTATCGTCTTAGCTTTTAAACCTGGATACCATTTTGGTTTATTTGATCATTTTCATAAAATCGAAACTTGTTTGACCATAGACCTCTAGTATTGCATAATACCATAATATAAAAATTCTTTATCCACATTTAAGGTAAACGTTATTACTTTTATTATAACCTTATAATAACTACTTGGAGTAAACTATTTTTTTTTAGATTTCAACGCATATAAGTTTAAATATATTACGTAGATTTCCCACTTTGTGTGTAAATTATAAAAAAAGAACCGAAGTATATATACACATATTGACAACAATACAAATATTGAAGACGCTGATATACACCATTTACATAGCTTTCATCGTAGCTTTTCCATAGGTTTCGCTTTTATGAACACGTTAGTACTAACTAATGGAATATAAATTCTACCGTATTGTACTAGTAATATGGAAAACATTAAAACGAACTATTAGAAAAGTAGTATTTTCAGTGCAGTAGTTCAACTTTACTACAGTAAAGTTGATTATACTGACTTCAAGTTAAGTGTATTGTTTTGTGTGTGCCTATTATATTGGCTGAAAGTCAAGTACAGTAGGTGCTTATTATACATTTGGGCACAAGCCAAACAATTAGCCTAATTAAACACTGAGCAGACCGTCTAGCGGACTACCAAACCTATAATAATACATCCATCACTTGACAACGTAATATTATTGTTCGATCAATTGAATCAACAACTTTGTAACATCTACAACCCTACCAATACTGATCGGTGCTTATTGCGTTGAATAAATATTGGCTAAGTAAAGGAGCAAGCGACTTTTCGATTACGATTTACGTTCATAACGGCGGCAAATGTAAAAGAAATATTTCTAAAAATGGCCTCTATAATCTACGGCACATTTTATAACAGTAAGTAAAGAATAATACTAAGTTTCAACGGGTTTTACGGCACCATAAAGGTAGTGCCGGTATTGTTATCGAAAATACCAAGAAATATTTACAGATCTTTCTTAAAAAAGTTAAAATTTACTTTAAAAAGTCTTCAGGTTCTAAAATTAGCAAATGGCTAGGTCTATACTAGTACGGTATTAACTTCTGAAAAAACGATTAAGTCCCACGGATATAAAATAGATATCCATTAACTTTACCTTTTAAACCAAAAATTTGCCCGAATACTAAGTTTTTCGTTTACTTCACTCATTTTCACATCCCCTACACTAGTTGAATAGCCGAGTTCTTACTCTCTCAAATCACCAAGTTCACATTAAGCCATGTTGAAAAATTCTTACGCCGCCCGAAACCTTAAGATATCACTTTTTCAAGAAATTTGAAGGCCGATAGAAGTTTTTGGATCTGTCTTTTTCAAGTAATACGATAAAGACCTCTTTGACCATAATATCGATGAAGATTTCACGAAAGAAAATCTGGTTAGCGTTATCGGTTGCTATATCGTAAAATATAACGACTACGAAAGTCCTGACCGCGCTTTTCGTAAATATCGAAAGTTCTTTCACAACTGGAAAATTAACATGTATAAAACGATGCAAAAGAGAGTTGAATCCGACGTAGAGTAGAACCTTAAATTAATAGATATTTAATTCTTAAAGGAAAGTTTTATCCAATTAACGAAAACACTTTTCAAGTTAGGTTAACTTAATGAATGCACTTAAGATCCTCTTCGTAAGGGTAATAGTAGTAAAAAGCCATAATACCCTTACACACGTTTGAAAGAACCACCTAGCCCCCAGTTGGGTTAAGTCCTTTTATGCATTAAAGATAAACAACCTGTTAATCTTCTTGGTAGCTTAGCACCTCCACGTAGGAATGCGGAGTACGCCCTTAATGGCGGTAGGATACGTGAAGCAGCGGTTTCCAATACGGTAAGAGGAATTAACGTTAATGCTTTCAACTAGTCTGTTAAGAAATATCGTTAAATCCATTAAAACCTTTAAGCTCTTATTGCTACCTTATTATTGAATTAAAATCGCCAAGCTCTTTAAAAGCCTTCACACAGCAGGTTTTCCCATACGCGCAAGTCCACCACAAGTATTATCAAAAGACTTTATCCCTTAGGCTAGGAAACTTTTAATTAACCCTAATACTGAGGATCGTAGGCCTTTAGGCTTAAATTATTTTCTAAAAAAAAAGACTGGAACGAGTATCGCGACTTTTCTCAAAAACCCGTCAAAATAATTAACACTAACTATAATTATTTTACCGATTTTTTCAATATCTGACACGATAGAAAAAGTATTACGGGCAGCTTTACAACATTTTCGACTGGAGGATAATACTATTTTTTTAAAAAACAAAAGTGAATAGAAGTTCTCTGTTTTTATTTTGACTTATTATTTCCCGTAATATTATTATAGTTAGCTAACATCTATTACCAACCATTTTCAACTCATGAAATTAATTTTTCGAAGTTAACGAAATATAAAAAACGATTTCGAGTATGAAGTTTACCTTAACTAATAACATACGGTTTATTAACTACGATGTAAACTACAATAATAACGAAGAAGAAAAAGAATAAAAGACTAATAAATATAATAAATTATATACTCCACAAAATGATATTATGCCAATAGATCATAGTGAAAGTCTACGTTGGCAAATATATACTAAGCGAGCAGGTACGGGAAGCCGTTACGGGCGTTAACAATTTTAAATACGCACCATAACGCCTAGATACCACCAAAAAAGACTGTTTTAACCAGCTGAGCTTTTCGCTAACAACTTTAATAGCGCATATACCAAACTGATTTAGTATATACCCCTAAATTTTAGGCTTCCCTAACGTAAATGAAGTAATCTATATGGTAATTAATTACGTCGACCGCAAATATGGTTCGAAACACCATTAATGCCCAAGATCTAGCCTAACGAAGTTGAACTAAAGGTAATAGCTATTTTAACCCTAATAAGGTTAAGATTTAAGTGAACACGATCTTCGTAATAATGGTAGAAGATATTAGATTTGAGGTAAGTTTACCTATTAGTTTACTTGCCAAGCCCTGTCAATAATAATAATAGAAAGGCAATTCATTATATCTAATATCATACTATTTTTTAATAGAATGACTTGAACTATATAGCGCACCTTAACGGCGATGAGTCAATTTGTAGCGACGATATATTTAAGCAAATGAAGTGGAATCAAAATATGGACACCAATACGGTTTAGAATCTAACTCAACACGTCTTTCTATACCGCTTAGGCGGTAAACATCCTTACTTTTGTCCTAAGTACACCCTTAACCCCATATACACCTTTAGCACTAGTAAGCTTAACGCGTACTATATGTCTCAAGTTATTACGCCAAATAAAATAGTAGTGAAATATTTAATAAGATGCTATTCTTAATACGTGGTATTAGGGAGAAAGAGTATTATGTCTATTAAAACTAATTGTTACGATATTAGGAAAGTCGAAGTTAGCTTCGATTCAAGTGAGTAACTATCGTTATTAGAGATAGCGGTACTTTACATTATTACAGGATTAATTATATTTTATATGCTGTAATACCCTACCTCTTTCCTTTTTTGCTTGGAAAATATGAAAACCCTGGGTATTCATATTAATATTAACGTCGATGAATTAGTCATAAATAGTTAAATGATCAACTTCCCACATAGGTGTTGGTACTTATCGTTTTACTTTCAAAGCTTGAAAGTAGTGGAGGTCAATTCTATAAAGCTAAAGATACGTTAACTACACCGGCGTTTTAACAACCTAGATATTAATAGGATATACAAATACCTAAAGCTGTAGTGCATGAATATATAGAATACATAAACTTAAAACAATTTAAAGGCGTTGCTCTAACTGTTAAAAATACATAAACCCTCCCAAAATCTTAATTTATACTAGAAGACTATAAGAACTTTAACCATAATGGTTTCATTAATATGTTTTACTAAAATAACAAAAATATTTTTTTTATATTATCAAAAGATACGCCGAAAACATTAGGGATAATATGGATTAATTCATACCTGAGCTTACCTAACATCGTCGTTTGAGATGCCAACACTAATATTATGATGGCGGAGTTTTAAAAGGATATTAAGATAATGAGAATTAAGTGTAAACAAGTTCTTGCAAAGAAATATTAGTGTATTGAAGAGGTTGAAAGGGTATATTTTCAATTTCTCCAGGCGTTTAATATACTTATGTGAAAGATCAAAAGCTTTATAGATCTAGAGGAACGTTCTTTAATAGTGGTAAACGGCTTAAACGATATTATAGGCTCTGATGGGCTAATACTAACGTTATTGATTTTTAAAAAGCCCGTACGCTTGACGAGTAAATATGCACCATTGGCAAAAACCTCAAAGCAATTTATAGCCTATAATATAGCATGAAAGAAAATATGGAGGAATCGGCACAAAGCTAAGTTAATGACACCTTGAATACAAGGAACGGCTTTACGAATATCAACGTACTTTTTTATCGGTTACAAAGTAAAGTACTTGTATAGTGAAAACCAGGCAAATGAAAGGGCCTGTACAAAACCTTCAATATTATTAACTTTAAAATTAAGGTGAAACTTTTTAACAGTGTTGTAACGTTTCGTACCTCCTAGGTTAAAACTTGTATTGGGGTTATTAACTATAAAAACACTCACGTTGAACTACCGAACAAATACGAATCTTCTTTGCCTATTATCAACAAGCGGATAAAACGCTGCCGATACCTATAACTCCTAAAAAACAGAATTAATAAAAAAAAGAAATATACACTGGATTATATTTACAATACTACTTGGGTAGTAAGGAAAAAGAAGGATAACGAAGACTTGTTACTAACACGTTAAGTAAAAACTTCATTTGTAACCGACCTAAAGCAGAGGATCATATAAAACTATCCATACGAATTATATATTATTTACCCTTGAAGAACTGTAATACAATATATTAAGTCAAGATACGGATTAGCCTAAACTATCGCTCATTAATTTGCAACCTATTAATCGTACTTGGAAATACGGTTAGATATAAAGTTTTGAATATAGGAAACGCATTTGATGGTAACATAAAAGAAAAACTGCGGCTTCTAGGTAAGTAAATGAAAAAAAAAACCTCTTTTCGTTAAAAAGACTAGCTTTATAACATCGGAAAACCAGGTGATTAAGAACTCCAAGTTCTGAAATTACAAGTTGGTTACAACCTTAAAGAAGAGTCAAGACGTTAACTTAACCTCAATCAATAAACCTAAGGTGGCTAACATTTGACGGTACCTAGAATAGCATGCCTGTAGCAGTTGTATTGCCACCTTATATCAATCTGAGGTCACTTACGACCTATATAGTATGAAACGAATATAGGATTTAATAAATAAGGACTTGAACCAGCGGAAAAAAAGGCTTGAATGGTAAATACGAAACCTATACTAGGGAATTAATATAGTTCTAATTAATATGTTAAGGGCTAATCCAATGATCTTCACGAACGGGTCATTAATAACTAATACTAACTCATCATTATAAATCTATTTGCTAATGATTTTCGTCTACAAAAACAGGCGAATAGATTAATTTAGTATTATGCGTAACGAAATTTATGAAAATCTTGTCAAATGTTAGAGGATTATATAAAAAATATTGACTTGAAGGTTTACGGTATAGTCATAAGCTTTCATATGGGTATAACAATATGAGAAACCATTATCGTTAATACTAGGTAGTTAAATATTCCTTCTATCTCAGTAGTAATATGTACCTATTCGAGGTGACTATTCCAAACACTTCTGAAGCTCGGAGCTACCAGAAATGAAACCGACTTAATACTCGACGTAATTATACAAATAGAACCCTACAAGGGAAGAGAAATCAAGGAGTTCTGGTAGATCAACAGGGAAAATAATCATGCTAACGCTATAAAGAAGGTATCGCCCAAAAAGTATTTTAAAATATTTATAAACAGCAACAGGTTAACCATACAAATCGAGTGCTACGTTAATACGCCGCCCGGTAGAGTCGAATTAGATAAAGAAATTTAAGGATATGTTAACTAAGTGGAAGACTGGTAGGTAATTAAAGAAAGGAACTTACTTCATTAGCACGATTGAAAAGTTTTCATACGTCTGTAGAGGAAAAACCTTTGATAGGAATCGATAAAGTCGAACCTTGGAGTCGTAAGGAAATCAATAGCAATTATTGTGAATTCTAATACAAATAGGTGTAATTTTACGTAGGAGTCAATTGAAAATGATAAAGGTTTATCCAGTTAATGGGGTCGCAATTTAACGGTTACCGAAAAAGATTGTATAACCGTACTAACGTGTGGAACCTAACTAAAAAGCCGACAGTAATGAAATAGTAGTAATTGAAATACAGTAGCTCAACTTTACTTATTGTAAAGTTAACTTTACTGACCGCAAGTTAAGTGTATTATTTTGTGTGAGCCTACCAAATTGGCTGTAAGTCAAATACAGTGTGTACCCACTTTATACTAGGGCACGAACTAAGTAATTGTCCATATAAATTACATTATAGATTTACTAGCAGTCTTCCAAACCTAAAGCAATTAATTCACCATTCGATCACGAAATAGTACTGTTATTTCAACCAATCGAATCAACAATGCTGCATTGTCTTAAGTCCTATCAATACGAACGCTTTTTTTCCCCAAGATATATAACTAATATCGCTGGTTAATAGGTTACCCTTTTATCAAAGTACTTGTTACTTTTAAATTTGCATTGTCCTAAATAGATATTGTCGGGATTAATCCTAAATTTTCATTTTCATGTTGATTAGAATTATAAAGATGTTTTGAAACGCAATTAATAATGAAAATAGCTTATTATTTTTCATTCGTTAGTTTTTTTTCAAGCAAGAACCAGGCGCTTGAATTAAAATTTCGTTACTATGTAGATAAATACCCCCAATAACTATAAATATAGTATATTCTAGCGTTATAATGAAACATCAATAAAGCCTATTTTCAAACGAATAACGTTACCTTTTACGAGTTTTTTTTTACATTGGGTAACCATTACTCCATTATTTTCTTATTTCATTAATGACTCGTTAATAAATTGATATAAGTTTTATATAAAAACATTTCAGATGTGATTCTTGAATAACGATGGATATTATAGCACTAAATGCTAAAAAAAAGGATAAGATAAAAATTATAAATGATATGATTTTAAGGTTATTTATTGAGTTTATATTTAAATTAGCCTAGTATATGAGCATTTCTATGACAAAAAACTCACTTCTTCTCATCTGGAACCGTTTACTATTATAAATAAGGATGAAAAACTCGCTTTCATTTTTGAGGTCTCTCCAAATCAAAGAATTCATCCCAGTATTCGTATTGTAATCCTAATACTTGCGCGGGATAATGCAACTTTCAAAGAAATCTCTCTGCATTTAAATCCGGTTATATATAACGAAAATAAAGATAAATAGGAAATAAAGGGAATATGGGATAAGAGGTTTAATTTCTACCGCCGAGAGGTTGGCAAATTTAATACCTTGTACGATATAAAGTATTTAAAGCAAAGGATAAAAAATGAGTGAATCTTACAAAACTAGAAACATTACAAGCAATTGTTTTAGGAGTTTAAAAAATAATTTGGGATAATTTTCGCAATTGTTTGTAGTGTTATCACCAATACCCCTTTTCATAAGAAGTAATTATTATAAGATATGGTCTAACTTTTACACCTACTTGTAATGGGTATATCATGCTTTGTTTATCCTCTGGTATTTATTGAATCTAGTTGTGATATCCAACCCTAACTTTCTTATTTCTTACTATTGTATATACTACTTGTTGCAAACTCTGTAGCTTCAGAGTACTAGAGTTAGCTTATTAATCTTTCAGTACATTGCAGAAAGACACCATCAGCAACAATATCTAAAACTAAACTTTATATTCATTAACGGTATTATTAAAATACATTAAAACTTTTTCAAGGTTAAAAAAGTAAAAGATATAGGGTAAATGGCATGAAGAATTGTTAATGAACTATTAAAAGGCAACTGGCTGATCAAAAAAGATAACGAGAATGACGAGCTATTCGTAAAACCTAAAATCCATACCGAACGCCGTGCTCTATTTGTTTCTCTATTTAATACAAAACTTGTAAAAAACGACTTTAATATTGAAATTGATGAACCACTTAACTTAGGATATATTTGTAAACATTCTCAATAAGTGGAAACGAGTAATGATATATTACCATAAGAGTGTGAAGTCGACTATAGTCAATGAAAAATTATAATTTACTTACGATTGGTCTAACGAAAAGTGAAGTGAAACTCGTTGAACATATTATCTCGAATATAATCCTGATTACCTTACTTAATTAATGTTTTTCATTGCACCACAAGCTTCTTCCGCGATATTCAGTAAAATAGCCCCCACAAGACCTTTAAAAGCTAGCATTAACTATCGTTTTAAATTAAGATTTTGTAGTTGGCTTCGAAACCATAAAAGTGTAGCTTATCTTTCATAATGTTGTTGAATAAGGGGGCGAACTCTATAAAGGTGTCTGGGAATTTGTTATTAACGGAAATTAGTGGTTTCGAGGCGAATATTTTCTCAATATTTTGGAATGATACAATAACGAGACGCGTAATAATAGCCTAAATTTAACAGGTGTTTCGTAAAATAAAGTGAAATATAACGGCGCTAACAACTTCATGTATCTTCTATATCGGTGTGAATCCTTGTTTCCAAACGTGATGGTTACTCGTTCGTCTCAGAATTAATACATGTATAGTAAAAGTATAAGTTACCTACAGGTATTTCATTTGAAGTTTACCAAAAATAACGTCGTATCGTTAGTAAAAGAAAATGTAGGCTTATATCTAGTATTGTTATTTATTAAATCATATGTTTAATAATGTTAAAAAGTAAACCGTAAGGTGGAACCAGGTATGTAATACGTGGTTTCGGCGAGTTGTCTGGTCATAAAGGGGATATTCGGTAACTTTAAAAGGTTTATAAGCTATTCTTTTGCAAGGGTATAGTTTTTACAACTTACGTTTACCAAACCATCACTGATCTAAATGTAATTTCAAGATAAACCTATTATAAAAAGGGAGTTATTTAAAAGCTGAGACGAATTATCGGGTTGAGTTAAAATCCTGACAATTCCTATACATAATTATATATAGGGTTTACGCTTTCTTTTCTTGAAGGTTCGTGAATTACTCGTCTGAAAAGGGTAAATTTCCATGATAGCTTTGATACTATAGACGCTTGAGCGCTATATAGGTCCAATGAGTGGGTACGTGCACTATAGTTGTTTGAGTTATTACATAGGTATAGCTTAAATTCTTTGCGACGATAGAGTCCCTTTTAATTCACTCAGGTAGAGCGCCGTTTCAAAACAGCTCAAAAGGGGTTTAAACTAGTTATGATGAAGTTTCTTTAGTTATTACTGGCTGTTACGATAGCGCTATTAATCTCGGTATGTAAAACACTCCAAATAATAATGTTAATATAATGAGGGTTATTATATTAAGTACGGAGATTATAAATTCGTTAATTAATGAGTGGGACGCGGATGAAACATACGTTATAGTTCGCGAATATATTGAGGGGAAGTAACGTATTAATGAACGTAACGTTAATAACTCATTGTAAAATAGAGATCTTGGCAGCTTATTTTCATGCTATGCCACCAATATTTATAAGTAAGGCTTCCAAAACGTACAAAAAAAAAAAAAAAAAAAAAAAAAAAAACTCTCACAAGCCTTCTATTTTATATTCGTAAACCGAGCGATAACGGTTTCAATAATTTTAAAATTGTATTAATAGGAGCGAAAAATCATTATTAGGGTATTAAAGTCGTTAGTATGGGCTTTATTACCTAGGAAGTAATAGCTTTCTATAACGGTTTTCATGAAGCTTGTAGATTATAAGAACATAACGTTACAGTAATGTTCTTGTATACAACTAAATTTTCGGTATTTATTTAACTTACGTGTTATTATAACTTTTTCTATCGGAAATCGTATTTTAATGTCCAGAAATTCAACCGGTTAATTAAAGAGCTTACGTTTAGGTCGTTGACGCCTAATAAGAAGAATGCTAATATCGTAATCGAAAATAAAGGAATCCATATCGTTATTATCGGGAAAACTGGTACGATTCTAGATAGGAAGCGGCATAATAGTTATATAGTTTGTCGGTAACGTATTGGAAACCTTTTAAATAGGGGTTTGTTTTGAAAATATAGGCGTATAGGCAACTTCGAATTGCGTGATTATATTGTTTAACGCGTTTAATACTTAGTTGTTTCGTTATTTTCAATGCAAATGGTACTCGCGAATATCTTTGTTTCGCTCGACGAATTTATACGTAAAATGTTAATAAAATGTATGTATTAAGTCGTAAAAAAGTATATTCAATCGTTAAAACTTTTTTAGTTGGTCTTAACGCGCATTCCGAAACACTGTTTTACGGTTTGGGGGTTTATATTTGAAGGGTAAAAAAATGAACAAAATCTTTGGCTATAGACATTAAAAAGCGGCTGAAACAACATCGGCAAAATTCCTCGAAATTTTTATGTAGGAGGACTAAAGCCAAAACCGTTTTGTAAAGTAGTCGGATTCTATTTATAAACCTAAGTATAAAAAGAGGGAAAACCCCGGCTTGAAAGCTTCTACAGAGATATAGAGAGAAAACATGAGTAACCTGGTAATTTAACGTGTAAGATCATGCTTTCGTACGGCTTCCCAGCGGCTCTAAAGCTCCGTAAGAATATAACAACTACCTGTACTAGATCTATGATAACCACTTGCCCAAGAATTAGCCTTTAATACTCCACTCTTTTCATTTAATACAAATACTACTGAAAGACCACGTTAAAAAAACCGAACAAAATCTATGTTAGGTTATACTCTTCGCAGTTACGGGGTAAGGGTGGAAGTGGCGAGGGGGTGGGGGTAGGAGGAGGAGAAAAAAGTAGAAAAGGTTTAAGAATGGGTGCGTGAGGCCGAATAGGGGTAAATAACTATTTGTAAGGCGCCGTTAAACGCGTTTTACAGCGCTTTACATGTAAGTATCAATTATTACGTAAGTCTGATATGATTCATGTTCGATTTAAGTTCATAGATATAAAGGAATATATTTTGGAGTTTTAAAGTATTAAAGGTATCCTTTTTAATATACAAAGGTATTTATTAGTATATACGTAAATTATTATCGTGAGGAAAAGATAAGTGTGAATGGCAAAAAAAATGTTCCCTTTTATATTGTGATTTAACTTACGGTTTACTCCTCCAATCAATGTTTTTCTGCATACGTCACTAGGATAACTGGTTGTTACCCACGTATATTAACACCTTTATGGATTTATAAACAAGTTCTTTCTCGTATTTACGCGGTTCAATATCATCAAATTCCTATTTCACGTTCTTTTCTTTTACTATATCAACTTTATGAAGTGCCCTTTTTAATGGCCCGTATATTCGTATCCCTGGCCCTATTAGATGTCGGGTGGGGACTAAAGTAGCAAAGTTGCGTTGCCAAACTAATGATGTAATTTATACGACTACGGGTCTCTGAATTTCAAGGCACCCTAAGGTTTTAATTGGGTGGATGACACAAGGCCCTGCTAACTTGTACCGACCTTTCTAGATCCCGCTTAGCGATGCCCTCTGCCGGTATCTACAGGATCATTTCGTAGTAGCCAGTGCACCTCTAGAAGTGGGCACTGCCCGGTGATATTAAATTTAAAATCACCTCCAATTGCGATTTATCTGTATTATTAGAATGGCTTTTGACGGATTATCATGTATTTCCTATTTAGCTCTTCTTGTATAATTCGTAATGAATTTCCGTATCAATATACGTTTTTAAACGATCATAATACTTTACAAACATGTTTTTATATATTCGATACTCTATATATTTTTCGTTATGCTAGCTAGTTGGAATATCGGACAGGATTATATAGAATTAAAAGTGTTTAATTTTTTTTCTTTAATATGTGTTTGATATTATAGTGATTTTATTATGAAGTACTTTGCATAGTTTGGCACTGTAATGATAGTTTTTATTTTACATTCTAGCGCAGTTTGTCAGCTTTGTAAAGTTATTTTTCTTAGTGTAGAACTTATGAGGTGGAATATTACGATATATATCATAGTTCATCTTCTACCTTACCTCACCTTTCTCAGCATAAATTTGCGGACCATCTTGTTAAATAGGATAGTGAGCCTATACTGTAAACCCTAACAGTGTGCACATCCAAGGAAAATAATCTAGTCTAGCCGCCTTTAACACCATTACTTCTCATGCATTCAATTTCACAACAACATCACTAATCGGCTCTCTTACCACTTAAATATTTTCCGGCGAAACCTTTTTAGCCATGAAGATCGTCGTCGGCCCGGCGTACCGCCCGCGTAGCGGAGCATCCAGAGAATAGCTCTCATAACCAACGATTCCGTCCCTTACTACTTATGCAAACGCAACCCTTTAAACTTAAACTTGTACACTGCAAGTTTAATTCCTTTTACGCTTTAAGATCTCGAAACGACCTTCATTATAAGTGCTCGCACTTGGAGGCTGTATTGATTTATTTATCTTCAAGACATCGCTATCAATACCGGCGCCCCGCATACTTAGCTGGCCTTTTGATTAAACCTAAACTGTAATTTTTATGAAAATTTAATTCTTTTTTATTTTTAAGGTCTTTAAGATGACCTTTATTTTACGTGCGCTTATTTAAGAGCTTGATATACTCATTTATTAATTTTTATATTATTCTTTAAGCCGTTGTTACTCATATCGTTGCCTACCCATTTAGTGGGGCTTTCAACTACACCGTTGATGCCTTGCTTTGGATGTTTACATAAGACTTTTTCCGGTGTACCACTTTTTTAGTGATGTACCCCTCTTCCGATTCTTTTACACTTTTCGAGCTTATAGTACGTGATGAAAAAGTGGCTTGAGTCATTACTTTTAAAGTACTTTACCGAGTTATTAAGTATATTATATCCAACGTCATGAGCTTTTAATCAGGATATTTATGTTTTATAGGTTCTTTTCTCCTTTAGGATCGCCGTTAGATCCTCGATTCTAGTAGGCATCAAGCGGAGACTGAGATGGCTACATAGCATGGCCCGGCTAAAGCTACAGTCTTTATGCCTTTACAGGTCTTTAAACTGTAGGGTATATTAAGTCTTTAATCAAAAGGCAGGATTAAGGTCATGTTTCCCATTAAAGGTTTAACTTAATGTTTTGTTTTGTAGGAAAAGGCTGTTTTTACTATGTTATAGGTATAAGTTTGAAAAATAATATTTAATACACTTAGTAGTGGGTGTATTCCTTAGTCGTAACTACCCTGACAAAAACTTTACGAATGCGACCCATATTCGTTGGGGGAAAAGTTTTTTTCAAGAAGCAGGTACCTATATAGTTGATATAAAGCCCCTTTAGTAGGCATTTAACGGTACATATAGCTTAAGGCTTGGAAATTTCCTATATGTGTGAATGATACGTTTATTAGTTGATATAAATGTGGCATAATGAATAGGGTGATTTGTTTAACAAATTTAAAGGGTATAACCTAGAAATGGCGAACTGAATTAGGTGGTGGTTATATAAGGTGAGGACTTTAAGTTGCAAGCCTTCCCGCCGGTATATGTAGGTATTTTCACATTAGCGAAGGTCATACTATACTACTTATATAGTGGGCACTGCTAGGTGATAGTTAATCATATATATATATATATATATATATATATATATATCATAGTTTGTTGGTATTAATCCATAAGGTTCGACTAACTTCTAATCGTCTTTTATGTTTCCTTCGAAAACACCGCCTTACTAGTTGTGTAGGGTTTCGACATAGTTAGACGGGGTATTTATTGAAGTTTGATAGTGAACCGTTCTACAACTATTTTCTAATATGTTTGTTAAAATAAATATACTTTACACTCAAGTAGATGATAACCTTTACGAATCGTCCCTCTTTTCCATAAATTCATCCTTAAACTCTATTTATCGATTATTAAATTCAGTTAGCTTTGCCAAACGTCTTACCCTTCACATTATATAGATACTCTTACGTTATGATTTATTTCGCATATCATTAATCAACTATTTTTTATGATCCGCCAACGTGTATCCTTTTCGAGAGTCTACTTTTAACAACTTCTTATTGTCTCAACCTAGTATTTTATCAAATTTAACCTTAACAACGAATAAATTTAAAATACAACCGTTTTTATCACTTGATGTATTGATGTCGCGACTTCTTATTTATCGTCGTAACACGTTCGAGATTAATTTACATAGGGTATGACATATTGACAACGTCGAGTCGAAAAATCTTTCCCGGGTAACTATCAAATATATGTAACCCATTAATCCTTTCCTCTCTCTCCAAAAAAAAGTACGTTCATAACATAGATAGTTAATGCCCAAAGATACAGAACCTTTAACAACACTTCGTAAACATTATTTCATAGGTAAAGGTAAATGTACTTCAAAAAGTCATTCCATGACGCTATATACTACAAAATAATATATATATACTCGCAAACCTTAACCACAAACCTTGGTTAAAATGATATTATGATTAGTTAGTTATTTGTAAATTACTATTCTAAATATAATATATTAATATGGTTTTATATACGCTTCAATATTTTTTGGAAGGGGTTTCGAAATTAAACAGAAAATAAAACCGTAGGATACGAAATTTAACCATGAATGAAACTAACAAAATGCGTTTAGCGTTTATGAATACAAATAAAATACGATTGAAATATAATAAAACGTTCCAAACTAGTTTCTTAACGCCTACCAGTATTACACCAGCCAATCAGCTAGTAAACTTAAACATCCCTAAACAAACGTTCTATATCAGAACGATAAAGTCTGGTACTAGGGCAAGTAAATGTAGAACGAAAACGTTAAGTATCCATGCAAGGGGGGGTTGTATATGAGAGTGGTAATAGTATATGAAAGCGCCGGGTGTTGTATTAGGCGCTTCCAGTATTGATTTAAACGCTTCAAATACAGTTTTAAAGGCTTATAGATATCATTTAAAAACCTCAAAAGCTAATTCGGTCTCTTTCCAAATGTGCGTAAACGGTTTTGTTGCTACTTAAGGTATATCGTACGTAAAATAGAAAAGGATAGATGATTGTGATGGATTGAATTTGTATCTGATAATTGTTGTAGCTAGATGGAAGAAAGGGATTGCCCAAGTGCTAAAAGATATAAATACAATAGTAATCCTTATAATGTCTACCATCTCTGTTAATCAGCTCCTTCCAATTATCATTCCTTTAAAAGCTAATTTACACTAGAAGTATAGTAAAAATTAAAGCTATTATGGGCGTTCAACAAATCCTTTTACTGTTATAGTAAAAGTGTTGTTATCGATAATATGCTGAAGTGCCTTGTTAGATATAGATTCTGTCATTAGTTCAACTGGATTTCTTTCATCATAGATTCATCTTACCTTTACGAATTAGCGATTTTAGTATGACTAGAGTAGTGATATGAAGTTTATTATAAGTCTCTTTTCTTTTGTAGTTCTCAATTTGGCATAGTATTTCTACTGAGAATTAGAATCTGAGTAGACAACAGTTGAAATATTAGGTCGTTTAAATGAATTCGTAATTATTTTCGGTGTTGTTATTAGGCGAATACCAATGTCGAAACCTATAACGAGACCTTAAATCTCGTTAGCGAACATACTTTTTGTAATTATGTTGGGCTTATTTAAAGACCAATAAATTACATTGCCGCGTAATTACGACGATGTATTGGCATCTTTACGGATTTAATTGGCTAATACAATGACGAAGCCCAGTTGTGATAACAGATCCTAAATATTTACAAATAAATCGTTTCTAAAGATAAAAGTCTTAGTATTATCTAAGTCGAGTGAAATAAATCGGATACTACAGCTTCATTCTTTTTTTTTTTCTATGAGATTAGTTCTTTCAATCTCCTATAGTCAGTTGATGTAGTATTCTGGTTTATAATGTAATAAATGTGTTCAATATAGCCGTAGGTTGATTGGTCAATAAATTAAACTGATATTAACTTCTCGTTCCATTTAGGCTATATATTATCATACTTTATCTTTTACTTCGAAATTGATATGTTCGAATCTTTAAGAATTCTCTGCTGTGTTATTATAACACAACCATCTCTTTTTGAAGCAAGGCAACAACCTTTAAATTATATAAGCTTTGTTATAGTTAATACTATCTTGAGTTTATCCTTTAAGTTTACTGTTTTTAATTTCATCTCCTCTTTTCACACAAATGCTACTGTACCATATGGGGGAGTATCGGTATTTTGCATATCAACTATAGTAAATAAACTGTAAGTCATAATGAGAAGATAATAATCAAATGTAAAATGTTTTATATTGGGTTATTCGTTCTTGTATTCTTAGAATAAAAACGAATCACGTATTCCTGATTTTCAATAATATACAAAAGTTTCATAACCTAGATAATAATATCGAGTAGGATTTAATCGCGAAGGTTTTTAGGCGATGAAACCAGTACTTTACGTTGGACTTCCGATCTTTTCACAGGGTAGGTTTATATATTGTCGCGCAGGAAGAATATTATGCTTTGTTTCAGAATTGAAGTTCGAGTTACAACAAAGATTAATTGTTGGCTTCTTCACTGGATTGTAGGAGATTGGGTTAAGATGTCATTCTTTTTATTGTCGGTTGACTTTAGACAATTAGTTTTAAATTATTGATTAGTTTGATACTTTCGTAATTTACCGTATAAATAATACAAAATTTAAACTTCTTAATACTTTTTTATTCGCTGCCGTTTCTTTTAAAGCTCAAAATGCCTGTTACGACCAAATACTAGATTTATTAGTGCATATAATTTTTAAATACAACTTGTGAATTTGTAATTACCATATTTCGACTGAGTTAAAATGTTAATTTCAAGGTCTTTTTTTTTAAAAAAGGTGTTTTATTTGTTATTGAGACTTTATAACTCGTATTTAGGTCTCAGATATTATGGTTGAAGTCGCTAATGTCGTGGGTGAAATCGCTATTGTCGTAATCTTAAATATAAATAAGATAACATCATTAGAAATGAATAAAATATTATTATGAGGTTTATAATAGAGTCTTACAACGGTCAATCTGAAAACTTTGAATCCTTTCCTTATATTTATAGGTACATTTCAACCGTTGGTCGTGACGATTTTATATTAGCTCATCTAGCTCTCTTTATTTCTTCATATTTACGTAGGTTCAATTATATCGGTAGTAATAGACCTTCTTAGACAGGTTCATTCTTTATTATCAAAGTATATTTCACTTGTCTTTTAGATATGGTTTATAGTGATGATTTTGTAGCTTTATTAATTGCTTTTTCATGTGCTATTGTAGTTAGAGATTATGGGGAGTTCGTTAATATTCGTAGGTATACGTTAAAAAAAGCACAGCAGGTACTAAAGCATTGGATCCCGCCTTATTGTTCACGGCGTTGACTGTTATTTAGAAGATGTTTTTGAAGTTGGTATTATTGTTTAATTTCTTGTATAGGATGTTGAATGCTCGTTTTAATGGTAAGTAATACCTTTTAATCATTCCGATGGATCAATATACTTCGACGAAAACTTATTTTTGTGTAATACCTATTGTTTTTGCTTTTATACGGAATTCCATCAACGTAAACTTTGCGCTGGAGTCATAACGAATGATATCAAGTGGTCCTTAATATTTGTCAATCCATTATAATCGTAGTATTTTTCAGTTTTTTTTTGTTTACATTAGCTTTACATAAAGTGTTCTTGTAAATGAAGTAGTTTAGTAGATAACGTGTAGACTTATTCGACTTTTCAAGTACATAATGTTTGAAAATATTTTTTTAATTAAATTTAGGATTATCGTCCAGCGTCAATTTCATTCGTCAAGGTCTACAATTGTTTATTTAACATTCATTGTCAATTTCAGCGATTAATTTTAGGGTTTTATTAGTAATATCCTTATACCAGGCACTTTTAAAACGCATATAACGATGTTTTGTAACTAAATAACCGAATTGATGATATATTCGTCGAAATTCAAATTTTATTGGAAATATATATTAACTTCAATATTTGATATAACAAAGCATAAAAAACTTCATTTACGTGAAACTGGTACTGTTTTACCTGATTTCATTCATTCATTCTTATCATTATTATAATAAACAGTCGGAATAGAGTGGGTATGTCGAGAATATATAATGTGACACATCCGAACTTTGTATTTATATTCACGAAGCTTATAAATATAACGAATAAGCGATCTTATAATTTAAACTTGGCTATCGCCGCCATCAATATATCCAATATAATATTTGAATATTGATATTGAAAAGTAATAAATTATGCCTTTTTCGCAGTAGAAACTTATAATACTTTTACATCTGGAAAAATGTCTTACAATTATACCTCGAAGTACCGATTCTTGAAACCTAATTGGTGTAAGGGCGTAGTTATAACTGAAATTCATTAAAACTGGGTTTTGTAGTAAACGGCGAGTAATTGATTTGTTTAAAGTACCACACAAGAAGATATTATGTACGCTGATAGATTCAAGTATTCTAGAATCTACATGAAAGACTTGATATATAATCAAGTATATCCTCTTAAAGATCTCGATCACAATCGAAATTCCTTTACTAGTTAATACTAGTGTATACTAGTATATACTAGTTTCTCTACGCTAGAAAATACTATCCTAGGCAGCATCTCTGTGCTTATCCTCCGTACTAGTTAATACTAACACTTATACTAACTAGTAAAACACTAGTTCTAGTAGAGATATTAACAATTTCGGTGAAATTTTTATATTTTGATGTTAGTTTATTTGGTTACTTGAATTCTATATGAAGAACTTACTGGACTCGATGGCCTTGTTAGTAAGTTATATGCCGTATAATTGTACCCGTTGTATATTCTAACATACCCTTGAAAGAGATATGGTCCACTTGAAAAGAAAAGAAGTAGAATAAAAAATTGAAAGTTATAGGGTCAGGTAAAGGAAGTCTAGTGCGGAAAAAGGAAAAAATCTATAAATATAAAAAGTAAAAAAACGATATAGTTCGATTTAAACGGGTAATCTTTCTAGTATCTCGTTTATTAATATTTCAAGTTTATACCAAAACCACTCTATCATTGCATACCTTACATATCATAAAGCAACTTGAAGTATAATGCTTTATAACCCGTTAATTTAATCTAATCCCGGGTTAACTAAGCTAAGCCATTACATTATTATTTCGTTCTTTACCTGTGACAATAGCTTTGTTAACTCATCAGCTACTTGTTATCAGTATGTACAAACCTGAATTTTATTGTATCATGTTCTACTTAATCCATTATAAAGTGTTTTAAGGTCTGTGTGTTAAATTCATTCATAATATTGTGTGTTGTCCAAGAACTTAAAAGCTCTTTTATAATTACAGTATATCGTAAGTATAATAGGAATAAGTATCTTTATAAATAAGTTCCCTATATCGAGGGAATTTACAGTTAACTCTATTCCCATTATTCATTTATTATTTTCAAAAGAAAGGTATGTTTTGAATCCCCTTTTAGATACCTGGTTAACTGTGTTGTTAACGATTTAAATTTTGTACTCATAGATCGAGTTTCTAGTAGCTTCATCACCTTTTTAGTAGGACTCGTACCAACCGTTTATTTAAAGTCTTCATGTATCTTTATGGTATTTTTAGCTAAAGTCTATTTCGTTTGAATACCGAGTTGCCAAATGGTTTTTACTATCCACTTATAATCCATAGTTCTTACAGTATTAAAGACATTCAAAGAGGTAATTACTAAGTGTATTTTTTATGTAAGTGATTATGGAAAGAAGCGTAAAATTGCTGACATAAGGAAGGCGATATCCGACCTAGTTTGACATATTGTATAGCCAAACAAGATCTTATATCTAACCAATACTTTTTAGTCTGTGAAATATTGGCTTGATTCTCATATGAAATAGCATAGACGGGGGATCCAGTTATAATGTGGATATAGGCCGGATATCAGCTTAGTTCCTCTATTTTCAAATACAATGTCCTTTAGATATACGTTTATAGTATGATGATAATCGTACGTCTGTTCTCATTATTCAAGATAACGAGTCCTAGAAATTCTTTTGCTTATCATAAGTTTTTGCACTTCAAATGCTTCCTTATGTCTATTTCAAAAGCTTTAATAGCGTTTCAATTAGTAACTTTTATCAAAAAGTCATTAACGTAAGTATATATTATAATTTTATGGCAGCAATTGAGGTATATCATGTTTACAAAGTTCAACTTTCTAAAATTAAGCGTATAAAATACTTTCTTTAACCATTTTAACTATAATTTTAATGCTTGATAAAGTACTTAAAGTAAAGTTAGTAGCTGAAGAACTTGGTTAACTGTAATATTAAAACCCATAATATTTTGTGAATACTCCAAAAATAAGTCCCTTATAATATCTAGCATCTTGATTAACACTATCTTCTAATTTTCTCCGTTTGAAAAAGCCGTATCAATGTAGATTTAGTCGATATACAATGTATAAGAAACAATAAGTGTAATAAGGATACTCCACATATAATAATTTGCTGTAACAGCAAAGGTCCTAGTATAATTAATGTTATACTTTTACTTAAATCCTCGAATTATGATCCAGACTTTGTATCTTTCGATCTAATCTTTGAAATTAGTCTTAACCATGGTTAATTATTTTACGGTCAGAGTGTCATATGTGGTATCCCTCCTCGATAACTTTGAAAACTTCAAGGGATAGCAAACTTTGTATTTTACTACAAAGAGCTTTATTCTAATGGTTTACATCTAGGCCCTCCAAATATTTCTTTATCATTAGCTATTTTTCCAATTAATTAACTCATAGCATAAACTGTATTTTTTTTATCATCAATAATATCTGTGAGAAGCCTTACTGGCAATCTGTTTGAAGTTTCCTATACTACTGAACTAATACTTCTTTTCGGATTGGAGGTTGGAGTTGCTTTTGAAATGTTACAAAGGATACAAAACTTAATCAATTTAATGTATTTTTCACTTATAACTGCTTTACGAGATCCCGTGATATTCTTTCCAGAACCTTATACTACAAGTACTAACAATTTTCCTCTTCGGGGTTCCTAGCCGGGTTCGAAAATAAACCTTCAAGATATGCCAGGGTTTGATAATATTAGGAAACTAATATAAAATAGGATTCCCATTTTTCCTATTAAATTGGTATTTTAACAATTTACTCGTGTTTTAAAGGGTAATTGGACGATAACAATAAAGCACGGAGTAAAGGCAAATATAACGTTGGGTCTTTAAACCTTATATATTCTTACTTTATTGTAAAGATATTTATAGGGCGTGGTATGCTGGATCCTTCTTATATTGTTAACCGATAAATTAGCTATTATAACGGCTGCTTGGAATAGGTTGGAATACAAGTGGTATCACACTTTTACACTAATAATCCAGGTCTCTATCTTTTCCAGGATAACTCCTTTAATTCGTTAAAAAAATTCCAGTTTCTTTAAAGATATGTAGTAAAACGAACACAAGGGTAAAAGTGTAGTCGATAGACATCTTCCTTACTAAATGGCTAATAAGTTTATTACCTTCATCTAGGATCAAAAAATATGTTATACACCTTATAGATTTCAATATTTCGTTTAACGTACTATATATGGCTTTTAGTCTATTACCTGGAATATAATGGCTACATTATAAACTTTGTAACAATATTTAATGTTGATTGCTATTAGGTTACGACATTCGATCGTTAGTCTAGCAATTGTTTTTAGGAAGCAGTTAAGAGTTAAAAAAACACTAATTTCTGGAGTACCATATGGGAAACTTGTTTGTTAACGGGTACCTTTGAAAGGTAAATAAGAGGTACTAATAAAGTCGAAACACTTTAGTTAATCGTCCCGTTTCGGGTCGTTCTATAAATAAAGTAATTCCTTTATTAACATTAGATTAGTATGACCAAACATAATATGATAGAGGGAAGTATCAAATAATATGTTGGAAGCTATGGCAATTATTTAATAATGAAATTGTTATGGAGCCTTTATAATGATATAGTCGTTGGTTGTACTAGCAATTATGTTCTTAATATTAATGTCAGTTAATGATAGGTTTCCAACTCTAATGTAAAACCTATAAATCTTTAATAAACTGATTTGGTTTATAATGATCTTAGTATTAGAATAGTAGTATTTTCATTTCTGTAGGTCAACTTAACTTACAGTAAAGTTGACTATACCAACTGCAAGTTAAGTGTATTGTTTTGTGAGAGCCTACTGTAGTTGACTTTAAGTCAAGTACAGTAGGGCCCCACATCATACTAGGGTAAGGGCCAAGTAATTGGCTATACAAATTACTATGCAGAGTGGCTTGCAGTCTGCCAAACCCAGAACAATACACCACGATCTCATCACGCAATACTACTGATACTTCCACCAATCGAATCGACAACATTGCAACGTCTAAAGCCCTATCAACACCTAGGGTAATAAAAACAACTGAAAAGAATTAGGGTATGGAAACTGTAATATTTTTTTAACTTAAACAATATATGAACTATTCCTTTGCTAGTAGACCAAACAATACATCTCTTAGTTCGTAATCCGGTGTAGTTTTAGCCTTGCATCTCGAGATTTATGATGAATTTTTTTTTGTTCAAAGTATAGCAAGAACAGTCTTAATAAGCTATGATCGAGTTATAAAACTGGAGTTTATCAGTTATAAAACGATATTGTGGTGTAACAGAATGAATGAGAAATTTAAAATTTAAATTTAAGTTTTGAAGACTTGATATTGAAAGTAGGGTATATACTACGGTAATATCCGTATTTGATACGGCCTTTAAATGGTCGTTCTGGCATATCGACGTAAAAAGTGAACCCCTTAACGTTGAAATTGGATACATTAATGTTAAGATTATATACTTCAGAACGGGTACACTCGAGTAAGATACGGTTTTTAATTAGCTAAAATTCCATCACGAATGGTCCTATATAAGATCTTATGTAGTTGATTGTGTAATTAGGGGAAGTAATACTATAAAGTTATAATGTGGTGAGAAGCGAGGGACTTTTGATTTTCCATTGTTAATAGAAATAACGGCAGCTTTTTCTTCATTTCCAATTGATTTACTAGCATTAAAAAGCTATAAATTTAAATATAATGCCCTATAGGCCTGAGCAAAATATCCGTTGGAATAACCTGTAAGCTAGTTTTTCTTAAACTAACCAATACTTTGGTTACGGCTAATAGGTGGCTTATTCTTCGGTTTTGTTTCAAGGGTGGAATTTGACGTTTCTTTCAATTTTTAAATCCGGTTTTCGTCTTCTAAGTCTGATTGAAGTTCACGTATTAATAAAGTAACAGATTGTCTTAATTTCCTTCGTATATAGACTATCAAGATTAGGGACTCGGGCTTAATATTGTTAAAAACTATAGATAATATTGCATTTGTTTTACCTAATGGACTTATTCAATCAAACTTCTTTTTGTATTTTTGAACGTTATTATAGAAGAAGCCAAAGTCAAATAATGTAAAGAACGAAAGATAGGGAGTTTCCTTGAAAGGTTTTAATAAAAAATTAGGTTCAATGCCATGGAATATGCTAATTAATTTTACTTGGGCCTTACATGAGTCCTTGATATACCTACAATAACTGTTCAAAGGACTAAAGTAATAAAAGAGGAAATTATTTCATGAGCCAGTGTTCTGGTACATAATATTTTTTACGTCTTTTTAAGACTATAGTCTATACTCGTAAATAAGTTAATATAGTTGGTTTCAGTCAGACTTTCTCTATCTTTATTTGAAAAATACATTTTAGAATCTCGATATAGTTACGAATCATAGTATACCTTGAGGAAATAGTAAGAAAAACGTTAATATATATAAAGGTCAACTCATTAAAGTATCTTAGTAATTTTAATTTTCGCCTTATAACTTGTTTGATCTTTCAAAGTTGAAAAGGGGGTTTTTAGTATTTTCCTCCTTCCCCTATATTAATATGATGGTACCTATCGATTTAAGTAATTCTGGTTTTTTTTAGTTCTTTACGGCTTTCCTTGAGTTTAGCTGATGGTTTTTCATATAAATAGATAGCCAATTTAAACCTTACTCTGTCTGAAGAATTATTAGTTTTAATCCTAGCTTTTTCTTTTTTATTAGCTATATTATTAGCACGAATAGCTTCATTTTCTTTGTCATATTTAGCCCTACGGGTATTAAGACTTTCCCTTCTTCATTTAATCAATAGATCTTTATGGTCCAAAGCCCCAAAAACAATGGTAGTAGCCCTAGAGCATAGGTATCGAAGTGATAAGTATTTATCCGGTGCAAAAGGACTGGAGGTAATAACAGTCCTCTGTAAATCAGGACCCTCATTACTGGTAATGCCGTAGTACAACCCTAGTGGCGGAAATTAACCGCTTTTAACGGATGTTAATGGGGTATCCGAAAAGGTATCAAATAGTCTAAAATAAATGGTCATTTAGATCAACGTAAAAGGATGTAACTGATTTATTAAATATTGAGGTACCATCATACTAATAATATGTCAATGGTACTACATAAAAATATATTGTATAAGCTTCTAGGTTCCAGTATTCTAAATTATACATGGAAGACTTGATATATAATTAAGTATATCTTTATAAGAATCACAATCTGAATCTAGATTCTTCTACTAGTTAATACTATTGTATACTACTAAATACTAGTTCCTCCGTGCTAGTAAATACTAACCCGGGTAGCATCTTCGTGTTGATCCTCTATACTAGTCAATACTAGTACTCGTACTAGTAAATCATTAGTGCTGTTGGGGATATCTATAACTCCGGTGAATTTCTCATCCTTTGGTATTGAGGTGTTCAGTTACATGAAGTCAGCACCAAGTACTGACTGGCCCTGTTAGCTCTTTTGTTGAGTTGTGTTCTGTGTAACTGTACCTATTGTATATCTTAATATTATTCAATAATATGAGTTGATCGGTTTCTTTTGTAATGTCTTTAGCTGTAATATGTTGGATAAACGCTTGGTTCTTTAGATAGTTAACAAATACTTTTTTTATCGAAAAACTTATTCTTAATATTTGTATGTTCTATACCTTTAAATCTTTTAAAGTCTGCCGGAAATACATTATATTTATCGGTTTATCATTTCAATTCGCATTATGTCAAGTACGGTATACGATCTACATGTCGTTTACCTTCTATATGATTCGTTCATTAATATCTTTTTTTTTTTTTTACAAATAAAACGCTTGTCCTTCTACATAGAATCAACGTCGCTGGTATTATTGTTTTGAATACTAAAGTATTAATAATATTGAAATCCAAATTTTCGGTTACTCAATAATGATCCTATTTAATCTTAATAAACCTCGCGAGTCGATTTCCCCCCTTCTTTCAGTCGGTAAAATATTAATTTAAGAATTGTTGGCTGAGCTCTCGATTCATGTATATTTCTAATAACTATCTTAAGTTTGCGAATAATTCTTCGTATTGGTACGCTGGTTTGTAAAGGGAGATTTACAATTCCAATTCTTTACGGTAGGCTTTAACAACTTAACAACGCGGATTTTCCTTTTCAGCAAAGTCTGTACTCAAAACCAGTTAAAATATTAACATCTTTTCGATTATTATTTGTAAAATATAGCATAGAGGCTTATTTCGTCTTTTGTAATACACTTTAGCGAACTTCTTTATCGTTTAACTTATATAATAGTAGTTGTTAGTAGGGCCTTAAAACGTTACAACGTTGTTGATTCGATTTATAGAATGAATAGTAGTATTACATTGGTCAAGTGGTGGATGTATTATTCTAGGTTTTGCAGACCGCTAGCCGGTCTGCATAGTAATTTGTATGGCTAATTGCTTAATCCGTCCCATAGACGGAATCGGGCACTCTACAATCAACTGACTTGCAGTCAGTATTGGTCAATTTACAGTCAGTATAGTTAACTTTATTGTAAGCAAAGTTTACCTAATATACTGTAATAAACCTGTTCAAAATAGAAGTTAATATTGTTTCAACACTAATAGCTTTTTATTTTTGTGCTTACGTATATTAGTATAGTCAACTAATCTTTTCCGGTTACCACTGAATTTCCTCCTTGTCAATTGGCCAAACCTTTGTCAATTCCAGTATATTTCGCATGCAAGTTGTTTTGAATTACCTTCCTTTACCCTACGGCTTCGAGTTCTTTGTTTCTCAACTCCAACACACAATTTTTCTGCCACAAACTTATATAGGCTTTTAACTTCACCCTACTAGTTAATCTCGCTAGCCTCCATTCTCTAGCATTTTTTTAGTTTGCTAGCGTATCCCTGTTTGTTATCACGTGACATAGCCTTACTCAGTGACCTTTTTATATAGTGTTTTAATTAATTAATACCCTTAAAGTATATATTTCGACGTTAACGAGCTTTTGGCGCCTGCCGTTTTTACTAGGCTTGCCAAAATTTTCGGCCCTATTGCGCTTGCCAGACTTGCTAGCCTTACTGGGTTGTCATAACTGTTAGCTTTGCTAGGCTTACCAGGCCTACCAGCCGTACTTGGCTTGCTAGGCTTGCTGGCCCTGCTTGGTTTACCAGGCCTGTGACATATATTCTTTAGCATTTTGAACTTATTGGTTTTCGGCTTCATCTCAAAAGATGTTTTCGTCTTAAGCTTCGAAAGGGTTTTATATCAATGATACTCAAGGTTTTCACCTTACAGGACTTAAAGTCTTTCAGCTTAGGGGACTTGAAGGTTTTCAGCTCGATGAGGGTTTTGGGTTCCGTCTTTCGAAGGGTTTTCGTCTTTATTTTTCCAAGGTTTTCCTCTTCTTCTTTAGTAACTTCATGATATTCTATAAGTTAAACTATTTCAAAAAGATTTTTTGTAAGCTTTGTATTACCTTATAATGTTATATAAACTCTTAACCGTTTCAGTTTTACCATAATTCTTAATTTGATTTTTTTTAAATTAAATTATATATATTGATGTTTGAGTTGTTAAAAAATAGTACCGAAGTTGTTAATGGCGTAATTATAGTTATTAGTATTATATCCATTTGACGACATAACAGACGATAAAGTTGGTAAGGTGTTTTTCGATTAAGTTTTTATCGATATCGTAGCTCTGAAGATTGTAGTTATTGTAATTAGCGAAAAAGCGATCGAGGGTTTTAATTTTTTTTCTAAGTATGGTTGATCATAACCTGAAAGTAAGGACTTGCGGTAGCTATTTTGACGTTCTAGCTTGTGAAAGATGTGTAGGGCGTGTAGGGTGAGAGACTTTGCGATCTTAGACATAGGAACTAAAAGTTTTGGATAACAATACTGTCGCTGCCTTTAAGCTATCGTGAGAACCGATGTAACCTAAAAGTCTTTTTTACTTACTGCCGTAAAAACTAATGTAGCAGTAGAGGCTTTTCGTAATAATCTTTCCTTTACCCTAGCCATCATTTGATGTAAACCGTAACAAGAAAGTAGCTTATTCTTTTACTTAGCTAATCTATGCTTAACTTACTAACTAATAATTCGTGTTTGTAGGGCTTTCGATCGTTTTAACGTTATCGATTCGATTGGTTGAAGTAATCGTAGTATTGCATTTGTCAAGTGGTAGATGTATTATTTTAGGTTTTGCAGAAAGCTAACCGGTCTGCACAGTAATTTATATGATCAATTGCTTACCCAAGCCCTTGATCGCATCGGGCACTTCACAATCAACTGACCTGTAGTCAATACAGTCAACTTGCAGTTACTACAGTAAACTTTACTGTGAATAATATTTAAGTATTAAAGTGTATTTTTATTCACCAGTAATACATAGTGATTTTTTTATTTTCATCATAACAATGGAGGTAATACGACTTTGCACTCCCCATTAGAATTCTTTGGAATACGAAAAAAAAAAAAAAAAAAAAAAAAACTGCGACAGCTATATTCCTACGTGGAACCAAGTATTGAAAAATGGTTTGAAAATCTTTTCGAGTAAATTTTATAGGTTTCTTAAGTATTTTTGATTTATATTTTAAGTCCCAAAAAACTCTGTAACCCTGTTTGGGTAAAGTCTTTTATCAGTAATGTTGAGGAGAAAAAGGATAGAATATAGGCTATACTATATTACTGTTACAGTCTGGTTAATATCTTGTTACTATAGCGTTGGCAAAGTACCTAATTAAACTATTTGTAGCAATATAGCAACTAATTCAACATCCTATTAGATATCTGATTAGGCACCCAACTGAGCTGTTTGTAATGGCTATATATAAAACGGTTGCTAAAATTGTAGTTGAAGTTGTTGAAACGGTTAAAATAGTTGAGGTGGATGTAAGATTAGTGTCGGCAGTGGTATCGGTTGTAAAGTGGATTGTTGGGGTTAAGAGGCAGGTTATTAAGGTCAAAGACTTGTTTATTGAGTTAAAGAGAAGGTTATTAAGTATAAGATTATAGAGAATCAATTAGTACTCTTCATTACTATTCTTTTGTAAGCGTATACGATATTTATTAAGATTATAATGTAGCATAAATTTTTCATTTTTTAGTTATAAATCTTCCTGAGGTAATATTTATTTTTGTTACGAAAATTCTACTAATTGTTACGCAATATTTCTATTATTCTCTCCCATATAAACAACTTTATTTCGGAGGTAAATCGTTAGTTCTCAACTAGAAACTATAAGGAGGTTTCAAAAGATCTGTTGGGTCTATTCATAGATGTTTTCTTTTAAGGCGTAAAACCTATGGTCGACGAGATGATAAAGTGGTACAAAGCCAAAAACCGCTATTGTAAAAGCTTTCATAGGGTAAGGACCGTAACAGTTGGCGTGGAAGGAAATCGAACATAATATTAGGTTAATTATGTCGTTACTAGCTATATCTAAAGAAATCAAAGTAAACAACTTAAAAAGAAAGTTTTCTGACAAGACTCTTTTTCTCTTGTTATATATCGAGGTTTGCATCCCTCTAAGGGTTGTTGACGTCGTCCATTATGAGAAGGAGGTCGGGCGATCAAAGAAGTAAGGAGGTTATAAGATTAGGAGATTATAAAGACAGAAGATTGGGAGGTCAACGTTAGCATAGAAGTAAGGAAAGAGTTGCTTATAAAAGAATGCCTAACAAAGCTTAATATTAAATGATAACAGGACCTAATTCGTAATAAGACGGGTATTAACAGTTGTTTTTAACGAATATAAACGAGTTGAAGAATGTCTAACAAGTCAGCGAATGTTTTCTTCAGCTATTGATATTCTCATATATCGTTTAGAGAGTTTAAAAACAACTATAATAAGTCTGATTTAACATTTAGTCCTGTAGTAAAGATTCTACAAGGCTATATTGCACTTAAGATTCAAACGATTTACTGAAGCAAAGAAGGTATTTGTTATAGTGCTTTACGTTATACCTTACGATTTATGTTATATGGTACTAATTAGTGTTGGTATATAAGGTACGTCACTCGTACGATAGAAAAGAATAGAGAGTTGTGACAGATTGAATTGGTTTCTGATTTTTATTATAGCTAGAAGGGTGAAAAGGATTGCCCCATTTCAAAAAGATGTGTACACAATAGTAATCCCTGTAATCTTTACCATCCATGTTAACCAGCTCTTACCTATTATCATGCCTTTGCCTGATATTACAAAGGTTTCAACACTTGTTTAGTATAATGATTTATTCAGATATAGCACAATGGTTAGGTCCGGTATCTAAAAGCTTACGTGGTAGGTACGAAATATGATACTTTCCAAAAAGAGACCGGATACATCAAAAACGCTAACCGAGTTAATACTATCATAACGAGGCTATCAAAAGTCAAAAGATGTCAACCGAGTAAAAGATATCGTCTAAAAGTTATCCTTTTCAAAGTCACTACAGTTTCTACAATATTCTCATGCTCTCGCATAAATCTTTTAAATAGTAATTTGAAAATACAAAACTTTTGGGACCGTTATAACATCTTATTAGAAATATTTAACTAAGGTTCGTCTCTTTTGGCCTAGTTTATTTACAATCAACCGATTAGGCTACTAATGAATATCAGTTAGGTTTTAACGTCAACGAATGAATGAAATAGTATAGTATTTAGGGTATTAAAATAGATAAATAAGTGAAAAAAAGAAAAAAGACATCCAGAAAGTGCACGCTTAAAGAGAGAGCTTATAAGCTCTCATTTGGAGCGTAGCACACTATCATGCACTGCGCGGATGTAGTCCTCTACACTTGCTAACTACAGTGATATTTAATAATATCTTCAATTATAGTTCTAATGGAATAGAGTTCTAGTGAGGTACAGTCAAAGTTAACTGCACTAACTGCAAGTCAATTGCAGTAGAGCACCCAATTGAATGTGGGGCACGGGCTACGAAATTACATATCTAAAGTAGTGTACAGACTAGCTCATAGTCTACCAAACTTAAAAGAAACAATCCACTACATCACTTTTGCAATACTATTGTTATTTTAACCACAATTCGAATCTATAACGTGACAATATTTGTGGTCCTAAAATATTGATTTATGCTTATAAGGTTCAAAATTAATCAATAAAATAGAAGAAGAAGCAATTTTATAGATATTTTTTGTACTGCAAGGTAGAGAAATTAAATTTGCGAAAGGTTGTTACAAACTGCATCGGTTTTTCACCACAGTAAGTATCAAAAAAGTTATTGCGTTGATTTTTCACATAAATTCAGACGTGGCGATGGAATTGGTATTATCAATACCAAAAAAAAAAACGTAATCGAACAGTGTTTGAAGAAAAAAGTTGGTATTAATTGTTAATAGTCTCAAAATAAATCATCAAGAAGCGATTACCGAGCTCCCAAAACCTCTAAAGTTGGTAAACAGCTGATTCGTTATTTGTTGGACTAGTACTACATGCAGTGCAGCAGGTTAACTTTACTGAAAATAAAGTTGAATATACTGAAGTACAAGTTGAGTGTATTATTTGGTGTGGGCTTACTGTATTAGGTGTAAGTCGAGTACAGTAGGTCACACTTTATACTAAGGTACGAACCAAGCAATTGGCTATACGAAGTACGATACATACCGGCTAGCGGTTTTACAAACCCAAAACAATATATCCACCACTTAATCAATGCAATATTACTATTACTTCGATCACGATTTGAATCGACAACTTTATAACGATATAAGGTCCTACTAATACTGATTAGTGATTATTGAGTTAAACACAGATTGGCTAAGTAAAAAAAAAAAAGTTACTTTCCGGTTACGCTTTATATTAAACGACGGCTAGGGTAAAGGAAAAAATCTTGCAAAGGGCCTTGCCTGCTGCGTCGGTTTTGACGGCAGTAATTAGAAAAAAACTTTTGGGCTACATATATTTTTACGATAGTTTAGAGGTAGCGACAGTATCTTTATCCAAAATACCATGAAGTCTTTACCTAATCTTTCGTAAAGAGGTTAATATTAACTATTCGTGGTCTCAAAGTTCAGTGAGTTGGTAAACAGCTTAGTTGGTATTATTGAAGGATTTACTAAGATAGAAAAAACAACTAGTTCCCTATGTTAAAAAACCTACAAAAACAAATAACCTTTGAGCTTACCCTTTGAATTAAACATTTGCCCCTATTTCATCCTTCCAACTTCCCTTATATTCATTATATCGTTAAATTAGTTGCTTTGAACCAACATATAATGAATTTCCAAATCGCTCCTGAAAAGCCATGCTACGCGACCTAACGCCAATTCTCTTAATCTCTACACGACTTCATGCTAGAACAATAAGTTCCTACGTTGAGAAATGACCAAACCCCGTTTGTTATGCGACATATACGCCCTATATAGACCAAAACGTTAAAATAGCTAACGTTAACATTTACTTCGAAGTTATTACTTACTACATTGGCAAAAGAGTAATGAAAGCACTTGAAAACCTTTTCGCTAAGCACTATAAGCACAATTTTTGGAGATACGATATTAATAAAGATTTAACTAAAGATTACCTAACCAACTTCATCAGCTATTATATCATTAATCATAATAGCGGAGAAAACCCTAAATGATCTTTTCGCATAAATCGTAAGTATTTTAACTACTAAATAACTAATACGTAAAGGGTAACCCGAAAGATTGTTCAGTTTAAACTGAAGGCCAAACGTAAGACCCGAAGAATATACGTAATAAAATAAATATTGAGGAAACTGGCAAAGAACCTCTCTAAATGAGTTTAGCTTAAAAAATACCCTTAAAATCTACGGCCTAAAGTAAAGGGCGTTAAGGAAGCCTAACTCTACCACATGCGATTTAGTGGAATACCCGTTTATCTTTACCTAAGTCAATCCTTTTTACGTAATATAGATAAGAAACCTATTGAACTATTAGGCTATCAAACGCCTCTACGCGATGGCATAGAATATATTCTTAACAGCGTTATGGTATGTAAGGAAGTGATTGCTAACAGGGCTAAAAAAAATTAATGTCGGGGTTTTATTCCAGTTAATAAAACGAAATTGTTAAGTCTCCTAAAACCTTCAGGTACTCTTTACTATTTAGTACTTTAATTAGAATCTTTAAGCCCTCTAAGAACCCTCATACGGTATGTTTTCCTATACGCAAAATCCTACTATAGGTTTTACCACAGGAATTTACTTCTCGAGCTAGTCTACTAGTAATTACTCCTAATTACGTGCCTCGATAGCTCCAAGACTTTAACTATGAGGAAACACTACCAATAAAGACTAAGATAAATGTTATGACATGTCCCTAAGACCTGTTAAGTTAGTTAACATTAACTAAAAGCTTCTCAAATACTTCGCTAAGATTTAAAACGATGTTAAAAAGTATAACGGAAAGCTTTACAACTTCTTTATACAAAGACAATGCCATTTTTAAACATCTGTAAGTAAATAGAAGTTTCCCCTTCTGGATTTTACTAACTGCTTCCCAGAATCTTTATAGAGAATGCTAAGGATTATTACCTAATCTTTCTGACGCAAATAAACAACTTTCGCAAAGTTTATAATGGCCTGATAATCCACTTCAAATACGACGTTTACCTTACCCAATAAAATAAATATTAGTCATATACGCAGTGGATTATAATACTGGCAAAGAAAAGAAAAGGAGGAAATACCAATAAATGTATTGAGCTCTATATTTAATAAACTATTCTTTTTATTAACAAGTAATGGGAAAATCCTTCACTAGCGAAGACAGACTTCGTGGATGGTTATAGGTGGTAGTTACAGGCGTTAACAAGTTTGAATACGCTTTATAACGCCTGGATACCACCTGCAAAGGCTTATTTAGCTGGTTTCGTTCCTCTTTTTCTACTGTAATAGCGCGTATATTAAACTAATTTTATATATACTCTTAAGCTGGCAACTTCCCCAACGTGTATAAAGAAGACCTTACGGTAATCAATTACGTCAATCGCAAATACGGTTATAGGCGCTCTTAAAGCCTAATGTTTGGCTTATTGACCACAGACTAAAGGTATTAATCATATTAATGCTAATAAGGTTAAGATTTAAACGGACCTGCTAACTATGAACATTATCGTCATAATAGTCGCAAGAGATGTTCGATTTATAGTAAGTCTCACTATTAATTAACTCGATAGATTTTTGTTAAGCGAAATGATAAAATGGTAATGTACTACATCAAAAACCTTATCACTTTTAAATTTGATTACTTAAATTAAATCACAGATGTCGAGAGCGATAAACTCTTTTACGGCGATAATACTATTAAGCAAATCAAGTGGTAAAAAGATACTACACATAGCACGGCCTATTAATTAGCTAACTACGCGTTCCTATATCGTTTAAGCAGTAAAGATTGTTACATTTTCCCTAATTTAGCATATAACCCCTTACAAATCTTTAATGTATAAGATCTTCACATAGACTACACATTCTAGGGTATTATATTAGATACAGGAGCGATAAGGTACTTAACAGGAATATATTCGTAATAAGTGATATGATGAGCGGAAAACATTACAGTTATAAAATTAATCGTTATGATACTGGTAAAGCCAAAATTGGCTTCGGTCTAGGCGAACAACTATCGTTACTAGGGGTAACAATATGATAAATCATTATAGGAGTAATTACGATTCATATCCTTAAGTCATCCACCTCTTGTCTTTTCTTTTTCAAAAAAATATATAAAAACCCTCGGAATTCACTTCAACGCTTATGTGGATGAGCTAATTAAGAATAATCGAAAGTTTCCCCTCGCTTTTAAATTAAAGTATTTATGATTTTATTTTAAGGCCCCAAATTTATGGTATTCAACGCAACAGAATTGGAGACATGTTAACTATACCGGCGCTTTAACCTACCAGTCAATAATAGGCTATAAAAAGTCCTAAAGTTTGCAGTGCATAAGTATATGGAATATTATGCTCTAAAAGTTATTAAAAAGGTTTGTTACTAGTAGAAAATGTATAACTAAGACCCCATGAGATTTTAATTTATATTAAAAAAAGATGCAAACTTTTACAACGAAGTTTTTATTCATATTATTTACTTAAATAATGATTTTGTTGTTTACGTCGTTAACTTCGCAATATCTTTTCATTGAATTAAGTGTCTAAAGTATCTTTCAGTGAAATATGGATAGTAAGTACTAAGGATAATGTAAATTAGCATATACCTAAACCTACCCGACGTCGTTATTTACGATACCAGCACCAACTTTGTGGCGACAGAGTTTTAAAAAGACGCTAAGATAATTGGTATTCAGTATCAAAAGGTGTCTTTGAAGGCCTACTAGAATATTGTAAAAGTCGAAGGGGTATACGCCTTATTACACCTAACGTATAATATTTTTACGTTGGAGATTAAAAGCTTTATGGATCCGGAAGCACGTTTTCAAATGGCGTTAAAGGGCTTAAACAATACTGTGGGCCCTAACGGCTTAGTACTAACGTTATTGGTCTTTAAAGCGTACCCACACTTAACAAGTAAATCTCTGCTGTTAATAAATACCTAAAAGCGTATTACGATCTATGGTAAAACTCTAAGGGAAATGCGAAAGGAATCAGTATGCTGTTAGGTTAACAATACCCTTAATACCGGGAACGGCTCTATAATAATCGACGTATTTGTTTTGTTGTTGCAAAGTGAAGTCTTCCTATAGTGGAAGCTGGGCAAATAAAAGGGCCCGTATAATATTTGAAGTATCGTTAACTTTATAATAGTTTTTAAAACTATTAGCGGTTATTTATCTCTTCAATTTATGTAAGTCAAGTCTCATATTACGGCTACTAACGATGAATATTTTTAAGCAAAATAACTAAGTTGATAAGAACCTTTTGTATCCTTTATTGATATACCGAAAAAACGCTATTAATGCAGACGACCTTTGAGTAAAAGGAATGTCAAAAAGGAGAAATATACACCAGGTCGTATTTATAATATTATTAAGATAAACAAGAAAGAAAAGAATAACAAAAACATAACACTGAAACTTCAAGCATAAAGAATTATTAAAACCACGGAAAAATATTTAAAGTAAAACAAGAATATCGAGATTAACGATTGATTGACTCGAAGGGTTATATAATTTATGTCAAAGGTAAATTTTAAACTTTAAGTCCCGAATGTAGAAGTTCTCAGGTCGAGAATTGTTTTTGAAATTTAAGGTTAAACCACGGGGCGGCCGTACAAAAAGTTACGTTTAATTGTTTTACGATGCAAAGATTAAGATAAATATAAGATCATTTTGTAGTCACCAAAGATTTGGAATATTAGTTAACGCTTAATGGTTACTTTAGCAGTTAATTTTCATTTCTAAACTGAAAGTAAGATTACGTTTAAGAGCCGTAATATAATGTAGGCATACAAGAAATTAGTACCGGACTTACCGCGAATAGTACTATTAGATCTACTATAGGAACTAGATACTATTTAGTATTTAGGGATGGTAATGCGATATATTAAGCTATTTTATAGTTTAGCTGAAGCAGGCGTTTATTAGTTTCTGATTTACTAGTTACACTCTCAATTACGGTTAGTAATAAAGTATTTAACATACGACTCGTATTTATTAGTAACGTAAAAGAAGACTTCAGTTTAATAGGTAGGTATACTAACGATACTCTTTTCGTCGGAACAGCTGGGTTTGTAGCATTAGAATAACATTCAATTGAGGACTTTAAGTTTTGGAATTGCAAGCTCGTGATAACACTAGCGGATTGCAATCAACTTAACTTTAACGGATCATTGATCCGTATGCTTAGTATTAATACTATCCTTGGTTATTGCCAGAGGGGTTAGGGCTTTAATTTGGTTATAATCAACAAGACTATCGTAATTAAGGCTTAAAGATATCTTAAATAGCATACTTATAGCGGATATTTTTCCACATGATGCTAATCGAAAACATCTTACAACTTATCTATCGCAGGACAAATATAAAAGCCAGTGGATAAAGAAAATATACGGCTAAATAAAGGGCTTAAGTAGCAAATGCGAAATCTGAACCGCGGGATTGATATGGTTCCAATTGACTTATTGAATGCTAAGTTAATAATCTTTATAGTTAGATATTTTGTAAATAATACGGAACTATCTTTACACATCCGTTTTTTTGTAATATCCGTGAACGGAAATAGGCGGGAAACCGAATTTAACATTATCGGTAATCTGATTCACTCGTCCTCTATTAAGTATATAAGGATTACACGAAGCTTGCTTACTTCGAAGGTTTAGTATATAATAGCAAACGTTGATATAGGTCTAGTATTATAAAAAAAACTTAATCTTATTATTAGGTAGTTAAGATTCCTCTTATCCTAGTAGTTATTTATATCAACTCGAGGAGCCTTTTTGAATACCTTTCGAAGCTCAGAAACACTAATAAAAAACGTTTGATAATCGACGTAATGATACTTCATAAAGCTTACAAAGGAAGGAATATTAAGAAGTTCTGATAGATTAACGGCAAAGACAATCTAACTAATACTATAATGAAGGTAACGCTAAATATAGCCCTAGAAAGGTTTGTAAATAGTAAAAGCTCAACTATATGCAGGGAAGGCTACTTTAATAAGCCGCCCGGTAAACCAAAGTATTGTAGAAACAATTAGAAGTGTATTAGTAAATTGAAATATTGGCAGAGAATTGACGATGTGAAGTTGTTGAATTAGCACGACTAAAGTAAAGGTTTGCAAAAGCCTATGGGCAACGAACTTTTTGTAGGGATTAGCAAACTTAAATTTCCGAACTATAGGGTAATTAACCGCAAACGTGAGTAATTTGCATACAACTTAGTGCAATTCAATATGGAGGTTAGTTGAATTTAGTAGTGGTCCAACCAGTGAATGATGTCGCAGTTTAACGCGTAACGGAAAATATTAAATAAATATATTGGTGTACTCGTATAAACTAAAAAGCCGCTAGTTTGAAAATAGTACTATATGTGGTGTAATAGGTCAATTTTACTGTAAGTAAGGTTAACTATACTATAATATAATTTAAGTATATTGTTTTATATAAGTTTAGTGTATTAGGGACAAGTCGAGTACAATAGGCCACACTTCACATTAGGGTATGCGGCAAGAAATGAGACAGGCAAATTTCAGTGTAGACCGGCTAAAGGATTGCCAAACCTATAACAATATATCCACCACTTCACCAATACAATACTACTGTTACTTCGATCACGATTCGGATCGACAACGTTGCAACGATCTAAGGCCGTACCAACATCTCTACTACAATTGCAAATCACTCAGAATACAACCTTTACATGAAATAATAACTCTACCAATAAACAACCTAAAATATCAAACCTTCCTACATATACTAATCCTATCCTATATTATAAAATCGTCAATTAAGCATGTTGGAAAATAACTTATGATTGAGCACGTTATGAAACACATTGAGATTGCGATGCTAAGTGAAAACACTAAACTGGTTAAGCTGTTACGAACAGTTACGTCATACCATTTTCAGACCACAAAGTCATCACCACGTTTGAACTAATGCTAACCCACTAGCCAAAACCTTAGGCTAGCTGGTGAAAACATAAAATTGAATGCAATTAAGGCCTTCGGATCCCTTTTTGCCAAGTATTACAACGAATACTTGTAGAGTAGAGATGTTGATGAAACCTTTACTGAAGAACACTTGACCAGTTTCGTTGGCTAATATATCTTTGAGTTGGATACTAGCGAAGAGTTTGGTCACAGGGATCGCGCTTTGTAAAAATTCTACGAGTTGTTTAATGACTAAATTTTGGATCTATAAAAAGCGATTTAAAAGGAGTTGTAATCAAATTTAAAATGGATGTAAGTGAAGGATATTTATTTGTAATGATCACACTAAATACCCGTGAGTATGTAGAAGGTGTTCAGAGGGTTTATGTTAGCAGTAAGGTAGCAGAGGTAACAAAAGGTGCAATATCAAGACTGTATTCGTGCGAGTGATGATCAGAAGCCGTGAGGCTATTCAGGGTAGACTGAATACTTAGATTGACAACTGAAGAGCTATGAAGGAAATACTATCTATCTTGGTAATGAAAGTGTCCTTATATATCCGCGCCTTCATACGTCTTCAGTGTAGGCTCGACTGGCTCGACGTCGAGTCCATCGAGTTCCGGTGTGCAGCTCGACTGGCTCGATACCGAGTTCATCGAGTCTCACACCATACTGACCCTAACCCTTGTGTACGGTGTGTCTGTTGTGGATCCCTGGTGCCTGCCGAGAGGCTGTATCCAACCGATTTCCTTCGTTATCTGCTGCGGAGCCGCCGCTGGTGCGCCCTACAGATGTTGGGTCATAACATTATTCCATATAAGATTATAAAATAACTTGTAGAAACTCTCTACAACATATTATAATTGAAAAATTATCCTTTAAATTCTTAAACTTAAAACTAGCAACCTTTTTAAAATGAAAACAAAAACTTTCTTCAAAACCAAAACTAAAACTCATATTAAGATCCTCAAATTAAAGACTTTTAATATCTTTAAATTTAAAACCTTCAAAATCTTCTAACCAAAAAACTTCAAAAATATCAAGCAAAAAACTCCTATAATCCTAATACCAAAGACTCTTTTAAAGTTCTTTAAGCCGAAAATCTCTAAAATCCTAAAAACGAACACTTTTTAAAGGTCTTCAAATCCAAAACCGTAAAGATCTTTAAAACCTACCATGTAAAAATCTTTAAGAGTTTGCCTATATAGCTAAATATAACGTTACACAAAAGGTTAATATATAGACGTAACAGGTGCAATGGGCGCCACAAGCCCAATAAGCCTAACAAGCCTAATAGGTTTGTTCAGATTTCAAAAGGTTATGTCCAATTATACAATCAATAACTGCATGTTAAGGTCGAAATATACATTCCAAAGGGGCTGGTCAATTGGAAGGTTACCTGGTAAGGCAAAATCATGTAACGACGGACACGATAGGATGTAGTGATGCCTTGATCAATTGGAAGATTGTCAGGTTGACGATGCGGATTAAATTGACTGGTACGGTGGAGTTGTGTGTGTATTAAGGGATTGAAGCGCGAAGGCGATGAAGGATTTGTTTTTAGGATTGCAAGTGGTAGGAAGTGAAATTGCTGTACAAATGGCAGTGGGCAAGATATATTGGGGAAGCACTTGTGTTGCTGAATGATTGTCCTATAAAATGTATTAGCACGAGCACCGGCAATACAAAAATGAAAAGTCGTTAGTGCTAGAAAAGCGTTTTAGTGCAGTGCAATCAAAGTTGAAATTCGCAAAAATGAAAACAAGGGTTAATACAAAACTTATTAATACCTAAAATTGAAGAGATAGAAACTTTGACAGAAGCGGCTTACGTGCCATCCGCCGGACCCTATGAAACCCCACTATGCAACAGAATCATTACTGATTGCAATATCTCAATACACCAAATCCATTTACACTTGCCACAAGTCGTTTTTATCCATGCCAAAAGTCATTCTCTTGTGTATTGATGCCAAAGCTAGAGTTTTTTTCTGGGCTAACGTGTCGATATTCTGGCGTGAAATGCATCACTCGTCATTTTTATGGCCCCCCTAGAAACATAATATCAGTGATAACCTTTGGGATCCACATGTATATCAAGATGAATCACCTGTGTGTATTGTTGATGATGCGACCAGTCTCTCAACTTCCCCGATTGTCAGTGAATCGCAAATTGCATTCATAAGTCCAGAAGGCTTCGATAGCCATAAAAGCGTAACTCTCTGCATTTTCGATGGCACGCTTCTTGTCCATTGTTACAAGTTCACGGTGCAAGTAGACATGACTTTCCACGACTATACCTAGAGGTTCATGCAGGAAGGGTTCCCAGAGTCTGCCGAATATTCCATCAATTTAACATGTCTCCAAGGAGGCTGGGAATATTGGCAACACTTACGTCCATTTGTGAATGAATGCTGAGCCCAGAACATTCATGTTCGTGGTTATCATCCCATCCCTGAAATCAAAACAAGACCTCATATTCACATCTTCACGACGACCACGGCGGCGTATTGCCCAGAAAAGATGATTGTCGAATACTGGTGGGCATATTACCATTAGGGGATCGAACGTCTGCCACCCCAAGAACCCAAGCGCTAGGTCAGGATCATCACAGAACCATGCTTCTATCTGCTCCGAATATAGGTCATGTTTAAAAGGAATGCGGCTTAAGACGAGGTTACCATTATCATTTGGACCCAAAATCTTCGAAAACACTGCCCGGACAAGTGCGCGGTCCTCTTGGCGAAAGTACTTCAGGAATACGTTTCCTTGGTCGTTGTTATCATCAATGGCGAGAATAGCCGCTTGGCAAAGTACGACAGCATCGGCAAAGCCATATTCAATTTGGGCTCGTTGTTTGTCGGAGAACCCTGAGTCAATGTCCAGATCGACGTCCCTTGCGAGAAGAGAGCGGCTGTATTTGACCGCTGGGTTGATTGCTTGTGGTGCACATGCAGCTATCATGACCAGAAAGATCAGGAGAGAATACATGGTTAATTTGAAGTTGCCAGTAGTTGGGATAAGAAGTGTTCAATGATGAAACAAAAGTGCAACAAAAACGCGAGAAGCGAAATGTGGGATACGGATTCACGAAATACGTGTTGTACTGAAGATATTGTCCTAAGCAACCGGGACTTGTAGCAAAAACGCGAGGTTTCCAGTAAGTTCGCAGGCAAATGCTCAGTTGATTGACAGAACATCTTTGTCGACATATGGAATGCTGCCTCTATATATAATATAATCCAAGGCTTGCTGATCTCATTTACAATGTACCGAAGACCTGAGGAGTTCAGATGAGAGAATTTAATGCCGGCTGTCTGCTGCCTCCTGTGGGGTACGTACTCAGTACGTACCGTGTACAGGATAGATTGTACGCCGTGCACCTACCTACGCTCAGGTACTCTGTACGGCGACCTTGCTGCTATAATCGGCTTTGCAGGCAGACCCGTCAGCGTAGGTGATGCAATAGAGTGAGGCATACCCCTGGGTATTTACAGTTCAGGTCAAAAGTTGACCTGTTGGATCCAGGATATCGAGTCCAAAATATCGCGAGTTTATGATAGGATCCGATATATTAGGCTCTACTTCGGAAGCTTGATCCATCACATGGTGTATAAACAGTATTTGGACTGTCTATTATTACAATTATTGATCGACCTCTAGGCTTTTCATAATCAAGTCGATATGATCCACTGCAATACCTAAAATATAGCAGTCATACATACGCCCGGATAGCTATTTATAAACCAATCTATTTATCTTATTAGGTTAACTGTTGATAGGCCTTTAGACGTTGCAACAATTGTCGATTTGAATCGTGGTCGAAGTAACAGTAGTATTGCGTGGTCAAGTGGTGGATGTGTTACTTCCAAGTTTGGCAGACCGCTAGCCGGTCTGCATACTAATTCGTATGGCCAATTGCTTAGCCCGTACTCTAGTCTGAAGTGGGCCCCTACTGTACATGACATACAGTTAATATAGTCAATCCCACAAATAATACAGGCAACTTGCAAACAGTATAATTGTTGGTAGGCCTTGATCGTTGTCACGTAGCGATTCGAATCTCTGGTCGAAGTAACTGGTGTATTGCATTGAAAGTGGTGATGTTGTTACTTCTAAGTTTGGCAGACCGGCCGGTCTACACGCTAATTTGTATGGCCAATAGCTATGGCCCATGCCCTAACCCGAAGTGGGCACCTACTGTACTTCACTTGCAGTCAGTAAAGTCAATCCCACAAACTACAGTCAATTTTCAGTCAGTACAATCAACTAACTGTAAGTATAGTTGACTTAACTATACTGCAATTGACTGCTATTCCAACAATAATCAACTTACAATCAGTATAGTTGACTTGATTGTACTGCACTTGACTGCTGTTCCAACACTGGCTGTTTTTTATTTCGTGTGCGCGTGTCAGTGTGGCCAGCTATTAGTTTGTGGTAATCCCTGAAGTCCCTCTTAACTCCGTCGAGTAAGCCCCTGTTCATTTCAGTTAGTTTTGCACCCAAATTGACTTTAATTGCAACCCTGACCTTACAGGTCCAAGTCTCGACTTTCTTAACTCCAGCACACAAGTTCTTCGCCACAGACTTTCGTATATTACCAACTTGTATACCCAACTTGATCGTGCCAATTCATTTAGTCTTCATTGATAATAGCTTTGACCTTGACACTCTCACAATCTTCAAGTTTGCCAGGATACCCCTGTTTTTATCCCTGTTTGCCGTAACATGACCCTTTAATCGAAGGCCTTTAAAAGCAGCCTTCGATATATATAGTTATCCTATTATTGTCCATAAAACTTTTTAAAGCTCTATTTGGTGTCGATTCATGTTATGGTTCAACCTACGAAGGTATGCCAAGTAGGTGCCAAATGGGTTGACAATTGAGGTACTAAGGAATACTAGAGAAGTATGCAGTGGTTCCTCATGCAGGACTTATGTACACGGTCCATCACATGCCCTTTTACGAGACGTCTACGAACCGGGCCCGGACCGCGCCCGGGCTGGATGCTGCACGTGTACATTCCGTTACGTGCACAGCCACGTAACCTATAGACTCAGTGGCTAGTAGCCTGAGTCCATAACAATTCATTATAGCGTCAACAGGGTTGTCTTTGCCATTAATCTAATTGAACTCTTCGATTTTCCTATTTTTGTATGGTTCGTTAAGGGCTATTACCTAGATAATTAGGCGTTTTCGTTATTATTGCCCAGCTTTAAAAGGTATTCAAATAGGCTTTTTGAGTCGGTATAAATAACAACCGGAATAGCTGAAATCCTCAATTGCCTGATAACGATGCGAAGTGTTTCCTATATAGCTGTATCTATATTAAAACCGGCTATTACGCTGTAAACCTTAAAAGCAAATTCGTTTTACAAAACCTTTTTATATCGAATCAAGGGTTAATAGATCAAGTTTCCAAAAATTACAAATGGTTATTCCCGTAATTTATCCTCACTAACAATCATTATAATGAATTTTATTTATAACGATAAGTTAATATTATTAAGAAAGGAGCAGTTTATAAATATTATTATTTTGGCCTTAAACAGATTAATAGAGTAATATTAATAGATTAGTCCAAGTTTTTTCATTTTTTAGTCCAACTTTCTGTTTAATCAATTTCAATCCTTATTATTTGGAATTTAGGTTTATACTATACTTAATTGATTGTACAATATTTCCGGATTTAATAGGGCCGCGATATAATTATTATATATATATTGTTTCAAATACTTTTAAATAATTGTTATATTATTCTTATTAATCTTAGCCAAGCTACCATATTGGCACGTTTTACGTAAATTAAGGTAGATGTTATTAATATCATGCATGTGAATTAATGATTCGTTAAATTTAGGTGTTTGCCTTTCGTCAAAGTCAAAATCTGTTTATAATTTCAGAGCTTCGAGCGCTTTATTCTATGTTATTGTAATGTTATAAAACTAATAGTTCTAATGAAAAGGGTATCATTAGTCTATATACCTATCATATCAAAATCTTCATTTTATGTAATAATTATAATGAGTTAGTTAAGGGTTTGAATAAATCTTCAATTTTAAATGGAATCGATAAGCTCAGAATGATTAAACATTTACTTGATATAATCTGCATAGTATTATAATGTATCGTAAAATCGTTTCTCATAAGTTTCTATTGCAGAAGTTTAAAGTTGACTATAAGGAAACTTTTTTTGGAGATTACTTACTGATGATATGTATTTGAAGGAAATATTATATCGATAAATGGTAAAATTCCCATCAAGCTTTACTTATAAACTCACTGATAATACAACTATTAGATGATAGTTATATTATATATTGTAAGCCATTATATCGTGACGTAAGTTTGTCTTTATTACCATATTCTGAAGTGATAGAGTCCAACTTTTCGTTTGGTTTGCCAGTGTTTTTGTCCTTAACTTCGTAAATAATATTAGACTTATAGATTATAATGTTGGGTTCGTAAATTTAGAAGTTGCCTTTAGATGCAAATAATATAACTCGTCGTATAAGTAGTTCAATAATCTTTATCATATCGCTTTTTAGCAATGAATTTATTTCAAATATCAATAATGCTTTATATTTATAGCTTAATAAATAAGTTTTGATTCTATTTTTTTCTTCTATTGATCCTAAAAGTAATATAGGTATGCTATGGCATATATTCGTCATCCTAATTTCTCGTATTTCAACTCTTTCGCAGTCGCTCAATACGTCGTTATTTTATCCGCTTGTGAATTACGGGAAAAGGGTTATAATAGCAGATTCGTTTATTTTGAAAATATTCATTATTATCTTTAATATATTTTGTATAGTGTTTGACCTAAGTTGTGTAAAACATTGTCAGATCGTTGGTAGTTTTTATAATTGTTTTTATGTTGGCGATACTTCAAATATTCAATGGACTATGTCATTTTCCTAGTTTCTGCCATACATTAACTTCGCTCTGTAATGGCAAAGTTAGGATGTCGATAGTCTTAGGGCCGTATCTGGTGTTAAGGGCATTATTAATTTAGCGGTTGACAGATCTCTTCCGTAGTCTCTTTAAAATCTTGCTGTACATCTTTTTTTTCTGTGTGATTATCAATGATATATTTATTTCGTGAGAATACAATATATTTTAAGGATTCATCGCATGAATATTATGTCTTTAAGGCTTACAGTGTTATTTTAAGCCGTTTACTGCTATTTGAAAACCTGTTTTCTAATTCTTGAAGCTTTTAATCTCTTACTTAACAACCTTGTATGCCTTACAACGTGACGCATATATTTATAAAGTCTTTTTGATACTTTAATGATATTCAATTGGTTTTTACTTTAATGGAGATTTTTACGTAAGCGGTTAGTTATAATATTACGACAGTTTAGTTCAACCTATTTTCCTATCTTATATCACTTCATCAGCTTTCACCTACAATTCATCGTAATGTTTATCTTTTATTAAATATAAATTGAAGCTGTTTCAGTCATTTCCGCCAGTTTTTGTGAATAAATAAATAAAGTATAATATCTCGCTTCGCCGAATTAATTAACGACTTGGTATATACGTTACCATAAGGATAAATTATATTTAATACTCATTTACCAAACAATCAAATTTAAACTCATCAATTTTCAATTCCTGATCATTTGACGTAATTTAATAAAAAATTAAATATAAAGCCCTAATATATTTCAAAAAGGTCACGACGATAAATATATACTTTTAAATTTCGCCATTTACCCTTTGAGTAAAATTATATATTTATAAATAATATACTGTAAATACAAGTTCCTCAACACCTAGCAAGGTATATAAAGTCGTTCAAAGTACGCCTACCTAATTCGAACTGCGATTTTAAATAATAAAGGAGAAAATCCATAAAATCTCCATTGAATATACCAGAAATACTTTGTATACATATTAGCAATTATGCACTATATATCATTAACTTAAAATAATTTAAATAAGCGATCGATAATAATTAATTTATATAGGAAGCCGACTTGAATAACTTCTAAGTCAACTACAAATTTAACGTAAATATACGCCGAATACTAATCTAAAATAAAAAGGGTTAAAGGAAGCTTTATTATAAGGTATAACAAGGTTTCGACCTATTATATTACGTATGTATTAGATATAAATGTTGAATATTGAGTAACACCTCCTTTCAATTGTAATCATGTTATAAAACGCAAAATAAAATACTTTTATTAAAATAACTCATAATAGCGAATCGTATATTTAGTAAAAGATTTTTGTCGTTGATAATTCTTAAGTCCGTATTCATAAATAGCTAGAGTAACGTAGTTCGCCTCACAGGTCATTCTCGGAATTCGAAATTTATACCAATTATATTACTTTAAGAGGAAAACACTTAATGCTTTTAAAATCGCTAATATGCAAATATTATATAACAAGTCAATGGTAATTTCTAAACTTTATAATTCCGTTATCATAACCAAACCAAAAAACAGACGATTTTTTGGCGTTAATAATATTAACGAGCCTAACAAAAGCCGGGTTCATAACGATATTATCGGTTTCGTCGTATTAAAATTCTATAGCTTTATCCGCGATGACGACCCATATGTGAAGCGAGTTCGGAGCGGTCCCGCTTTCGACGACCCTTCGAAAACCTTTAGTCTACCTTAAAAATACATATCATCACGATCCAATAACTAAACCTACGTCTTAATAAAATTATTTACATAACTCATAGTAATTTACGTTGCTTTATTATATAAGTTTATTGTTGGAATAGTATTATATGTAGTGCAGTAGGTCAATTTTACTATAAGTAAAGTTGACTATATTGAACAGCAAGTTGAGTGTATTACGTTGTTGAGACTTACCGCATTGGGTGTAAGTCGAATGCAGTATGCTGCACTTCACTCTAAGGCACGGGCTAAGCAATCGACCATACAAATTCCAATGCAGACCGGCTAGCGGTTAGCCAAACCTAGAATAATACATTCACCATCTAACCACGTAATACTACTGTTACTTCAACCAATTGAATCGAAAACTTTGCAACGTCTAAGGCCTACTAATGCTGATCAGTGTTTGTCTGCCTATTAGGTTAAGCATAGATAAGCTAAGTAGAAGAAGAATCTACTTTCTGGTTTCGCTTTAAGTTATATGACCGTTGGGGTAGTGGAAAGATTCTTATAAAGAGCCTCTACTGTAGCATCGGTTTTTACGGCAGTAAGTAGAGAAGACTTCTAGGCTGCGTCGATTTTCATGGTAACATAGGGGTAGCATCAGTATCGCTATCGAAAACACTAAGAAATTTTTATTAATCCTTTTTAAAGACGTTAAGACTGACTATCAGAAGTCTTAAAGTATGGAAAGTTAGTAAACGGCTAGGTTATTATTACTACAGGTGTTACTATAGTAAAAACGACTAAGCCCTTACGTTAAATTACCACAACAAATAACCTTCGCCTTTCATTTACAACCTTTACCAATAACAACCTCCGACCTTACTTTCCACACCAAATTTATACCTATACTTCACTCTTTTTCACTCCCTATATCACTTCAATCGTTAAGTTAACTACTTTAAGCGAAAATACCAAGTCGCTTTGAGAAAGTCACGTTACGCGACTATACGCCGAATCGCCAAGTTCACACGCGACTTTACGCTAAAATACTACGTTTCCTACGCCTAATATCACCAAGTCACTTACCTACACACCCTACAGAAGCAAAACTGCCAAAATAGCTCCAAGTTAGAAATCCATAAGGAAAGTTAAAAAACTTGGATCAGTTTTCGTCACGTTTTGCGATAAATAACTTTGGACCACCGATGTTAACAAAACCCCTAATAAAGCTTACCTAATTTATTACGTTGATCCGTATATCTTCGAAATAAACTTCGAGGAAGATTATAGCCACGATATTAGCGCTTTTTATAACTTTCGCGAGGTCTTTGGCTATTAATCTCCTTATATAAAAAAGTTGATTTAGTGATTGGTTAAGACCAAACTGAAGAAGAAGGTTACACACCATAGTATTTACATTCCTGACAAGATATAAGTAGAACTGACAGAAACCTTTTTCAAATTAACTTAATAGAAAGACTACCTTTAAGATCCTAAACTTCAAGATACTAAAGTAAAAGAAAAAGGCGTTAAGAGATTTCAACACCTAAACTCACATTTTAGGGAACCAACAACTTATTTCTGTCTAAGTCAAACCTCTTTATGTGCTGGCGATAAGGAATCTGTTCACTTGATTGACAGTTTAATACCCCTACGTGATAGTGCGAAGTACGCTTTCAGTGGCAGTAGAGCGCGCGAATCAGTGGCCGCTAATGCAGTCAAAGGTATTGATATTGTTGCTTTATATCAATTAATTAAGAAAAATCGTCAGACTTTCCAAAACCTTTGAGTACCTATTTCCCTTAGCAATTTCATCGCTAAAACCCTCTAAAACCTTTTCCCTTTAAATTTGTCTACGCGCATAAACCTACCATAAGTCCTACTATAGTATTTTCCCCATCGGGTTGGGCTATTAGCAATTACCCTAAATACTGTATTTTGAATGCTTTATGTCTTAAACCATGAGGAAATACTATTTAAGCCTAAGATAACTATTGCGATTTTCCTTTAAAACTTATCAAAATGATTAACATTAATTACAAGTTGATAACAGACATTATTAAAATCTGAGATAATATAAAGAAGTATAACGGAAAGCATTATAACCTTTTCGATATTAAGATAAAGCTTTTCCTAAATATTTTTAAGTAGATTGAGGTCTTACCTTTTGAATTTTATTTACTGTTTTCTGAAATCCTTACAAGTTTCATTAAAGACTACTATTTTACCTTCCTGACGAGCGTTACCAAGTTTGGCAAGATTTACGATGGTATAAAGGTATATTTAGAATACGACGTCCACCTTACATAATACCATATAATTAGGATACTATGCGATAGATTACGATAATAGTAATGAAAAAAAAGGAGGGAAGACTAATAAATATTTTTAATTTAATGTTTAACACGTTTTTAATGTGTTAAAAGGTAAAAGGGAAGGCTAACGTTAGCGAAGCTACACTTCGTGAATAGTTACGGGCAGTTATTACTGGTGTTAGTAAGTTCGAATACGCTTTACAACGCCTAAATGCCACCTATAAAGGCTTTTTCAACTAATTACATTCCTTATTTACTACTATAATAACACGTATATCAAACTCGCTCGGTATATATTCCTAAATCAGTAACATTCTTAAAGTAGATAAGGAAAACCTTATGGTAATTAATTACGTCGACCATAAGTATGAGCGCCCATAACGCCTAAGTTTAGACCTATTAACCTTGACCTTAAACTGGAGATAACACTCACGTTAACACCAATAAGATTTAGGCGTACCTATTAACCGCAAGCGCTATCGTCTTAATAATGGTAAAAGATATTAGATTTGTAATAAGGCTGGCTATTAGTTAACTTACTATCCCTACACCGATCGTAGTAATAGGAAACAACGTATTACGTTTTGTATCATGTTACTCTAAAACAAGATTAATTGGATTAAATGGTAAATGTTAAAGGCAATAAGTCAATTAATCTTATTAACGCTTTTAAATATATTAAGTGGCATGAAGATTCTATTTTTAGAATAGAGGCCTAGTAACTAGTTTACTATACCTTCCTATACTGTTTAGGTTGTAAAAACCTTTACCTTTGCCTTAATCATGTCTATAACCCTTTATATACCTTTAACATTCGCGATAATCACGCGAATCACACGTCTTAAGGTATTTTACCAAATAATGGGGCAGTAAGGCACTTAATAAAGAGAAATTCGCAGTATGTGACATTGCGGAGGGAAAATATTATAGCTATTGAGGTTAATCGTTACGATATTAGCAAGTCTAAAGTTAAATTTATCCTAGGCGAATAATTATCGTTACTAGGCATAACAGTTGTTTAAACTATTTTACTAGCGATTTATTTCCATATCCTCAAGGCTTTTACCCTTTTCCTGATTTACTTAAAGGACATAAAGACTTTTAGCGTTGACGTTGATGTTAATACAAACGAACTGGTTAAAAAAAGTTCAAGGTTTTTACTCTCCATTAAGTAGGGCTATTTTTATTTCTATTTTTAAAGTCTAAATTCATGATATTAAACATAACGGAGCCGGAAATACTTTAACTATACCATTGTTTTAACTACCCTACTGTTGATAAATTATATGAAGTATTAAAGTTCGCAGGGCATAATGATATGGAATATGTTTCCCTAAAATCTTTTAAAACGCTTTGTTATTATTGTTAAATGTATACCTAAGGCCTTTCAAGATTTAAGTTTATACTAAAATACAATAATGACTTTGATTACAATATTTTTATTAATGAGTTTTATTTGAATAATAAGCTAGTTTTTTGCGTGGTTGACTTAGTAACTTTTATTTACGAAGCAAAGTTTTAAAAATTGTTTTCGGTAATGGATACGTAGGAAACTATAATTATATTTTAGATTAACACGTACCTAGGTTTACCTAATGTCGTGGTTTACGATACGGGTATTAACTTTACGGCGGGGGGGATTTAGGAAAATACCAAAATAATTGGTATTCAGTATAAATAGAATCCTATAAAAGCCTACTAAAGTATTTAGAAGATTAATAAAGCACACGCCTTATTTCGCCAAATATAAAATATGCTTACATTGGAAATTAAAAGTTATACGGATTCGGCGGCATGTTTATAAATGGTAGGAAAGGGCTGAAACGATATTGTAGGCCTTGACGGCCTAGTGTTAAAGTTGCTAGTCTTTGGATGGTATCCACGTCTGACGACTGAATCTCCACCTTCAGTAAGTACTTAAATACGTGTTATAGCTTACAGTAAAGTATTAAAGGAATTACGAAAAGAATCGGTATGCAGCCAAGTTAATCACTCCCTTCACACCAGAAACGGGCCTATAACAATCGAAGTTTTTGATTTACTATTACAAAGTGAAGTCTTCGTGAGGTGGGAACCGAACAAATAGGAGGGACCATATAAGATATTAAGTATCGCGAACTTTAAAGTAATTATTAAAACAATTAACGGTCTTGTATCTTTACGAATTACTTAGTTCAAGCTTTATATCAGGGTTATTAATGATAAATACCCTTAGGCTAAGTGACGGAGCTAACACAAACCTCCATTACCCGTTATCAATAAGCTAATAAAACGCCGCCAGCGCATACGACCACCCCAAAAAAAGAAATATTAAAGAAGATAAATACATTATAGGTCGTATTTATAATATTATTTGAATAAGCAAAAAAGAAAAGGATAACGAAGTCTTGGCAGTAAAGTTGATGATATAAAGTATTATTAAAACTTTTGGTAAACTTTTTAAAAAAAACGGCAAGGTCGAAATTAATGACTTTCCAACTCATGGTATTATACAATTTGTATCGAAAACCGACTTTAACCTAGAAAACCCAAATTTTACGATTTTGAAGTCAATTATTATCTACGAGGTTAAGGGTAAAATTACGGGACGGCCTTACAAAAAGTTACGACTAATCGCTTGAAGATATGGCGATCAGGGTAAAGAATAGATCTTAACATAGTTGTTTACAATTTAAAAGATTAGTTAACGTTTGATAATTACCTTAGCAATAGGTTTGCTTACCTATATTAAAGGTAAGTCTATACTTCATAACCGTGATATTACGTAATCTTATACATAATTAATGATGGATTTATAACTTATTATACCATTAAAGTTATTACAGGAACTTTGTATTATATACCTTTTAGGTATGATAATACGTTATATTAAGCTATGATACAGATTAATTGACATTAGCGTTAACTGGTTCCTAGTCTATTAATCGTACTCTAAATTACGACTAACTATAAAGTCTTTAATATATGACCTATACTTATTGTTAATATAAGAAAAGAACTTCCACGTACTAGGTATATACCCTAATAATAGCCTTTTCGTTAAAGCTATTAGCTCTATAATATTAACATAATAGTCTATTAAAAACTTTAAGTTTTAGAATTCTAGGTCGGTAATAACGCTAATCGAAAACACCTTACTTAACTTCGGTAAATCGTTAATCTGTACGTTTAATGTTGATACCGGCTTTAAATTTCGCCTAAAGGGTTAAGTCGTTATTTTTACCACAATTGATAAAAATAATAAAGTTAGGGCTTAACGGTACTTCAAACAGCGAATACGGGGTAGCTATAGTGTCATTTTATATCAACTAGGAGCCTTATACGATTCATCTATTGCGGTAAAAGTACAAATACCAACGGATAAAGACTTTGAACTACTGAATAAGAAGCTGAAGCGGCAAATAAGGAATCTGGACCACGGAATGAATATAGTGTTAATAGACCTTTTACAAGCCAAACGAAAAATCTTTATGGGCAGGTATTTTGTAAATAATACCGATTTGTTATGACAAATCTGCATTTTAATGACCCTCGTCAACGAAGAAAAACGGGAAGATCAATTTAACATTATTGGTAACCTAATCCACTAAACTTTTGTCAAGTGTAAAAGGATTATACGAAGCGTACTGGAATCGGAAGTTTATGACATAATAGCTTCTTTAATGTAGTTATATCACTGTGGGAAACCCTTAACTATATTATCAGGTAACTATGGATTCCCTATATCCAGGTGGTAATTTGTACCAACTTAAAAAGCCTCTTTAAATACCTTTTAAAATTCAGGATTACCAGTAAAAAGCGCTTGATAATCGACGTAATAGAACTTCACGATGCCTACGAGGTGAGGGAGATCAATAAGTTCCAATGAATCAATAGAAAAGACAATCCTACTAATTATAGAACGAAAGTATTGTTAAACAAAGCCCTAAAAAGGTCTGTAGATAGTAATACGCTGACTATACACATTAAAGACTATGGGAATAAATCGCCCGGAAAGCTCAAATCACGTAACGGTGGATAAGAATATACTGACAGATTAAAAGACTGCCAGGAAATTAATAACAACAACCTAGTTAAGTGTTATAGTTGAAATAGAGGCCTGTAAAGGGATGTAGCAAAAAAACTTTTTATGAGAGTTGATAAACTCGGATCTCGGAGCGACGAAGCAATTGTGGTCAAATGGGGTTAATTTTTATGCGATTGGAGGCATTTCAATATGAATGTCAACTGGAATTGACAGGGGTCTGACCAGTTGATGAGGAGGCAATTGAGTGGTAACCGGAATAGATTGGTTAGCCACACAAGCGTACGCGCACAAACTAAAAAGTTGCCGATGTTGAAATGGTATTACATGCAATGCAGTAGGTCAAATTTATCATAAGTAAAGTTAACTATACTAAACTAAAAGTTGAGGGTATGATGTTCTGGAGACTTACTACATTGAGTGTAAATCGAGTGCAGTACGCTGCACTTCACTCTAGGGTATGGGCTAAGAAATTGGCTATACAAATTATAGTACAGACCGGCTAGCGGTTTGATGAACCTAAAAGAATACATCCACCATCTGATCACGCAATACTAGTGTTACTTCGACCAATCGAATCGAAAACGTTGCAACGTTTATGTCCTACCAACATTTATTACTATTATATCTAATATAATAATGGAAATAAACTCCAAAACCTATACACAACGTTTCTTAACTTCGGGTTAATCTTACAATTTACGGGTTAATGTATCTGGACGGACCACTCAAGTTACGGACCTATACCGTAGGTAGTATTAGGAAAATGAAAAGACTTTGAGCAATTTAGCCTAGCGTTTCGAAATTAAACGTAGTAAAAAAAAATCCAATTCTTTATAATCCGTCAAAATCGTAAACGGTGTATAAACATTACATAATTCAAAAGATGAAGCCAATTAAACTAATTAACTCATTCGAAAAACACGGGAATAAAAATGGGTTTATAACCTAAGACATTGTATTACCGTTTATATACAGAGGATAGCATATAACTTTAGGTTTAATAATGACAATGAATTACTGTTATAAGTTCAATAAACCAAACGATTTCATAAATGAACTTATCATCTAAATATATTATAAAAAGGAATAATTTGGAGTCAGCCTTTTAATAAAGTTAATTTTTAAAGTTTACTTCATTATAAACCTTTCGCAATATACAATAATCTCACGTACGATAAACACGAATATAAAAAGAGGTGCACCGAAGTTAATAAAACGATTGATATAAAATATATAAATTTTATTTTGCCTATAAGGGGTAGGATATAGGTTAATATTCCTGGTCTCCTCAAATAATAAGTTACTTGTAATATGAAAAGATTATGGTATATAATTGACAATAATCTGTTTATATATAATAAGACACTGTACATTATATAGCAACTAATTGTCTTTATCAAAATCGATTACGGCAGTATAACATAAATTAGGTATATTTTAAAAATTGTTTTCATTAACGAAAAAAAAGTCAATAGTCTACGATATATTAATAAATAGTTCAAAGTTGAGATGAATCTCGGAAATTGGTAGTTGTGATAAATCTGCTAGAAAAGGTATAGTAAGTTAGGAGAAATCGAAAAAAAGGTTAGTGGAGTTTATGAAAAAGGAGGGAAGGTTTAAATGCTACGATAAAGGCCGTATTTATAGGTATACGTAGACCGGAATCGGTAAAAGCGATACATTAGATGATATGTTTAAGGGCGCATTATATGGTACCAGTAATAAAAACGATATGTTATACGATATGTTAAAGTGCGCATTATACAACGTCAGTGGTTTAGAGTTAAACCAGTTGATACATTATACAACGCCTTAAAAGTTACGTTACCAGCCCACACTCAGCTGGCGCTCGGCCCGCATATTAGGCGAGTACAGCTCGCGTCCTACGTTTAACTTATAAGATACTGCGACCCTTATAATGTTAGAAAAAAGTGGGATATATTATAAATTCATGCTATTAGCCATTAAATTTACAAGTTATGTAATTATACACGTAACGGGGTATATAGTATTCGAGCCGTGCCTAGTCTAGATGTGGACTAGGCGCGGTCCGTATATAGCCCATATGAAGGTACGTCATGGGCTGGGTACTGGCCATTCCTCAAGATCCTGAATGAAGGGCCACTATATTCTCTTTTAGTTTTCTTCCTATACCTCTATAGTAAATCCCAATTGGCACCTACTTGGCTTAATATCGTAGGTTGGACCATGACATGGAATATATTAGGAAATAAGTACCCGACTAGTTTCGTTTATGTACTATGACATTCATACTTAAAATAACCAATATTTTGCTTCCTTACCGCCCCTAAAACTAGAAAATCTACCAGATTTCCTTCCGTGACCTGTTTTACTATAAAAACCAAATTTTAAACGCTTAGGAGTTTACTAGCGTATCTAAGAAAATTAATAACAACTTTTTGAGAGTTTTTCAAGATATAACGTAAAACTGACTATAAAGAATCTTTTAAAGTGTTATCATGATTATCATTCAAAAAACCAATTCTATAATTGGTTTTCAAGGAATGCGGAGCTAGTCTATCTCTGAAGGTTTCATAGAATAAAGTTGAGAATATTTCAAAGATATATAGTGGGTTACTGTCAATGGTGATGATTTATTGGGGGATTCTTATTTTATTAATAATTCTTTTTTAAAGAACAGATATAACTTGCTATCTAAAGGGATTTTGTTTTGTAGGTTTGTTGTATTAAAGCATAAGAGATAGTAGTGTTAAAGCCTATAGGTAAATTTTCCTTCAGTGAAAATCCTCATTCTTCTTCTCTGTAGTTACATATTTGTGTTAAAATTTATCAATACATAGAAATGACGAAGATTCATTGTTCATAATTTATTGAAAATTGATGTCAAGTATTATTGTATGATGAACAGTACACAATATCAGCTCAAATGTGATACTAATATATATTAAAGTTAAATTTTAATGGGACTCGAAATATGAGTTTTTATTTGGTCAATACGCCATCTTAGTTGTTTTATAAAGCCTTCAAGTTGAACTAGATATTGGCAAAAATTGAAATATATTAAGCGGTATTCTTTTTAATACACCCAAGTTAAATTCGTAGTACTAAATTCGTTTGGTATTCAATCGTTGAAAATAACTTTGACGATATTAATTATATGTTATTGTAACATTATTATTTAACATACAATTCTTTTTTAAGAAAAACATAGTGATATTTATTTATTCTTTCAATGACACCTCTGTTACGCTGCATTAGTCCTAATACCATTATTTGGTAAAAGATAGGTTTCACATAGTTTATATACATTCTCAAAAATTCATAATTGATATTTAAAGGTAATTAATAGAGATATTACGATCTATGTTAAATTTGCGCCAATCGACGGTTACTTATCGATATATGAGTAAAGTATTGATATAAGTTTAACGATTCAATCCTTTTTTCTACAAATGTTTTTTCACGTTCTTCTTCATTTGGACAAATTCAAAGCTACGTTGAAACTATACCAGATTTTGGTTTATAATAAGCGATGCTTATAATAATATGTCAATATACGTTGCATATATACGGTCCAATACCATAATTTTTCGCTTCAGGCAAGTAATTCCGCCCTAGTACCATATAAATCAGCGCTTTAATGTTATAGTTATTATATTCTATTCAACTCAGCTCACGTTTACTACATAGAAGACTTTGAGTATATGGGTAGAAAGTTCATTTGTATTTCTGAGCGGCGGTTGGAACTGATAAGAATCTTTGTTAAGATTCGTAATATAAAGAAAATAACGGTAAAAGCCTTGGCTAAAAATACTATTATAATAAGGCTTGTCGATCCCAATGTTTGTAAAGTGAAAAGGGGCCGTGAGGCCGAACTTTATTATACTAGTATACATTGATATGTTGATTGTAAAGAGGAGATACAACCCGTATTTTTCGCTTACATCTTCAAAATTTTAATTACATGGCCTCAAATACCAGTTCTCCCTTGTTATGTTACCTCTCTTTTACTAATTTTACACTGTATGTAACGGAAGTGATGATTAAAGTTTAGAAAAAGGCGGATATATAAAACTTTCATATCGGGATCCTTATTATTTTTGTGAAAAGCTTCGCTATCCTCGACACATACTAGGAACCCGTTTTATTAAAAAAAAAAAAACAATATTATTTTAGTGGGTAAGTCGACTATAGGTGTTATATTTAATGCGGTAGAACCAGAGGTTTTGGAGGTTTTAAAGTCAATTTCATATTTATGATGTCCTTTGTAACTGGGATTGAGACTTTTTTGATTGTCGTAATTTATGCCTTTGAAATAAAGTGAGTTCTATGATGAAACTAGCTACTTTTATATCCTATTTTAAGTTCTTACTCCTTTATATAACCCATTTAGACTAATACAACGTAATAGATCTTGAGAATTTGAGATTAATATTAACATTTTAAAATAATAATTACGCTTATACTGAGTATTTGCAAGGAAATAAGGTATTACCGAACGTCTAAAACAAATACGGGAAATATAATTTTTGGCTAAATATGGTGACGATAGTTACTGTATATTGAACTTGTTTTTAAGTTTTGCAACTAAGGGTATTAATTTCATGGATACGATAGAACTTTGGAGCGAATAGGAAAATAATGGTCAATCTTGATTATAAAGATAACTTTACGGTTCCTTTTCACGAATCTGAAATTGGGAGAGATCCGTCTTTACGGGAAAAGGTTAACGCGAATTATTTTTAGCAACTCGATGCCGAGTTTTTATTTACATTCAAACAAGGGTATTTCTTATCGACACCGAGTCCAAGTAGAATTCCGAAAGGTAGTTTCTGTGATTATTGGTTAATAGCCCCCTAAAAATAAATATATACTGAGATTAGTTTGCTTGGTATATAATAACGGAAAATTTCGAATGTAGTATATAAGTTTTCAAGTATCACTAGAAAAAAACAATAATTTCCTATGTTATCGTACGAAACCGATTTTTTATATTATACTTAAAGTCATATTTTGGAAAGTAAGGCCTATTTAATACACATGCTTTTTAAACGTAAAGTAAAAGTCTTCATAAATGATTTAAAAACCCTTTTAAACTTTTGATTTGCTAATATTCATAAAAATACTTTAAGAATCCGACGAAATCCCGAAAGAAGATTTAACTATAAAGTGTTACTAACGATTCGCCTAGAATGAGGTTTCTAAAAAATATCAATTACATTTATGAAAGTACCGGAAAGTAATTTATCAATATTTGATTACCTAATTTTTATTGGAATCCCTTTTTTACCACCTGCTTTCGACACTGGAAGCGGGGTAGAATATGAACTTTATGAGGTATTTGAGTGAGAAGTGATTAGTCTTGTTGTTTTTCATTTAAGTTTACCTAGTGCCTGCAGATTCTCTTCATTCTTCGGATGTCAATTTTATGACTTCAGGAAGCTATTTCTTACCAGAAGTCAGGTCTTATATGTATCTAAATTTTTTATGCTACTATCTTTCAACAGATTGAGGTATGACCGAGTTTTTGAGGCTATATAAAACAAATTAAAGGAAAAAAGAAGTGGAAGTTCGTAGCTAAGTTAATGAGGGGACATGTTTCTTGATATAAAAACAAAGAATAAAAGAATTAAAATAGAAAAATAAAGAAGACTTCTCACCACACTTTGTAATAATCTTTTCAAGATTCCCCTATTTTTAACCACTAGCTTTCAACCTTCCAATAATTTTTTAACCTTTTCACTTTCCACTTTTTAACTTACCTCTTTCATTTTTTTAAAAAAAACTTTGAACGTTTACCAAAATCTCTCTTATTTTTCTTTGCAGGCATATTTTGACCCAAAGCACCGTCATTATTGTTTTTAAAGTTGTTAAGTCACCTTTTTCCTTCCACATCTTGAACTTCATCCTTTTTGTTTTTTAAACTTTGAATGTATGGTTTTAGTGAGTTCATATGGACTTTTCTTCTTTTATTTTTCGTGATAAGATCAATAACCCACAGTGCAATAAACAATTTTATATGGTTAACTGTTCACGGTCTCTTCCATCATAGTTTCATAGTAAGTATTCGAAAGTTTTTCAGATCTTTCTTTTTCTTGACTATAAACCGTTTTAATATATTGTCTTGACTTTTCAGCATAATTCTCTAAACCTAGTATCTAACTTGAAACTTGTTATTATTAAGGTTATTTTTTAGTTTTAGTCCATTGTTTTTACTATTTTTCAGTTTTTTTTTTGATAAGAATTTTCGCGTTGGTTTATAAACTCGACTCAGATTGTTTCATTGTTCGCTTGCGATTTATTGACCATTTTCGGCAGTCATTTTTGAACCAAATTCCATACCGTCTCCATAATAGCAGCTCTCAAGAGTTTTATCGAATGATATAGTTTAATTTGTGTTGGTATATATGGTTTGGTTCTCACAAGCCTGTTTTTCATGGCTTTCATACTATTGGCAGGGGCTTTGTTCATCTTTTTGAGTCGCTTATATTTTCGTTCATGAGCCTATTTCTTGAGTTAAATATTTTCTAGTTATACGAATCCTATATTTAACCCTATTGACGTAATTGAGGATATATGTATATTAATCATCTTAGTTTCATCTTTAGAAAAGAAGTCTATACCCGCAAAGCTTTCGAAGTACCTTATGTTGTTCGAGTAATATTGCTGAGTGTAGCCGAAGATATTCATAATGCATTTTTATATCCGATATATTTCTTTGTTTATTTGTTTACTTGTTCCTTGGAAAGATAAGAATCGTAAGATAAAATTGACTATAAGATATAATTAAATTATGCTACAGATTCTTTTAAAATTAATTTGTTTGAATAGTCTATACCTATAATATTATATGGTTTTAAAGCAATAATAGGTACGAGTAAGACATTAATTTACTTGATGGTATTTGATGATGCGTATGACTCGTATGTTCTCACATATTATTTTCATCGATATAACGCATCAACTACTATACTATGCGTGTTAATGAGTAGATAGTTAAGGTTATTTAAAAATTGAAATATAGATCGTATGTTTTTTTTTATACTTAGTGTCTCTTATCTTTTATAATATAAACAGCGAATCTCTTACTGAGTTCTTATCTTACCGATATACAGTCTTATATGTAGAATTGTATTAAATCACGCTTAAACTTTCTTTTTACCTATGCCAGTAAGTCCACGTTTATTCCCCCACCGTTTTTAAAGTAACATATAAGGCTCTTCTACTAATTAGTTTTATCTATATATGCCGTCGCAATCGTTATGACTAGTCGTATCAATTGTCTTGGATTTTAAATTTCTATAGGTAAGAGAATTCCTGGTTTTAGGTTCTTTAGCATCGTTGGTCTCTCGAATAAGTATCCTCCCACCGTTTATTATAGTTTTCCTATGTCTTTCGTTGATAGTTTGATATTTTATGACAATGGTCTTGAAGGATTATTCGTAATTTTTATTTTTTCATTCTAGTTATATCCATATATGGTACGAATATTAAATATTTCACGTATATATAACTATTACACAATATTGTCTGAAGTTATTTCCGGACTTATTAATAATAAAATTAAGTTCATATTGTTAATATACATCATCTAATGTTTTCTTTCCTCCAATAGTGTATCTTTTCTAGGCGTCGTTCATTTTTTAGGAAAAGATACCTAGAATTCTTGCGAAAGATATGAGCTAATCCATAATTTCAGTAGTATTCGGTAACCTGTCCCAATAGAATTCAACGTTGTTAATTCCTTCGACGAAAGATTTTATCGTAAAGTAAAATTGTAGTGAACGATTTATTGTTATTTCAATATTTTTCTTAATTTCTAGATATATTGTAACGAATGCCTTAACATGCTTTTCTCTCTATTTTCATTTCTTTTGAATTCATTTCAATTGTATGGAAATACTTTATATCGAGATTGTTTAGGATACTTTCACCATATTACATATTTCTGAGATTATCGTACATAATGTTTTACCAGTTATTTACCTTTCGATTTACGGTATAAGGTAAAAGAATTCGTTTGATATTTTAAATAAGAAAGGGTAATTTTCGTGTTTCGCCTATATTACGATTCTATTCTGATATATTTTTTACGGCCTCAATAGTATTTATCATAAATTGAAATGTTTCTCATGAATTTAGCCTTTCCATAACACAATTTTGTGATGAGTGAGGCCGATGTTTTTGAATACGAAGAGAGGAAAATACTGAATATATAAAAAGTTAAATATCGTTTTGAACTCTGATTATAAGGTGTTATAGTTGTCTATATATATATCTGAGACTATTTTACAGGTAAATTTGTATCTTGTTATAGATGTTAATGCTGGATTATTGATTTTCGTATTCTGTCTATCTTCTTTTCGTTGCGTTTTCGCCAATATTTTTATTGTTTTGGCATTTTGGTAACGGCTATTTACCCAATATGAGGTCTTCAAACATGTAATAGATATGTCTATCCTCAGGTATTTTTCAAGGTACGTTGAATGTTAAATATTGTGTGTTTGGTATAATATACAACGTCTTTTATTTATATTTATGTATAATAAGAACTCTTTGATGTTTATTGATAATATCCATTTGAACGAAAATATCATAGTTCTTTCAAAAAAGTTTATTGATTTTTTCTTCCGTAAGTATATTAGATGTTACAGTTTCATTATGTAATTGTTGACTGCAATTCATTTGTAAATGAATCGTTGTTTACCATTTCTTTGGTGGGTAATGTAAATGCGCCTTTATTTTAACTATCCTGATTTAAAGATTTTTTTCGTTTTCATCGCAGAATGAAACCTTTGTGTAAGAATAAATTCGTTTTGTGAGTATTTTAGTTGTTTTAACTTAAATAGATTGTTGTTTGGTTCGAGTTTCATTAAGTGGGTAATTAGATCAGTTACTTCTACATTTTTCAAATTTAAAAGCGAATTTATTTCTCTAGACTTATGCCAATTTTTCGGGAAGTGCCTATCGTCCCTCTCTCCATTTACTTTACCAAAATATAGATACTTTTTACTATCGAATTTGTTGGTTTTATTGGTTTTGGTTTTTTGGTTAGCATCGATACTAGTCAATTCGAATCACTTTTTAACAACTTTCCATTTCGTTTCGTTCAATCTTTAGGGCGTTTATAGCTATTTCTATCAAGTTTCTGAATTTGAGTTATCGGTATTCTCTACGTTTCACCGTACACCGTGTGAGGTTTGTTATTTCTCTTCTTTTTTTCTATTTACTCCAATAATTGTTGATATTCATATGTTGGAACGTTTAAAAAAAAATTCTAAACTCCTAACGTTTGTAATACTATAATATCATCGTTTTGATCTTATGATACCGCATTATTCTTCGAATGAAATTTAGTTATTGTAATTCAATAAGTGACAGTGGTGTCATAAATTAACTAGGAAGGTCAATATTTTCCCCTTTTAAAAAATCATCTAAGTATTATAGGCAAAACTAGTCGAGGTAAAAAAAAATCATTAATTTTAAAATATATTTTTGGTGGGCATTCTCTTTACCTCCTCGAGTAGAACACTATTTCCCAATATTTTTTCCAGTTGTTCGTTTTGGTTTATTACTATAGTTTTTCTTGTTTCATATTTATGCATTGTCGTCTCGTTTTTGTTGTTGGTCTTCTTATTTTCTTTTTTATAAGCTTTATTCTCGTTTTCAGGTATAATTGAGATATTTCCGACATGAACTTCTCTAGTCATATCGAAGTCTCCCAGAGCCTTTTTTATATTGGAGGTTTTCTTTTAGTTTGTGACCTGCTTTATTTTAGGTGCCTACTTTGCTTAGAATATTTGGCGAAGTTAGAAAGTTCATTAATTTTCTTAAAAATTTCCTGTATTTTTCGCCGAAGTTAATTTTTTTTTCTTGTTTTCCTATTTGTTGCTAAATTTCTAACAGTTTTATCCACCTATTTTTAATTTTTATAATAATTACCAAAATATTAAGATTATGCTCGAGTGTTTGATAAACTTTTGTTCATGTAAGCTAGTTGAATATTGAGTTGTATTGGTCTTATAAGGTATTTGACGGGTATTCCAACCAATTACTCGCCATTATGAATAAAAATTAAAGTATTTCTAATATAATAATTAATAGTCAAATGACGTACGAATAAGTTAGGATTTAGTAACAAGTCCTACAAGGTATAATTGATAATTACGAATGCGTGAACTATTTATGTGATACCGCTAATAACTAAAGGGAATTAAAGGTAAGTTAATAATATTAAAGGTCTTTTATTATCTATTGTTCATATTATGGTCGGATTCTCTATTTGAATAATAATTTTTAACTGATTCGCAGTATTCTTTATAATATATTCAACGAGAAAACCTTCATTTACTTTGTATTGGTTTAATATAGATGTTTTAAGTGTTGTCGTGGATGTATATAAACTAGGTTTTTATTGTTTGCGGAACTAGTTGAATTTTTACCATAATAATTACCTTTGTGTATATAAATGATATATATTTACGATTTTTACTTGGTTTCTCTTTGTCTATTGATATAAATTGAACGTTGTGGGGCCTATATATGCGAGTTATCTATTTACATAATACTGGATCATGATCTAATAATTGTTAGAGAATAATTTTGAGATATATTTCTCGTATCGTATGCTTTAGTTTCAATCGTTTTCCAGGCGGACTACGATGGTTTACATACAGACAGCGTCTTTCTTTTCCCGCAGTATTCTATTTATATTCACTTTATATAGCGATGCGAAATGGGCAATATTTTCGCAGAATTGTTTTTTTTCCTAGCCTAATTAAGTAAGAGCATGGATTGTGATTATAAAGCCTAGGTATGAGTGGTTCGAGGCTGTGATGTTTGAGGGTCATGGGAGTTTGACTTTGTACGAGTTGATGGTTGTTCGTTTTCGTCTTTAACTCGAGTATATGAGTTTATGTATCTCGTAATTCTGGTGTCGCAGCTTTTAGCGGTTATTAATAGTGTAATATTTTACATTTTCTTGTTATTTCCCATATTATCGTTAGTATACTGGGGGTATTCGTAAGTTTGTTAGCTTTTCCTGCAAATATATCGGCTTTCCGGTTCAATTTATATATTTCATACTTTGGTTTCAATTATATTTATTTCTATCAAATACGAAGAGTCATTATAGTTCATGTTAGGTATGTGATGAAAATCCTGGTATTTTTCTTGATTTTTCGATTCGTATATCTTCGCGATTTCTTTGTTTTACATTTTGTGTGTCTTTAGAATTAGTCTTCTTATTAGTACAAATTTTTGCATTAGGATTCTTTTTTACCTATGGTTATCATTGATAAGAATAATTATGAAACCTATGGTATGGTTTAGGTACATTAGTCTATTTGAGTACGTATGCGTATTATTTTAAACATATTGTTGTTTATTGCTTTGGTTGGTCCTTCGTTAATATAGGTCAGTTCTTTGAATAAACCATAAGTTCTTTATAGTCATTCAAAACGAGAATTTAAAGTGAGTATAATATTAATTTTGGTATCCACCTATATTTCATAAATTTTCAGGAGAATTTTTTTTTACCGCCTTAAGATGTTAATATATTTTATATAGATATTGTGACTCATATGGATTTAATGAATATTTTCTTCATAAAGTTTTTTTCGACGATATTCTCATTCACTTCGTATTAAACATGTCATTATTATGGTTTCGAAATAACGTTGTTGAAATTAGCGTTTATCTTATCATATTATATATAACTTTATTTTATACCATTCGTTTTCATTCATAAGGCTTATCAAGTCAAGCGGTTGTTGAATCTCGTTTTTAATATTATACCCATATGTTATTTAGTATCTGTTATATTTGCGAAAACCCGGCTTTTTAATTTTTTTAAAGCCTACGAAAGAACTGTATAGCAAATTTATTCGTCTTTTTAAAGTATTTGAATAAGGATTCATAAATACGCCTTCCGAACAAGTTTACTCTCGTCATTATACCATTTTTTATCGTTAAAGTGCGAGATTTTAATGATGGTAAAGAATATTTTGAAATTATTCTATTATTACCCCCTTTATATAGTGTCTCATGGTATTATCTAGCCGCCTGTTTTTCTGGCCCCGGTTTCAAATAATGATTGTGAAGTTTCTCGACTAAGTTTGCATATTGACACTAGGTCTCAGCCGTAACCTCTATGTTTCGAAAGTAATCGACTACACTCTTTCCCGAATATCCCGTAAAAATGTAGGCGAAACTCATATTAAATAGTAGAATGGTAGTAGTAGATTGTGGATTCATTGTTAATAATTGGTATCGTTTTGCTTTTTATATTATCAAGTCTTTTTAAATAATATGAGTTTAAAGTGATTTATATCATTGGATACATTTTAAAAATTTGTATATTCAGTGTTCAACATCTATATTTCATCTCATTAGGTTCAGTATTTCGTATTTAGCCCAAGCTTATTGTAGGGATCGTAAGGTATAAATCTCGTTATCGCTTTGTTTTTGTTCGTACTTATCCCGTTTCATTCGTTCTTTTCCTGTATTGTTCGTTCTACTTTTCGTCTCATTCACACTTGCACTTGTTCTCGTCTCATTCTCAATCTTTTTCGTTTTGTTTTCACTCGTTTTTCGAATCTTTTTGGTTTCTTTACCCTGCGAATCAGGAGATAATTACAAGGAATTCGAGGTTTGTATAGGTCTTTAGATGAAATCGGGATAAAATAGAGATTTTGGGAGGTATTTGGGTAACAGTGGTTTGCATTTTACGTTTCTAATTTAAGTTCAACTAGTACTCAAGGATCAGCCTTATCTTTTTGGAAATCTTTCTATGACTCCGGGTAACTATTTTCTTAACATAAGTTATGCTTGATATGAATATCGATTCTCTATATAACTAATATCGTTAATGTCGTTATGGTATACTCGTATGTAGGGGAATTCATTGGAACATATATTAACTTCTTATACGCGATCTACAAACCTGTTATAAAAATCGTAAAGGCTGCGAAATAGTGTATTTCAAGATTTAAGAGATATCGTGATTACATAGAGAATACTATCGTGACTTTGTTATGCGAAATTGGGTTTATCGAATGTAAAAACTTCCTGATAGAAGTGTAACAGACCCAAGTCTTTTACAAAAGACTTCATTTAACACGAAGCTGATTTTAACGAGGTTTAGAAAATGATGAATCAATACAAATCCCACTTTTTTTAATACCCTCATTCGAATTATACAAGTTTTTCATCTTCAATATACGCTAATAAGTTGAAAATATTTCAAAGGATATCGTCAACATATTCGTTACCGAAAAATAGATCCTGAATAACCGTTTCAACTATAGGAATCGGTTGGAGTATTTCGTTTTCTAAGGATCCGTCATTTTTGACGAAAAGGTCCGCTGTAACATTATAAATGTCTGGAGAATATTAGTGGTACCTGACGACATAACTTGATGTTTATATAAAACGTATGAAAAATTCATAATTGAGTCATTTTATACATCTCATATGGAGTATTAGAGATTTGGGTTGCCTAACGAGTATTAATATAATCGAAGGTATTTATAATATCAAAACAAAGCAACCGAGATTGATTATAAACACGTTTCTAAAGGCCTATGATTCTGATGCTGGTATGTTCTAAATAATTAAGGCACATTATGATTCAATAGAATATTGTGATTTTTTACGAGCTGAAGCCTGATTAATACTTTATACAGTTAAAGGACGTTTTAGATAGCCGCTTCTAACTTTATTACATTGTTTACCCATGACATAGAATTTGTTTCAACTATTAACAAACTAGTTTCAATACTTTTCCAAAATTCACAAAGTGCTTTTTAAACCATCCTACATAATCCCATTGTATGAAATCGCAACGTTTTATGTTTTATTAGGGTCTATTTGTTTTACAAAAAGTTTTTTGATTTGTTAAGTAATAAGGGTATGATATTGAGTGGCGACTAGAGGAAATACAAGGTCTTGATTGAAATATCCTTGAAAAATACACCTTTTTACCGATTCTACATAAAATTTCTATGTCGAAACTTGTTAAGCTTTACTTTAAATGTATTTTTAGGTAAGTTGACGCCATCTCATTCTTTCAGGATTTGATTTCTTTAATATTTAATACCACAAATTTGAAGCCATCTTGTGAGACCTTAATTCATGAGCAGTTAATAATCAATTTGTTTTCAGCCCCTACTTGTTCAAACTTTACGTATTACCGAGCGCCAAAATGTTACCAACTTCACAAAACACCATAATGCTCCTGTATTCACTGTCAATAAACCAATTTATCTAATTGAAAACCTTCTTTTAATATTATAGTCCCTGGCATATAATAACTAAAGTTTCACTTTAACTAAGCTTGATTAAAACAAATAAATGTTGGAAAATGCGTAATTAGGTCTAGAAAAGTTACGTAATATTATGAAAAAATCTATTATATAAGGCAGAGCCACTAATATTACCTCCTAAATAAAGCTATTACTGTCTTAATCGTTTTTATACTTATTTTTTACGCCGAAAATTGATATATCGATCGCGAATAAAAAGAGTTTAAGAAGAAAGTGATAGTTTCTTTGAGTGTTAAAATGGAAGAAACTACCCAATTTAAAATGACTTCAATTCATATAGTCTCCACTAAAACTAATAGTTTAACCTCTAATAAAATTATTTCAAAATGATGATGTTTTAATTCTTTTACCGTTTAAAAACATTCATCGTTAAATACCCCTTCACCTGACGTATTATTTCATCACTTACAACTTCGATACCAAAATTAGATATCAGGATTTCCTGCCTTGCTTTAATGATAAATAAGAGTCGTGCTGGACCATATACATACTTAGGTGGTTCTTACGACTTTATATGGTATGATTAGCATTTTCGAAAATTATTGACGATTTCGACATCCTTTTTCAACCTCTTTATCGGATTTGTAGAATAATCCAATTGAAATTACGATTATTAACAACTATTAGAAACTTTCAGGAATTTTGACGAATTATATTATTATGAACAGAGGTTTTTCCAAAATGCTCTTAATAACTCATGACCGAAAAACAAAAAATGTTAAAGCTCCATTTTTTTTAACCATTAATACACCAGCTATAACATAAATGATATTATGATTTTCACTTACAGTTTCGATTATTTATACGTATAAAAATACATTTAATTCGGATGTATGAATTTTAGTAAAAATGTATTATTATCAAAGGGTTCGGTAATCTCCACTTTAAAAACCACGTTTTCAATGCAAAAGTTATTGGGATATGTCGAGGTTTAGAAACGGTAACCAGTAATATAATATACGTTTATAACACGATAATATGAGATTTCTATTGCAACCTGATCACTGTAGTTTAATACATTTTCAATAAATTCTCAGTTGTTATATAAACCTACCCTTATTTTATTACGGTAAAATAAAAAAATTAGTCAATACATATTATCAGAAATGAAATGGCTGATGAATTGGTGAACATCGATGTCAAATTTTTAACTCGCTTTAATCATAACAATCAATCGTTTACTAATAAAATAAAGTCCATCTTTAGATAAAGAATGAAAATGATTTAAAAGGAATGATATGAATCAATAAGGGTTAAATTATTTTCAATACAAAAATTCAGGATTTTTCGGTTCAATTGAACTCAGATTAAAGTTTGATTAATCTTGATGTGTAACGCCTTCACTACTTTTGCTTTCATTGTCTCCCCTTCTATTATATTGATTTTCGAACATAAAACATGACTATAAGGACTTTACATTATATTATCAACGGTTTAAACCTTTGAAAACATCTGGATATTTCATTCGATATAAGGGAAAGTGAGGTATTACCCACCTGGTATATTACCCAGATGGTTTGAATAAATAAAAATATCGATTACAATCTCGTAAAAAGGTTGAATATATGGGAAAAGGTGAAATTTACATACGAAAAAACATTTCTACCCTGATCATTTCCTAGTTTTTACGAATGTTGAAATCAATCGTCGAAAAACAAATAAATCCTAGAAAGCTAATATTTTCTACTGGAAGAAAATGATGATATTTTACGCTCATTAAAGTTAACTACAATTTACTCCAATCCGCCTTATAAGCTATAACTATAATCATGATATCGATAATCAATTACGAAATTTACCACTTTATTGACTTAACTATAATCGTGATTAAAACCGTTATACCCGCCGCTCAGTAGACCTGACCTTATCAATTGGAGGTAACAAGATTCGGGGAAAAATTAGGGATGGTGACGATTTCACCAGTGAGGTATGAAAGGAGGATAGCGATAGAAATAGAGGGAGCAGATAAATTAAAAATAAAACCCGTGTCCTTATTATCATTATGGTTATCGTGACCTCTATGAAAGTTAACTCTAACCCTAGCTCCACCAATAATGGAAACCCGTCGCATTGATAATACTGCATCTATAACTTAGTCCTCGCTATCTTTCGCCACTTCAATAATGAGACAAAAAGGTCAACATAAAGCGTTTAAGTATTTGAGGAATAAGTTCGTCGAAATTGTGTTATGGTAAGCGGCTAATAACCCTACAACGTTAATAACAATGGAAATAAATCCTCTTTTATATCACATTACTATTTCTTATCAATATTCAATTCTTTATCGTAAAGCTTATAACTATATCGGGGTTTTCACTCACATAACGAACAAATTAAACGCTTGGTTGTCCCCTACCAACGTACGCTCCGTTATTAACCCCTATTGAAAGACTTCGTACGTACCCCATAAAAAGTTGCTTCCCGCTGATTAAAATGAAGTAATCTGGGTCCGTATGTGCTAGAGATAGGGAGTAGGATTTCTAAAAGAATTGAAAAGGGGGGGGAGGAGGGTCAGGGTACGTTTAGACCACTTCGAAACTACAGGGTTCCTTATACAGATCCGCAAACGATAGTTCTTTGAGCATAAGGCCCATCCTTTACGAAAAAGCGCCACTAGTTCCATGGAAATTGTGACCTAATGCGCCAAACGCAACATATAAGAATATAAAAAGGTGCAAAAAAGTATTTATAAACTTATGTGATAGTTTATTAGTATATTGAAAAATATTAACACATTCCTCCCAACATATTTATGGGTAGCTCTTAAATTTTTTACTACTGCCACCAGATTTACATACGCTTCCCTAATATCTCCGCCAATACTCTTGAATGGCTTCCTATATAGCTTACTCACTATGAGCTAGACTGACTATAAGCGCCCTTAGCATGCTTGCAAAAGATGGTTAACTTTTATAAAAAAAAATTGAAAGCTCTAATAAAAGCGCCAAGTAATCAGAACCCACCCAGAAGAGAAGAACGCTACTGCTTACCTAATATAACGCTTTCATGTCAAATTATTTTATTAGGTCTTCGGCTTATAAAAACGCGATTTCGAAGTTTGTAAGTCCATTTATAGGACCTATAAACTGGTCATTAACGTTTTTGTCACACGTTTTAAAGGATCGGCTTGACCAAGTATTACACGTTAGTATTGTATATCGTAGTGTATATCACACACAATCCCGTAAACGGAGCCCTATGGATATAAAAACGTTGTTTTGTACCTATACATAGGATTATATCTTTTCTACTTACCCTTTCTACATAGACTGAGCAGATATGTGGGAACTTTCGAAGGTTCTTTGGCACACTCTTTCCTGCTGCCTATATGAAGGTTTCGATATTACCGGTTATCTCGACGAAAAAAACACGAAGTTTCTTACTTTAATGAACTCGAAACCATGTAGGCTACGGTAATGAGTCATAATAAAACGCTGTTTTTTTAATATCGTCAAGGATCTTTACCTATAAGAAAAGACTATTAATGCTCCACTAAAAATCACCTAAAATATTACTATAAGTAATGCATTAAACATTAGAAAAAGGTGAGGGAAAAGGATTCACGGTGTTTTATGAAAGTTTTTCAGGGTTTTAAATGCGTTTTGAATGGTTTTTCTTTGGTATACTTTGGTAGAATGGATATAATGAATTCCAATTAATAATAATTCGGTGAAAAGAGCTTACCTAAAGTATCTGATACGATATAAATATATATCAATTATAAATAATGTTTTTGAGAAGAACGATAACAATTATACTTTTTATATTTCGGGGAGCATTTGCCACTCTTTTTTAGTTTTAATTAACGTATGCGGTAAAAGAAGTTCTACGCATTATTTACACTTATTTTTGGAAAACTTTGATTACGGCTCCAAGGGAAGTAAAGAAGCAAATACCGATTTGAATAATAACCCTACTGATGAAGGTCTATTTATTTGAATACAATTAGAATGTTTATATGCACTTAATGACTTAAATTGTTTCGTTTTCCTAACCTGTTAAGGTTTTTCGCCATTTAAATAATAACTAGTAATCTAAGGCGATAAATAAGTATTATGGGATTTACTTTAAAAATAAGGGGTATTTTGAATTGCATCTTAATATACGTTATACTCGTTCGACCTCGTGTCACAACTGTGCAGTTTCGGTGAATGATTATACCCCTAAATTTATTTATATATTTACCAGTATTACCATAATTACAAATCGTTTCTCATTTTGTTTCAAGACGATTAACCCACTAAATTTAAGTTAAAATATAGGAGAGATATTTGTGTTTTAGGGTATCGTTTAAAAAAGATTAGCCCTATTGGTAAAATATGTTTCAATATGATGGTAGCAGCAAGATTTTTGACTAAAGAAGTCATCATTACAAGGTTTAATAAGACGAATATCCGCATAGTGGAAAGAAATCAATAAATGAAGCCTTATTATACTATAATCCGACAATACTTTGCAGAGAGAAATATAGCGTGACTCGCTCTCCTTATAAACATTTTTAACGCTAATGGTTACATAGTTTTATACAATAATACGGTTTTGTTACATAAACTCTCTTTTTGGGACCGCATTTTATATAAATTAGCTGGAATTTTCATCTTCCAAAAAGAGACGATTATGAGAAACAATACTGATAAAAGTCACATCGTTTTCGTTATAATTTTCGAGGCTTCTGTTGAATATCAGGAATTTATTATACTAGGTCAATTCGGCTTTTACCTAATAGATAAACAGATTATAAGGCTTAAATCGATTGCGACCTACGAAAAGTCTTGTAGGTTATAAAAGCCAATTGTGAACCTTCCAAATATTTGGTAGTTGGGGTTCAATTTGTTTTGGTAATTGCAACTTAGGCTTTTTATAATAGGAATTCCCTGATAAAGAATTCGACTACGTTTACATCAGAATTCGAATTTACAACATTATCCAACGTCTTTTCCAAATAATAGAATATGACGAGTCTTACAAATAAGTATATCAACGAATAAAGAATTTGTCTCCTTTTTTTGTTTTGTTATTGTTAATATTGAATAATATTAAATACGTTTATACCAAGTATGTATATACTACTTAACCATTATCAAACATCGAAAATAAGTAGCAAATTTACGATTACACAAGTAAATTTAGATGAGATTATAACTATATACTATGTTTTACTTATAATTTATGCAAATAAAGACATTCATGTTATTATCATATAAAAATCTCGGTGTAGTAAAATAGATATCGGCTAAGGATTTATATAACTTCGCCTGGTTCAAATTGTTTTTTGGGCTAATTCGAAATCAAGCAGGTTTCGCTCTTACATAAAAGGGTCTACATAAATTAATTTCAATCATCCGTCCACGAGTTCTTATACGTTCGAAAGGCGGTTTCTCTAACCACTCCATAATCACTATCTAAATCCATGTCGTAATTTTTATCATTACGCGTTAAAAAAATCAATATCAACAATATATATTGAGACCAATATATCAACGAAATTTGAACCGAATTTTGTAACACATTACCTCAATTTTCAAATATCATTGGTAATGATTGTAACTTTGTATGTTATCCGGTAAAACATATTTTAAGTAACGTTAATAAAGGATGTATCTTCTATATATAGGTTTTTATAACTGAAATACACGTTAATAGATTGTAGAAATCGTTATACACGAGTTAAACCATGTTTTCCATTTTAAATTAATAGTATTACCGAAAATATTAGGTTGATTCATCTTATGTTTAATAACGGCTTTGTCTATAAAGCCATCCATACTATTTCTTCAACATGTGAATCCTATTTAACATTGGTTCAGCGTATTGAAATAACGAAAACCAGCAGATTAATATTTGATAACTTGATCGTTATTAAAATAATTGTCGTATTGCGGGCCTCTGACATCAAGACCCAGGGAAAAAATATGAAAGAAGAAAGAGACTGTCTCCTAGTTGAATATATATGCTTACTATGCGGTCGGAAAAACCATCATAACATATATTTAAAATATAATATGTAGACCCATTAATTGTCCCAATGTAGCTTTGTATAAAAGAAGTTGTTACAAATTGACCATGAGTCGTGAGATTTGTCAATGGGTAGAATTCTTGACAGAATTGTAATATATGTGGGCTGGTTCATAAAAGAAAAAATTCAACCAAGCCGCCAAACTCGTTAAGGTATACAAACCTAAGGTTTTTATTGAAGTAATATAACGAAACCCCAGGGGTTTTCATAGGCCCACAACGAATCCAAACTTCGATTCATCTCTCCGGTATCTATAGGATCATTTCATATTGGCTGTTGCCTCACTACATATATGGTACGACCCAGTGATAGTAAAAGTTTTTAAAAGAAATAAAACCTTTTCATTTTCGTAAGGAAAAAGCTGATGAAACCATGACATCCCAGCCGAACAAGAAAGACAAAGAGTATTAAGAATGAGGAATATATGCTAGAGCATTTAAACTATTTCATTTGGGTTAATAAGAAAGTAAATGATAATTAAAACGTTTCCATCAAGTTTCAAATAAAAAGAATTCATCAAAAACTTAGTCAAACCCTGAAGAGAAAATGATACGACTAAAAAGAAGGTACTCTTTATACAAGGAGATGTAAAATATATACCTAAACGCGACTTTAATCTTGACAACCCTAACTATACAATCTTCAACTTATGATACATATATACTGATTATGCAATATCAATAATTCAGTATAATAGGTATATACACTGACAATACCCCCTCTATTGAAATTCTAGCTTTATGGCTTTGGAATAACATTCGTTAAAGGATTCGAATTTCTAGAACTATAAGCCATCATTAAATTTGGGTGACGAAAAACATCTTGACTTTAACCGATCATTAATTTGCAATCAAGGTGTTAACAACTTTAGCATTCATTTTTTTCTTCGTCCAATGAGTTAATATACGAGCTTGGACTATGTTAATAAGAATGATATAACAAGTTTTCACTAGTACTTGGAACAGCGTATTCAAGATAATTATATTACCACCTTAAGCCAGCTAGAAATATCGTACAATCAAACAGTTGTAACTTATGTTCAAAGCTCACTTAATAAGAATTATGATTGACTAGAATGAACGTTGAAGGAGTAAAAGACAAGTTTGAATCGATGGATTGATATAGTTTCTATTAGCTTAACGAAAGCTAAGTTAGCGATTTTCACTAAGAGCTTATTTATTAACGCAACTTATCTATCGTAAAAAAGCCATATTTATTAAAACTATAATATAGGAGGGAAAATTATAGGAAGGCTAGTTCGCGATTATAAAGAACGTATTTAACTAAATATCTCTTGAGTATAAAAACTTCACGTGTAACGTACTTATTTACAAAGTTTGCAGCATAGAAATAAGTTCAAATATAAGTATAATTATTTAGGAAACAATCGATATCGTTACCAGAAAGCTAAATAATATAGTTATCTTATTTGGTATTGGTATGGACTATTCATGATTATTGGAATACTTTTCAAAATCAGGAACTACAAAAGAAAAACGTCCGATAATCAACAGAATAACGTTTCACAAATCCTACGAAAGAAAGGAAGTCAAGAAGTTCACAAGGATTAAGTGAATATACAAACTTACTGACTCTATAGAGAATATATTCGACCTTGCATCAACTTTCTTGGTATCTGGGTATGGACTACCTTGTTAAGGAAGGTAAAGGGCCCATACTGTAAATCAAAATAGTACCCACTTCCAAGAAAAAAAATTCAAGTTTAGTCGTTTTTAACACTATTACTTCACATACACCCTATTTAACCACAATATTAATAATAGAGTTTGCCACTATTTGAATTTTTTTGCCAACCTCTTTTTGACTATGAAGATCTTCGTTGGCGTGAAATACCGCTTACGTAGAAGTGCATTCAGAGAATAGCCTATACAAACAAAGATTCCGTCCCTCGTTTTTATGACAACTAGACCTTCCAGACTTAAACTTGAGTTATATTACAACTAAAGTCTGGTTCCTTTTGTGATTTAAGGTCTTTTTAAAAACTTTGATATGAGACCTCAAATATGACAGGTTTTTTTTTCTTTTTTTTTTTTTCGTTTTTCTTTTTTTTTAAGCCAACACTATATATATGGGCTCCCTTTTACTCATTAGGGTCTTTTTCTTTTTTTTTACCTTTGATATTTTACCATTTACTAAATGTTTAGTGGTGTACCCTTTTTTACATTCTTTTATATTCTTTGGGTTCGTCGCATGTGGCAAGAAATTTCTCATCAAACGGGGTGTTTGTTGCGGGCTTTTGAATGTGGTATAAATGTTTCATCGGACTTTTCATTCTTTTAGGGCTATTGGATATTCGATAAGAATGGGTGTTGAATGGACATTCAAACAGTCGTATAATACGGCACAACCAAGACCATAGTTTTCTCGCTTATAGTTAAGAGTCTTTAAACTATCGGATACTTGAAGACTCTGTTTATAAAGCTGATTAAAGGTCTAGTTTCTAGTTTAATGTTTTATTTGTTAATTTGTTCTATGTGTAACAGCTATATTTCTTACGTTTTCGATATGGTGGGTTGAAACCCATTATCCAAAACAACTTATGGTGGGTTGCTTCCTTGAATATAATTACAAAGTCAAAATCTCTAGGAATGCGAATCACATTAGTTATATGGAAATGTTTTTCAATAAGATGGGAATGAATATAGTTGATATAAGACTCTTTCAACGTGAATTTAATAACTATATATAACACAAAGTTCGAAAGTTAACTACAGGTGTAAAAGATAAACTTTCAATATATGTATTTGTATTATGAAAAATATGATGGTTTGTTTCGTAGATTAAAGAATATAACTTGAAATTGGGAAAATGAATGGGATGATGATTGTATACGATATGGATACTCAAATTGCGAGCTTTCCCACCATCATGTGTATTTTAACATTAGCGAGAGTCACTCTATACTGGTTATATTATACGCCCTTCCCTATAACGGTCAAAAAGAGAAAGATACATAACAAAATTAATATCAAATAAAACCTTCAAAAGGTTGAAAAACAATAATAAGCTAACGATGTATACCAAAACCTACGTCAAAAAGCCACCTTTTTACTTGGAACATGACGGTGTAAAAGAAAATGAACAGGTGTATCCTGGCAAACTGAAATATTGTAAGGGATTTAAAATAGAAGCTATTGTAAATGCAGATTGAATTGATTGGTACGATGAAGTTGAGATCCTAAGTCTTTGAAAAAGAGCATGTATATAGGAGTTAATAAAGTCGATATTCGGAATTGAGGGACGAAGGGTTGTAATTGGAGTCAATTTGGGTGCAAAATAGACAAAAATTCAAAGGGGTCTAACTGATAGAGCGAGGAGAAACTTTAGGGATTACCACAAATAAATGATTGGACATATTGATATACGAAAACAAAACAAAAAGCTGTTGGTATTGGAACAATATTGACTTCTATTTCTAGCAGGTCATTTATACAACAGTCAAGTTGACTGTACTGACTACCAATTTTGTTGACTTTGAAATGGCTAATTCAGACTAGGGTAAGGGCTACGCAATTGGATATACAAATTAGTATTCAGACAGGCAAGCGGTCTGCCAAACTTAGAAGTAATACATCCACCACATGACTACTGCAATACTACTGTTACTTCGACCTCGATCTGAAACTACAATCGTTACAACGTCTAAAGGTACAAAGTCTAAAGGCCTATCATCAGATTTTTTCTTTCTTAAGAAACCTCGAGTGTATAGCGGGTGAACAGTGTACTATGCGGTATAAGGAATTTTGGAAGTCGATTCTAATGAAAATGTTGACTAAACGTATAAAATTATATTTTTACGTATTTTGAATCTTTTTTTATGGTATTGAAGATGGTTTCCTCATGTACTTCAGCTTACATTAGGACGAGTAAGTTACAATTTTGACGAAAATCGATAGCATTAACGACGTAAGATTGTAACGCTAGCTTGAATAAAGAATTCGACTGACTTATACTATTATATTATATTAGCCGGAAGTGTTTCACGATCTGTTCATTTTGTTGTATATCTAAGATCCATGAAATGGGAATTTAAACAAGTTGACAAAACGTATCGAACCATGAATAGATAATTTGGATAAATGTATTAATATGGTACCAGAAATCTTGATGACGGCGAAGTTTATGAATTTGTCGCATGGTATTTTAACGAATAACATTGACCTCATTGTTTCAATACAATTGTTTATAATATTTGTCGACCAGGAAAGATCCGATGAATAGATTACGATTCCCAGAAACCTTTGATACAAGACATCCGTTAGGTTTAAACGTGTCATACGAAGCGTATAGATATTTGAGGTTAACAATATAATAGCAAGGCTCGATGTTATTACAGTGACCGATGGTGTATTAGGGATTATTCTTCAATAAATTTGAATACGTTAAATAGTTATTGTTATTCAGATTAACTTCTGAAGTACATACAAATGTGTGTAAAAGTTTGGTAAGACTAATGAGAAATATTAGAGAATAAACGTGATAGATTGAACGGAGGTATACAAAACCCAGTAAATCAACGAATTTAGGCGTATTAAAGGAAAAAATCAATCCGCCAAAGCTGTACCTAAAGCTATGTTCAACGCTTCGCTGGAAAGGTTTATAAATGGAAATAGTCAAACTATACGAATTTAGAGAGATGTGGATCGGCTGTTACACGATGAGAACGAGAGGACATACCCTGGTAATTTGAAAGACTGTTATGGTAAAATATGAAAGAAACGCGTGATTAAACATATTGGAAAAAAGTACGTAATCGAGAGCGTATAAGTTAGAACCAAAAGACTTGTGAACGGGCGGTGAGAAAGTTAACATTAGAAAATGTGGAGTGTAGGATGATACTTGGAGTTAATTTGGTTATAAAACAGGTTGTAATTTATATGAGTCGTGCTGACGGAGTTGAAGAGACTTAAGCGATTATCAGAAATGGGTGATGAATTACGTTCACTCGTGTAAACAGAAACAAAACTTTGCTAGTGTTGGAAAAACAGAAACTTGTAAAATAGTTAAGTTGACTATACTCAGTGTAAGTTGATTGAATTGATTCTAAGTTGACTGTATTATTTATAAATAAATGATATCAACTGTGGGTCAATTCAAGTAATTACTCAATTTGAATTAGACCACTTGCTATGCAATACGCAATACAAATCAATGTGTAGACCAGCTAGCGATTTGTCAAACTTAAGAGTAAAAAATTACGTCGTTCAATGCAATACAAGAGTTATTTGGCTAACAATTTGAACCGACAATATTGCAACGATAAAATTATATCGAAAATACTCTGGAAATATACCCCGCATTTAAATTTGTCGCCCCTTATATTATAAGATCGTAAATGAGCTACGTTACCAAATATATTAAGATCATTATATTATACCTCTCTTAGGCCGTTCAGGTTTTCCTTTACTTGACTCGACGTTCATTTTCTAGCACAAACCTTGATATATTTGTGGCAAATACCATGCTGAGGTCCATTTATACGTTCGTAACCCTAATGCGCTGAACGAAGATTATGACTACGAAGAAAAAAAAGCAAGTACCAATGAATGTTTTTCATTAGATACTCGATAAATTAAGATTGAGCTAGAAAGTTACAGGGAAAGTATAAGTTGGCGATGTTATACTTCTCGAGTAGGTCTGGACGGCTATGATTGGCTTTGGCGGCTTTTAATACGTTAGTTGGGATAGCTTAAGACGTTGCAACGCTGCCGATTCGATTGATCGAAGTAACAGTAATATCGCAATTATCAAGTAGTATTCTTGGTTTAGCAGACTGCTAGTCGGTCTGCATAGTAATTTTTTTTGGCTAGTTGCTTGGCCTGCGCCCTATTGAAAAGTGGGTGCATACTATACTTGACTTGAACTTATTACAGTAGACCCCCAAAACGCTTCAATGAACTTGCAGTCAATATAGTCACCTTTATTGTAAGTAAAGTTAACTTACTACACAGCAAATACTACTTTTTCAACAACGTTTACAATGTTTTAATGGTATTTATTAAGTTTTGTTTTAGTTAAATAGGTTTTCTTTTTGCCATTATGATAATACAAAGGTCAAGTTTAGTTGGTACGTACCCTTAAGTCAATAGTTCCTACGATTGTAACTATTACTTCTATTTAATTATGAATTATATATATCGTAAGCATGATATGTTAATTTACTTGTTATAGATTTGGCTAAAATTTATTTGATCGTGAATTATATTGGAAATAAAACGTGGCTAAGGTTTTGGTTGATATGGTTACCACAAGAACTCTTGTTATAATAGAATAATAAGTATTGAATTTATGGTAAGTTCGGTTGTTGCTTAAGTTGTTACCAATTTCTCAAAATATATAAATATCGATTTATATTTTGATTTTATTGTGTTATTGTTTTTTAAGAAAGTTACTTGAGCTCAATATTACGTGATGATCAGACGTATTATATGATAAAGATAATATGTTAAAGTAAATTACTCATGGTGAAAAAATTGAACTAAAAAAACATGATAATTAACTGAACATATTTTTATTACTATTTAATAGCCCAAAAACTTAAACTTTCATTATAATGATAAAATTATAAACCTTTTCTATGTATCAAGATTTTTCTATTATTGCACAAAGTTCACCTTTTGGAGAATTGCATTAGATCCGCGAGTTTAAAATATTTTGCAATACAGTATCTATAGTATATCGCGTTGCAATGAAGTAGCATAACAGTTATGAAAATGAATCATTCAAATGCAAGTAAAGTAAAATTTCAGTTTAATTTAATTACTAAATCATCACCATAGAAAAGAACTATAATTCAAATCAATATTAGATGAATTATTTTTTATAACGTTGTGGTTATCCTTTTATTACTCTTTTATGTAGAAAATATCAATATTCATTTCGTTGATATTAATAATATCATTTATAAGTTAGTTTAAGCAGACCAGAGATTTATTTAACTTATAGATATAGGTATTTGTAGTTTCCTATAGTAGGTTCAAATGCAACGATCATAAATATTACGGAGCTCTTGATATATAAGTTATGCGTAGATTTTACTTGACTAGTTATTAACAAGCTGTATATAATACTAAAGTTTGTAGTGTATGAAGATGTAAAATACTTTGAGTGAAATTTCATTCAAAGGTTTTCTTATTATCATCAAATTTATGTCTAATCCTTCAAATAATTCAATTGAATTCTGAGAGAAGATGATAAATTTAATAGTAATATTTTGGCTAACATTTATGACTCAGTAAACACATAAGTTTTTTATATTATAAATTTTTTTTTTCAGGATATCTCATTCCTTCTATTCTTTTGATAGAAGAATACTATTAATTAGGTCAGCATATTATTGATTATGGTGAGCCTTAGGTTATGAACGGTTTTTCTCTCTCGATATGCTTATTACTTTTACAGTAGCTAAGTATTAATTGAATGTAGAAACAATTGTAATATAGTTCCCATCGGTATTTCTTAATCCACATTAACGTGTTAGTAAGATAAAAATGCTCAATATTTTATTATAAAGGGATTATTAAATCATCATGAAAATAATTGGATATTTAACCAATCATGGGTACGTTTATAGATACTCGTAAATAGTTCGATAGATATTGTATTCATTAACAGTTTATTATAAAAGTTTTCTTTGTTATTGCAAAATTTTGATTGCTAAGAAAATATATTTTATTAGTAAATGTTGGAATAAGGATGAGGGTACAAGAAAATATTCAGAAGAGATTACATAGAAAATTTTCAAGATATTAAGTTCATAACACCTTGAATATTCGAAACGAATTTGTAACAAGTAAGGTGTTAACTTTGGTATTTTGAAAAAAAGTCCTTTGGTAGCGAAAAATGATTCAATCTAATGACCTATTTGAGATTACAATAATTGTTAATTCATATACAATCGTTAAAACTATCAATATCCTCACTGTATTTTATATAACCTTGATTGAGCATAATATAAAGTCAAATGCCAATAAAAATCCTTGAAACAAGCGGTTGTATTAATATAACAATTTTTGATGATTAATAAATTGATAAAGCAATATCTACGTAGTTGATCACTTGAAACGAGGAATATTGCGGATGAATATCAAGATTTTATACCCTTGCGCACCTACATAATTATTTAGTTTAGTAGATGAAAAATATTGATAAGGACTTTATTATCAAACTTCATTTATAAGTAATTATTCAATATTTAAACTATCATTCTGAACTAAATAACACAGTTTAAATTAACGGGTTCCTTATAAAAGAGGTTATATGATTAGTGTCTCAAAAAGCGTTTAAAACTATCGACTGTAATGTTACAATATTTAAGTGAAAGGTTTTTTTTACAAGGTCAAGGAAAACACTACGTAGAAAATTTACAAGAGGTTATGATGAAAAGATTCAAGATACCATAATGAAGATATATTTGAAATACTTAAAAAAAAAATAACAAATTAGAATATTATTGCAAGTTTGGTAGCCGTAAATAATATTAGATGTCACTATGATTATCAAGCGTATGAAACCATGTTTGCAGAGTGTATAATACCATATTATGCTACAGGAAGCATTCTTACCAAGTGTATAATAGAGTGTTATACCTTAGAAATAATATTAGCAGAGTATATAGTAAAATTCCACGCTTTGGATGAGGGCTTATAAGCTCTAATCCAAGGTATATATTCTCCTAATTATTTTTCTCTCTTTTAAATACTTAAATTTTAACTATCTATCATCAATACTATGTATGTTACTATTTTCAATAATACTTTTTTTATATGATGACGTAGAATCCTAACCTATTTGAATCAGTAGTTGAGTCGGTTCATTAAAGACGGCCTAGAAAAGAAAAAAACAAACTTTAGTTCAATAACTATAGCTGGATATTGTAATGGTCCCAGCTATTCCGTAGTCTGATATTACGATTTACAAAAAATACGCGGTAACGTAGAAATATTCATGAGAAACTGAAAAAGCCAAATCGTAAAATGACTTTGAAACTCATAGTAACCATAACAAAACTTGAATATAATTTATCAACTCGTTAAGTAATTTTAATTATTAAAAAGACATGTTATTTCAATATTTACTCGATTAATTTTTTTTAAAATATCCAGTGTTGGAATAGTATTACATGCATTGCAGTTCGTCAACTTTACTTACCGCCAAGTTAATTATACAAAACTGCAAATTGAGTGTATTGCTTTGTGCAGACTTACCGCATTGGATGTGAGTCGAGTGCAGTACGCTACAATTCACTCTGAGAAACAAACCAAGCGATTGTCCATATACATTTTAGTTCAAACCGGTTAGCGGTCTGCCAAACCTAAAACAATACATCAACTACTTAACTACGCAATACTAATGTTACTTCGACAAATTGAATCAACAACGTTGCAACACCTAAAGTTTTATTTGGCAAGGTCTACCAATACTAATTAGTGTTAACTTATTGACTTAAACATAGAGTAGCTAAATAGAAGAAGAAGCTACTTTCCGGTTAAGTTTTACGTTATCGTTAGAGTAGAGGGAAATTTTTTGTGAAAAAGTCTTTACTACTGTATCAGTCTCTATGGCAATACGTAAGAAAGACCTTTGAAATGTGTCAGTCCTTACTGCAAACCAGAGGTAGCGAGGCTATGGTTATTAAAAACACCAAAAAATCTTTATTGACCTTTTTTAAAGACGTTAAGATTGATTGTTAGAAGTCTTAAAGTTCGGCAAGTTAGCAAATGGCTAAGTTAGTACTACTGCGGGTGTTACTACTGAAAGAAAAACGACTAACACCTTATGCCAAACAACTATAATAAACAACCTTCGCTTTTTACTACCAACAAAGATCTTCGACCTTACTTTTTACATCAAACTTTTACCCTTATTTCACTCTTTTTTACTTCCAACTCTACTTTAATCGTTAAGTTCGCTACTCTAAGCGAAAACACCAAGTCACGCCGAGAAAGGCACGTCACGTGACTTTACGCTAAATCACCAGGTTCTCACGCAACTCCATGTCAAAAACACCAAGTCTCTACGCTCAAAAATCACAAAATCTTTCATTCTATACGTCTTATACAAACCAAAACCTTAAGATAATACTGACGTCAAAAACTTGAAAGGAAATTGACGTTTTAAGATCCATATTTACAAAGAATTATGATAAAAACCTATAGGGACAAGATGTCGACGAAGGCTTAACGAAAAAGTACATGGTTAATTACTTCTTCCACCACATCGTAAAGTAAAGGAGCGGTAAAGAAATTAACCGTGGCGACCGCACCTTCCAAAACTTTTGGTACCTCTTTGGCGACTGAACTTTTTACATGTAGAATTTTTTTAATGAGGTATTAAATACAAATTAAAAGCCAAGGGATTTACGTGCGAGAAAAAGGCCTTAACTAATAGGCGAAAACTTTTTTCGACCTAGCCCAACTTTAAAAACACCCTTAAGACCCTAATCTTTAAAACATTTAAGGGAAAAAAATCTATTAAGAGATTTTAACGCCATTACATGCGATTTAAGAGACCTCCTTTTTACTTTCCACTAAATTAAGCTACTCTACGTATTAGCGATAAAAAACCTGTTAACTTGCTCGGTAGTTTAATACCTCCACGTAATAATACGAAGTAGGCCTTTAGCGGCGATAGGGCACATAAAGTAACTGCGGTCAATGCAGACAAAGGTATTGATGTTAATGCTTTATGCTAGTCAAGTAAGCAGAATCGTTAAATTTACTAAAACCGTAAAGTAACTATCGCTCTTTAACAATTTAATCGTCAAGCATCTTGAAAACCTTCCCCTTTAATATTTACTTTCGCACGGGAGCCAATCATAGGATTCATTACAAAACTTTGCAACTCGGGCCAAGCGACCAGCAATTACCCCTAATAACTTACCTCGAAAGCTTTAAATCTTAATCTACTAGGAAATACTACATACAACTGGGACGATTATCGCGAATATTCTCCAAAACATGTCAAAATAGTTGACATCAATTATAAACTACGCACGGACTTTGCCAAAATCCGGAACGATACGAAAAAGTATAACTAAAAGCCATTTAACTCCCTTAATACAAATAAAATACCTTTTCTAAACATTTGTAAGTAAATAAAAGTTCGCTCTTTTAGTTTTAACTTACGATATCACGAAATCCTTACAGAGTATGTCAACGATTATTACCTCACTTTTTTAACCAAAGTAACTACATTTCGCGAAATTTACGATAGCATAAAAGTTTATTTCGAGTACGACGTCCAACTTAGTCAATATTATACAAATTGGGCCACTACGAGGTAAGCTATGATAATAATACAGAAGAAAAAGGAAAAATCACTAATAGACATTTTTAACCAGTTCCTTAATAATAGCTAATATTATGTCCAAAAGTAATGAGAAAAGCCTATGTTAGTAAAGTCACACTTCGCTAAAAGGTATATGCAGCAGTCACGGGTGATAGCTAGTTCGAATACACCTCAAAACACCAAAATGTTATTTACGAAGGCTTTTTTAACTATTTACACTTTTCGCTTGCCATAATAATAATGCGTATATTAAACTCTCTCGGTATATATTTTCATGCTGTCAACTTTACCAACGTAGATAAAAAAGACTTTACGGAGGTTAATTACGTTGACCGTAAGTATAGGCACCCATAATAATTGAGGTTTAGCTTATTACCTTCGACCCCAAAAAATAGGCAGCAACCATATTAGTACGAGTAAAGACAAACTCTAGGCGAACCTGTTAATCGCCAGTATTATCTTCGTAATAGTAACAAAAAATATCAGGTTTAGGGAAAATTTGGTTACTAGTTAACTCGGTATCGTTTCGCCGAACGTAAAAATAGGAAATTAGTATATCACACCCAATAACCTATTACTTCGAAATAGGATTACTTAGATTTAATCGTAGACTTTAAAGGAGATAAGCCAATTAATACCGTTAACGCCCCAACACAAATTAAGTGGTATGAAAATACTGCTTTTGCTACGGCTAAGTAATTAGCCGACTGCGTTTTCCTATACCGTTTAGGTGGTAAAAACCCTTACCTTTACCTTAACCAAACTCCTAATCCCTTACACATCTTTAACCTTTATAAAAATTACGATAACCATACTATGTAAGGTATTATACCATATATAGGGGCAACAAGATACTTAACAAGAGGCTATTAGCAATATATAACGTTATGGAGGGAAAACATTATAACCATTGAGATGGATCGTTACAATACTGAGAAGGGTAAAGTTAGTTTTATTCCGGTTAAGAAATTATCATCATGGGAGACAACTGTAATTTAAATTATTATCGGAGTAAATATGTTTTATATCCTTAAGTCTTTTATCACTTCTTCTTTTTACATAAAATATATAAAGCTTTTCGGTATTAACGTCGATGTTAACGCAGATGAACTGGTTAAAAACGGCTAAAGGTTTCTACTCGCCTTTAAATTGAGGTATTTATAACTTCATCTATAAGGTTCAGAAGTAGTTTTACTACATTTCACAGAGTCAGAGATACGTCAACTCCGCTGGTATTTGAATTATTCAACCGTTAACAAACTATATAAAGTCTTAAAATTTGCAAGGCATAACTATATAGAATACTTTATCCTAAATGCCATTACAAAGCTTTTCCACTGCTTCCAAACGTATACTTTAGCCCTCCGTAGATTTAAGTTTACGTTAAAAAACAATGAGAACTTTAATTTTAAAGTTTTCATCGATTCTTTTTTAAATAAGAAGCTTGTTTTTCATGGTATTGATTCTGTAACATTTTTACGATGTTAAGTATTTGAAGTTCCTTTCGGAAAAGAATATGAAGGAAACATTGAGACTGTTATAAATTAACACATAGCTAGGTGTTCTTAACGTCGTTGTCTACAATATTGAATCTAACTTTGCTACGATGAAATTTTTTTTTTTAAAAAAAAAATACCAAGATAATGGGTATTTAATACGAATAGGTACCTGTAAAAGCCCATTAAAGTATTGGAAAGGTTACAAAGGCACACTTTTTATTAAACCGAGCGTATAAATACTTATATTTGAAATTAAAAGCTTTACGAATTAAAAAACAAGATTACAAATAGCAGTAAAAGGCTTTAATGATACTATAGATCCTGATAGCTTATTACCAACATTCCTATTCTTTGAAGCATATATATGCCTAACGAGTGAATCGCCGCCTTCGGCAAGTACTTAGAAACGTGTAGCAGCATAAAGTAAGGATTTAAAGAAATTAAGAAAGAGATCGGAATATTGCTATATTAACGACGCTTTTAATACGAGAAACAGCCCTTTAAGAATCGACGTATTGGTTTTACCATTATAAAGTGAAATTCTTATATAGTAATAGCCGGGTAAATAAAAAGGTCCATATAATATATTAAATATCACAAACTCTAAAGTAGTTATCGGAATTATTAACGGCCTTATACCTTTCCGATCCAGTTATTTACAGCTTTATATTAGTGGTACTAAAAATAAATACCCGTAAGCCTCTTAAGTTAAACAACCAAATGAATACGAACCTCGTCCACTAGTTATCAATAAACCGATAAAACTCTATCAGCGCGAATGATATTTGAAAAAGAAAACTATTCAAAACAAGGAATAAACACTGAAGTATATTTATAATATTATTTGGGTAAATAGAAGAAAAAAGATAACGAAAGTTTAATATTAAAATTATAAACATAAAGAATAATGAAAAACTTCGGTAAACTCTTTGAAAAAAGTAATAAGGTTCAGATTAATGGCCTTTTAATTTAAGTGGTTGAATAATGAGTATTAAGCACTGACTATAACTTTTAAAACCTAAACGGTACGATGTTTAAGTTGAGGATTATTCACCAGATTAAACACTACACTACGTAGTAGCCGTACGAAAAATTAGGTTTAATCCCTTAGAGATTCGGTAATGAAGTCAAAAGCTGGATCCTTATATAATCGTTAAGGATTTAAAAGATTGACTAACGCTTGGTAATCGCTTAAGTAATAAGTCTATTAATTAGGACTAAAAGCAAGTTTAAGACTTATAACTGTAATATAACGTAAGCCTATATGAAGTTAGCAACGAATTTATAACGGATCGTATTGCTAGAACTTCTATAGGAACTCTGTGCCATTTACCCTTTTGGTATGGTAATGCGTTGAATGAAACTATTATATAGGGTAGTAGAAACATACGTTTATTGATTTCTAACTTATTAAGCGTATTTTAAATTACGTCTAACTATAAAATTACTAACGTACGACCTTTGCCCGCTAATAACGTAAGAAGAGGAATTCGGCATAATGGGTATATAAATTAAAGATACTGTTGGTAGGCCTTAGATGTTGCAACGTTGTCGATTCGATTGGTCGAAGTAACAGTAGTATTGCAGTAGTCAAATGGTGGATATATTGTTCTAGGTTTGGCTGACCGCTAGCCGGTCTGCACTTAATTTGTATGGCTAAGTGCTTGGCCTGTGCCTTAGAGTGAAGTGTATCGTACTGCACTCGACTTACACGCAATGCGGTAAGTTTTCACAACGCAACACACTCAATTTGCAGTTCAGTATTGTTAACTTTACTTACAGTAAAGTTCATCTACTGCACTGCATGTAATATTATTTTAACACTGGCGGCTTTTTAGTTTGTGCGCGCACGCCAGTATGGTTGACCAATCTTTTCCGGTTACCACTTAATTACCTCCTCGTCAACTGGCCAGACCCCTGTCAATTCCAGTTAACTTCCATACTGTACTGCACCCAATTGCATGCAAATTGAACCCATTTAACCTCAATTGCTCCGCCGCTCCAAGGTCCGAGTTTATCAACTCCCACAAGAAGTTCTTCCGCCACAGCCCTTCGCAACTTCAACTGTGCCAATTAAACAGATTACCATTAATCCCCTGGCAGTTTTCCAGTTTTCTAGTATATACCTATCCGCCGTCACGTGATTTAGGCGGCTTATTTACGTAGCTTTCGATACGTATGGCTAGCTTGTTGTTATTTACAAACCTTTCTAGTGCTTTGTTTTGCGTAGCTTTCGTTATGGTATCTGTAGGATTATCTTTGCCATCGATCCATGAGAACTCTCTAATCTCCTTCCCTTCGTAGGCTTTACAGAGTGCTATTACGTTGATTATTAGGCGCTTTTCGCTAGTAGTTCCAAGCTTTAATAGGCATTTGAAAAGGCTTTTTAAGTTTGTATACATTACTACCGGTATAAAAGGAATCTGCAACTGCCTGGTAATGTGGTTCAAGGTTTTTCACAATGCTATATCCATATTAAAACCCGCCGTTAAGCCGTAAACTTCTGAAGCCAGTGTGCAGCTGAGCCCGAAGTCCAACACATCAAGTGGGGAACACCTTTCCTTTGTTAGTGGAAATGACTAAGCCAATCATGTGATTAGAATCAGTGGGATCAGCACTGATCCAAGTGATCTAGTACTGAAAACGGTATGAAGGCATAGATATATAAGGACACGGTCAGCACCACATAGATAGTATTTCCTTCATAGCTTTTTAGTTGTCAATCTAAGTATTCAGTCTCAGTATATTCTGAATAGCCTCATGGCTTTTGATCATTACTTGCACGGTTGCGATATTATTCACTCAGCACCTCTGCTGCCTTCTTGACAACATAAAACCTCTAACACCTTCTATATACTCACGGGTATTTAGTGTGATAATTTCATCCGGTATATAGGTTCTGGTCCATATTTGGTAAAAAGTTTTGATTATTATATCGTGGCCGCTTTTGTTAAAGCGAACGGTTTGATTATTTCGTTTATAACCGCTATTGGTTTCGTATGCGGTTTGGATACTATATTCCTAACAGCTTCTGTGTTTCGTAAGCGGCTTGGATATGGAGTTTAGGTCGAATGGGTTTTAATGAAGGGTTCCGAATCTTGATATTTTTTTTATACATAGTTTGTTACATAATTGAACACTCTTCAAAAAGTGTTACAGTACGCCAGAGCGCCTAATATAGGTTAATAGTAACGTAACGGTTTTTTTACCAAATGAAACGCCAAATAAAGGTTCATAATATCATATTGAAGTTATCATTTTTCAAGTCACTTAACTTTTACTATTTTTATATACATTTCAGGTAATTCTTGTAAAAACGTAATATTGGAGTACAAATAGTTGAAACCGTTATAATATTCCGTTAAAGTTATCTAACTTGTATTTATTTGTTCATTCCCTAGCTAATAGCAGTTGACCGAGTCGCCTACTAATTAATGCCGATAAAGGTTTTGGGTTTTATACGTAAAGTAAAATGAATGAAAGAGTAATTATAATATTGTTATTATGATAATGAAGACAAATATATTAAAAGAAGTATTTTATAAAGTGTATGTTACGAATGAAAATTTATAAACCTCTAATCCGGGCAGTGGCTCTTTTTGCCATGCATTCTGGAATATTCATTTCAGACCGATACATACATTTCTGTATGTTTTGGAATGACCATTCCAGACTGCTCCATGAATCATGACCTTTGCGTTTCGTAAGAGTCCAACCTACAGCGTGACACATTATCGTGTACTCTGAAGGAGAGTACCTTGCAATATAGTGCACTACCACTTGACCTATGTAAATTATCTATGAGGGTATACTGCAATATCTACAATTACCATATATCTTTATAGTGAGTAACCAGGCAAGCTGCTGAGTAAGCTTTTGCAAATTGCCAGGTAACGTACCACTCTGTAAGGTGCATTCCTGCAGAGTGCATAATAACATGCCAATTCCCAAAAGTATCATTTACAGAGTGTATGGTAGAGTCTCACTTCCTGTGTGTGAGGTTATAACCTCGTACCTTGGGCGAGCAGTCTCCTGGTGCCACTTTTATTTTCAACTTTTCTTATTAGTACAACGTTATACAAATCTTTACAATTACTTTATTATTATGTTAAAGTATAAGGATATAACTGATACTAATAAGTAACTGACTTAATCGACTATATACAGTATAAACATGAATAAACCTAAGTTAAATACCTATAGCAAGATGTTATAGCAGTCCATATTATTTGTATTTCAATATTACTACTTATAGAAACCATATTCGAGTGTAAAAATACGCAGAAATTCTTTTGACACCCGAAGAATAGTAGTAATATAAGAACTGTAGCAACTTTTAAAAAATTAGAGCGATATTATTAATCTAATTAGTGCCCTATTTATTAAAAGCCCATCACGTTATCTGTTAATTCGCTTTGACGCTTTAAACGTTCCCCAGAACTATTTTAAAAACATCCTATTACGTAAAAAATAATGAGAGCCAAAACCCCGAAGTTTTGAAACCCTTCGTTAAAATCTATCCGATTAAAACAAAGTATCCCAATCCCCTTAACAACTTTGAAAGAAGCTAAAACGTAATATCCAAAACGTTTACAAACTATAAAAGCGGTCCAAATCAAGCAACCAAACCGCTTACAAATCCCAAAAGCGGCTAAGATATAACACATAAACCGCTATCAAATAGAAAAAGCAGTCATAATACGATTTCTAAACCGCACATCAAATAAACGCAAGCTGAGCATTATGTACCTACTCCTTTAAACATTCATTTTTTCTATACCTATTATACCCTGTTTATCTTCCCCCATTCGCTATCCCTAATCCTCTCATAGACACACCGCTTATTTAACGTGATTACTTACTAATTTTGATTATAGCAATCGCTTGGCTAATATAGCGTTTACAAAGTATCAAAGAGATAATTTAAAACCTTTAAATAGTTTATAGTTACGCATTATTTACATTATATTTCGAAATTCTTTATCTTTACCAAACGTCGATACTCCTTACTTTGGATATTTTCTATATTTCAATTTTTTTTCCATATTATATAATTTGATTAAAACTGAACTTCGTTCAATATTCTATTCCAAACGAATTCAAATCCTATTAACTATGTTAAACTTACTTTTTTACCGCTGGAGAACTTCCGGTATAGAAATGTTTTAAACTCTCAACCATTGAAATATATTTCGAAATTTTATAATTATAACTTTCACTTCATTTACCCTAAATACAGGTAATAAATGCATAAACTCTTTATTGAATTACATAAAGTTGTGCAAATTATTTTCAGTACCTGAACTTTTTTTTGTGAGATAATAGGATTAGAGCTTTGATAGGAAATCTGAAACCTTTTACGAAAAATGCCTATATTATGAATATAATCTTTAAAAATCATAACTCAAGTATTATGAACAGGTATTAATTTGATATCTTCAAGCAGGACTTAACGAACCGGATTCTAGGCATGTAGCGTATAATATACGACGTAATTTCAATAATTTTACATCAATAACTCTGAAGCGAAGACATTAATACAACCCGCAATAATAATATCCGAGGTACGAAAGCATTTCGGCATAGACCTAGTTTATTTGAATACTAAAACAAATCAACAATAAAGTAATAGACTTTCAATTCGTAGTATAATACTAGTTGAAAAAGCTCCAAAATCGACTTTATCAAATAACAGATATATTATAAGAAAAGACTCTGTAAATGAAGTAAGTAAGGCATTTGGAATGGCTAAGTATACACCTTAAAGTGAAAAAGAAGTTGGAAACCTAACAGAAAGAAAAGAAAAATTATAATGATTATCTATAACTTAAGCCAAAGACGAAGCATTACTAAAACGTACATTGAAATAAGAAAAAGTTAAAATCATTGTGCCGGTATAGTAAATAACATATTTTAACGAAATAAAAGCTGCTCGGATAATAAGGACTGCCCGCACGGTAATGCAATAAATAATGTAAAACAATGGTATAAACCTTATAAACTGATTCTTATAAACCAAGACCCCTACCATAACCGTTTACCATACCATTTTCAAACTAATACAAGCGATTTTTCAAAACTAATCAACTTCGATAATCCATAAAATGAAAACAAAAATTATAACGGCGAATTATACGATGTGTTCAATGAAGGAATACAGGTAATACATAATACATACGAAAAATTTGATGTTAAACCGTAATAAATCTATGAGATTTTACTGGCCTAAATATTGAGTGTAGTAAAAAAGTGGTATATATATTATTATGACTAATTAAATATATTTATGTCGTCTTACAACCGCTGAATACCGTAATTCGGTAAAGAAATTAACCACGAGCTTTATAGTAAAAACCGGATTAGTATTTCCTTGAAATTCGTAAAAGATTAACGAGAGAATATTGATAGAAGCTTATACGAAGTGTTTACCGCCTTATTGATAAGGTTTCGAAAGGCTTAGACAGCTTTGAACCAAAAATACAAGTTAAACAACCTACTTATTGAAGTAATTACAAAAATATATCGTAAAAACCTAATGTTGTTAAGGTCTCTGCTTATTTATATGAACGTAAAAGAGTAGAATATTAATTGTGAAGATTGGTATTATAGTATTATAGATGTCTTTTATAGTTACGGAGAAGAAGTATTGGGAGAGTGCACGGTACGAATGAGAGGTTTTAAACCTCTTATCCCGGCAGTGCCACTCTACTATGCACTTTGCTAATCTCCCTTTTGGTTTATGCTATGTATAGACTCTGAAGGTGCAATCTGCAGCGTGGCACGTTATTATACACTCTGCAAGAGTGCAGCTTGCAGCGTGATATATTGTCGGGTACTTTACAGGAGTGTACCCTACAGCGTGATGCACGACCACCTTAGTATACTAACTATAGTGTTATATAATAATATTCAAATAGGGAATATTTTATTCTTTTTATGTACGATTCATATCTATAATCCAGTAGTGACAGTAAAGGTGTGGTGCGGCTCGTATCTATAATTCAATAGTTATAGTATAGTTATAATTCAGTTTATATTTGTAATTCAATAGTAATAGTGAAGTTGTAATACGGTTCGTATTCATAATTCAGTAGTGATATTACAATTTGTGATGCGGTCCGTATTAGTCGTTCAGTAGCGATAGTCGCGTAGGCTAATTTCTAATTGATAATGATAGTGGTGTATACTATCGTTCTAGGCAAAACTTTTTCTTTTCCTTTTCACTTTGTCTGGCAAAGTAGCGGTGTGACGGATTAGGTTACGTGACCATTTTCGTAGCTTCATTAACCCTGACAGCTATTGAAAGCATAGTAAAAGTTACGAGTAAGTAATATAATGCGTTTAACGTAGGTATTAACGGTGTTAATACGTATTCTTATGCGTCTTATTTTTACAGGGGTGCTTTTGATACGACTTTTGGAACGGTTGGTTTCAATGTAAGTGTCTCTAATGCGATATTTAAATAGTTCGGTTTTTTTTTTTTTGAGGCTAAGGCCTATAATATTATCGTGACCCACTTTGGTTTTTAGATCGCGTTTCGACGTATTATTGCAGCCCGTTTTTTCCCCCGTAGGTAAGTGCCGAATTACTAATACAGTAAGCCCCTTTTCTATAGTCTAGTTACGTAAGGTACATATGGTTATTTTTCATCTTGATTTTATAGCCTGAATCCCCTACTCGGCCCTTGTTTTTCAACTAGGTGTGTTTTTCAATGTCAAATTAGAACTTCCCCTTTTTTTTTTGGCATGCCCTCCGAATAACGTTTCCGGCCCTTTCTTCTTTTAAACATGTATGAAATACGCGATTGGATTTTTATTTTTCTAAGGGTACGGCTCGAGCTGTGTATCTGGACTTTTTATTGCTTGGTGTATTTTTACTTAAGTTCTCGTTCTTAATGCAAATCTTAGGTTTTTTTTACTCCTTTAGGAAGCTCGTTTCGAAATATACGCTTATCTCTCCTTTCCCTTAAGTTTGTGGTCCAAATAAAGTACTTAGGTTGTCTTCTTTATAAAGGTACGCCTTTTTCTTTCTTCAAAGCGCGTATTGGAATACGCGTTTAGCCTTTCCTTCTTATAAGGTTCTATCATGAACAGTGTATTTAGGCATTACTTTTTATAAAGGTTCAACCCAGATTATGTATTTAAGCGGCCTTTTGGTTCAATCTATGTGGATTATTTCGCGTTTTACCTTCCTTCCCTATGAAAGCTCGTATCTAAAAATACGCTTATCATATTCTTCAATTAAGAACGCGGCATGAATAATGTATTCGAGCTGTCTACTTCCTTAAAGGCTTTTAAGAATAATATTCACTTTTTCTCATTTAATAGACTTTTCTTTTAGTCAGGCTACGGCTCGAACCATGTATTCAGGCCTTTAGATTCTTGGAATTCTTTTTTTAAGGATGCGGTTTGAATTTTTTAAATAGACCATTTGTTTTTCAATCCTTCGCTTTAAATAACGTTTTTATCCTCTTCTTTTTCTAATGTTACGACAAATATTTACTATTTAGACCTCTACCCTTTTAAATTTATGGTGAGGGTTGTAAATTTAAGCTTATCAATACTCAAGTACCGGTTAGACCGTATAATACTAATTAATAAATATATTAAGATTCATTCAGCTTTATCGTCCTTGAAATGTAAAATCGAGGAATCCCTGCGTTTTTACATTTTAAAGATGGTACCTTATAAAGTTGGGTTGTAATAAATAATGTTTTCGCAGCTTATTATACATTAATAAGTATATTAAGTCTTCTGTCTCATTACTGTTTATATAATCTCCTTTCAATTTGGGTATCCATCGGTTGCTATATAGTTAATGTCCATCGTGAAAAATCATATAGAAAAAGATGAAGTAAATCAAAACTAGAAAACAAAATACCCTAAATACATTTATTATAATATTGATAATTAACCTCAATATTATACGTATCGATACTTATATGGTTAAGGCCTATTATTAACATTTGTATCTCTTCATTATAAAAGTTTATGGTAATGAAGTTTCAAAAGCTTTTTATTACAAAATATTACATTTAAAAGAAAATTCTATATACCCGTTGAGATTAGCTATGTTTTCTTTATTTTTATCTATAGCGAATAAACTGTATATTCGGTAAGTTCACAAAATATCAAACACTAGCATTGATGAATTTGTTTTTAAATTATGATAAAATACTAGGATCAGAAGGAAAAGTAAATTTAAATAGTAACTGAAGATGAAAATCATTATGAAAAGTATATTTATATAGTAATGAGGCTCTTGAACGGTTTAGGTACTGTTTTATGACCGGTTCTGTATCTCATATACGTTGTAAATATTACTTTATAGCCATATTTAAGTTTTTCAGGCGGTATGGATGTTAATTTCCCGCCGATTCTAACTTTTATGAGTGGTGAAGATGTTTTTTTTTATCTGTAACTTGTCTTTAAATCGGATGTGTTCTCGCGAAGGGTTCCGAAACTTGGTGGTTTTGGCTCGCGTAGCCTAATAGGTAATATGAAGTTTTTTTTTAAAACTACCCGGGTGCGTTTAGAAAACCACAACTAGTTGATGGATAAATTAGCATGGATTTAAATAGATATGGTACCAATTGGTTAATAATATAATATCAAAGTATTTCTTTTTAGAATCACTTCAAATCTTATAGTTTTGTTACACTTCATGTTTCAAAGGTGCATCAACGTAGTTCCATATTTCTGTACGGTTTTTATAAGGCGTAATATTAAAATATAAATAGTTAATATCATTATAACATCCCACAATAGGTATTCTATTTCGGTTTATACTTTCTTTCATAGACTATTTGTAGTCGACCTAGTTAACTATTAATTAGTGTCGGTAAGGTCCCTATTTATTTACGTGAACGTAAAAGATTATAAAAGTAATTGCAAAGATTGGTATTATAATAGTAAAGATATCTTTAATTATTAGAGAGAAAAAGAATTCAAGGAGTGCACGCTACGGGTGAAATGGTATGAACCTCTTATTCAGGTAGTGGCACTCTGCTATGCACTTTTTCTAGTCTCACTTCTGGGCCGCGCCACGCATGCAGTCGGAAATTAAAAATTGCAGTGTAAGAATTTATCATTCACTCTCCAAGAGTACAGCCTACAACGTAAAAGTTATCGTATACGCTGCAGGAGTACACCTTATAGCGTGATGCACTGCTACCAACATATACTAACTATAGTGATATATTATGATATCCACACCTAATCTTCGAACTTACATTATTCAAACTCCAATAAAATCGAAACTCGTTTTATACGACTTTTAAACAATATTTGAAACCTTTATACACGAGTAAACGAGCCTTGGTTTTGAATTAATAATTGAAAAACCCAAAAACGAGGGTATAATTAAGAAATCAAACCTCGCTAAAACTATATTTTACGTTTTGTATCGGAGGTTTAAAGTATACTTGAAACCGAAAAAAAGAAAAATATCACAGGAAAAGCTGTCATAACCAAAGGTAAAATAACTATTATAGAAAATAAACTTATAACGAAGGGCGAAAATTATCACTTTTATAATAATTTTTACGAACAAGTGTACGAAGCTTTCCAAGTTTCTAGAATTATGGTATTATATTCTTTATAGTCGGCTATGAATTTACTTATTACCTAATAAACGAGTATATTCGGAGTAAACATTGGTTTTGAGCTGATTTACACAGGTCAATACCTCAAAAGCTGATTTTGTAACGCATGCAACCGAATACGGAAACGTAAAGTATAAATAAAATAGGTAACATTACAAATATACATCTGGTAAAAAAGACCTCCAAGGTAGTAATAATGATTATCAAACAATATGCGATAACGAAGCCGCCTAGCGAATTTTGACAGGCATAAGGGATACCTCCTTCCTGTATAACAAAGACCTATATTAAGGAAAAAAGGTCTTAACGCCTACATAACATAGTAATTTACGCTTTGAAACAGGTACGGAAACCTATTCGAAGGTAATATGCCTAATACCGATGCGACTAAAATCTTTACTGCTGATAAACAACAATTCGACGCGTTTGCGGCGAAATTCTCGAAATTTTGACTCGACCTAATAAAAGAATATCGAAAATCTTATTCGGAAAAGGTAGAACATTGTTACTTAATACGATCGTTATAAATACGTAATCTCAAAAGCTTAAATTCTACGTAATTGACTTTAAAACGTTATTTCGGCTATCGTGAAATACAATAAATGAACTCGAAATCAGGGATATAAACACGACCAATCAAATTATCCTCGTTTCGAATACCGCATCTGTACTTTTTCGATTTCACTCTAAATATATCTAGTTTTTCTCTAAATTACTTATAGTTATAGGCATTTACCTGATAAAGTCAGAACTACAAATATTACATAGCCGATGAAGATATATAATTAAGAAACGTATCTTACAGAAGATTCACGTCCTAGGCTATACGAATTCAAAAAGAAAAGCGTTTGAAGTTATCCAAATGTTTTCCCACAATTACCAGATATATTCCAAAACGTTTACAACAGTTCAAATTCTTCTTTCCTACTGATATGAACCTTAATTATAACGTAATTATTAATATATTATGCCTTACCAACCACTTCATATTACGCGTTTTCAATGTAGCAATAATAATTTAAGCTGCGAAATTCACGCTAAATGTTTTCATTACCAATGACTGGAATGTTTAAGTAAATTGTGAGTTTAACGTTTACTTAAAATCCCCCGACTAAATAATATACGATATAACTACGGGTTTCAACTTGACCAAATGGTGTACCAAAGATAGAATCGTTAGTAATAAGTATAAATTAATGCCAGTAAGAATACTATAAGGTTAGAAAGAGTGAGAAGTATTAAAAATCATTGGAAAAATCGAATATAGTATTGTTCACGAAAATGAAAGCGACCAGCTTTATGTAATGAATTCTATAAATAACCATTAACGATTGAAATAATACATTTGATTCGAGTAGGTTTTTTTCTAATACTTCTTATTTTCGGTTTTTACCTCAACTTTTTTTGTAAATTCAATAACATTTCGAGTTACGATATCAAAATCATATGTTATATAAGAAACTATAGCAATATTACGTTCCTTATGAGCCTGAAATAATATTTCGAAATCATCAGATATACGGATCGGCACGCATAAGACCTTATTTTTAAACTTATTACTACAGTTTAGATTCCTAATTTAGCAAACGAAAGATGAATAAACTCAACTTTAGAAGATTTTGAGGTTAAAATTATATGATATATTTGAAAATTTAAAAAGTAATACCGGCTCATTTCGTTAAATGACAAAACGTCAAACAAAAGTAAAACCATGGATAAAAACGATCTGAAAACGCAATTTAATTAATGGTATCAACGAAATCATTTGACCAATAGTAAATCTAAGTCGCTCCCAAATCCTATATATCTCCCGGATATTATATACGAACTTTTACTATTATATAAAGCTAGCCCACCTATATTAATTTTATTATTACCGCGTCGCCAAAAGTGTTTATTTAACTTTGAAAATAAAAAACTTTTCAATACCTTCGTCAAGAAATTTTATTTACGTAAAAACCAACGAAGAAGCGTAAGTTAAACTCGAATCCTCTCCGATAATACATTATCATGAATCTAATTATACCGTATAGCGAATGAATATAAAGGAAAGTCACTATTTGAATTGAATAAAACGTTTATGAATTGAAAAGGTTTAAACTAACGCTATGAAACACTTACAAAATCGTCCTCATATGCCTAGTCCATAAATTAAAAAACAAAGACAGCAAGTCTTATGAAAAAAAATCTAGTTAAAGATAACAGATACGATAACGCTGGTTTGAAAAAATGATAACATAATATCCTACTATACGAAAGGCAAAATCTTTTTACTTACAATTATTCAACTGATAACAAGATAACTATATATAAAGTTTCTTTTTTTATAAAGAAACAAAAAAGAGGTTGGAAAGGCCGGCCTAAAAGAGAACATCTAAAATATACCTAACGGAAAACCATATAATCGACTTAAACGACACAATAATTACCTTTAAAAAAGGTATTATGGACCTTGCACAAAAGGATTAATTTAAGAAGGTCACCCTTACTAACTTCAAAAGCCAAAAACAAGCCAAAGAATACAAATGTTAGCGAATACGCGGTGCATAAGTTGCTTTAATAATATAGCTGAAGGAGATATTTAACATTTTAGTCGTTATATAATTTTAAACCAAACTTTTGAATAATGTATACAAATCGTTTAATAAAAGCCTTTGGTAACATATATATGATTTAAAACGCGGTTTGTATTTCATAACATTCGATATATATATCATTATTTTCTTCATTCTTATTAAAGCTCTCTTCGTCAATAACACCGAGTATTATTCATAAATTGTATTAGGTTTTTTTTTTTTTTTTTTTTTTTNAAAGATCCCACCCTTAGTAGTTATAATGATCATTAATGCTGAATGAAGTGTAAGCAGGTTTTATGAAACTTTTGAACATCGGAAATTTACGGCATAATTGAAATTTTAGATCCCAGAATTATTATATTGATAACGGGTCGGATAATTGTTTGAAACCTTAGTGCAAAGTTCCTTTCTTTCATAATTTACGCTTACTGTTTTTTACTTCACGAATAACCTTTGAAGTTAAGTACTACGAGTAAAAAGCGCCTTATAATCGAAATAATAGCTTTACGTGAATCCTATAAACACCGCAAAATTAGGAAATAAAATGAATCGACTGTTGGAAGGCCTTTATAGTTGCAACGTAGTCGATTCGTATCACTGTGGATAAAGTAACTGGTGGTGCGTTGATATTAATGATTGTTGTTTTTGTAGGTTCTAAGTTTGGTAGATTACTAGCTAGTCTGTACACTAATTTGTATGGTCAAACGTTTTTGCCTATGCCCCACTTTGAAGTAGGTACCTACTGCAATGTACTTGTAGTATAGTCTCACAAACTATAGTCTAATTGCAGTACATACAATTAACTTTACTGCAAGTAAAGTTGACTTGACTGTATTGTATTTGACTATTATTTCAATACTGGCAGCTTTTTTATTTTGTACCTGCACATTAGCGTAGCTATTTATCAATTGATGACAACCTCTAAAATCTCTTTTCAATTCATAGGCTAGGCTTCTGTCAATTTCGATTGATTTGTACTAAAATTAACCTTTATTTCGGCCCCTTATAGCTCTTTTGTTCTACCTATCCAAAACCTTCCTTTCACAACTCCCGTATACAGATATTGCGTTATAGACCTGTATAAATTATATACGCTACTACTTGCGTACTTCTTCTCTGTAGTTTAAACTACTGTTGTCTTCACTATTGTACTGGCGGTCTTTCAATTTTCCAGGGCAGCCCTATTCTTCTACGTCACGTACCGGACGGTCTACGTATCTCTCAATTCATATGGTTAGCGTATTGCTATTCACAAACCTTGCCAGGGCGCTATTGGGCGTAGCCTTAGTTATAGTATTGGTAGCGTTATACTTACCGTTGATTTTCCGAAACTTATAGATTTCCCACTCTTCGTATACTTTCCTTGACATCATTACGTTTATTATTAGGCGTTTTTAATTGGTAGTGCCTCGCTTTGATAGGCATTCGTAAAGGATTCGAGAGTCTGTACATACCACTATAGATATAGGCAGCTGTTCTAGCTGTTTGATAATAATCTTTAATGTAACGTTAGTCACCATACCGATGTCAAAGCCTTCTATTATGCCGTAGATGTCCGAAGCTGCTATACTCCGTATTACGCATTTGCATTTAACAGATATCTAGTGTATAAAGTTTTTGGAAATCTTAAATTTCTCTTTATACTTATAATCGTTAACGAAAATTATTAGGAAGACGATGTAATATGTAAGGTTAGTATTGTTGTCAAATAAACCGTTTACGAAAATCATTAATTTCGTCTTCGTTAAACCCACAAAGGCCATGTGAATTCCTTCTTTCTTATAGTTCATCTGCCACTAGATCCGCTTATTAAGTTTGTTAAAGTTTTTTTTTAGGGGTCGTATACCTGTATTGTAATAGAAAACCTATACGATACTTCCAGTCAGTATAACATAATGATATAGGATAGGTTATACTTGCCCTTTATTTCAGGTATATTTGTAATCTCGCCTCAATGGTTTTATCGATAATCGTTGGGATTATAACTTGTCACTTTTAACGTGGACTAATATAAGTACCGTTTATAGCCTTAATACTATAAATGTAGAGTAACGATTCGTTAAAGTTAAGTTATATACCTTTAGCCAACTTTTAATCAGCTTATACTTTTAAAGGCCTAACCTTTCGATAATATGCTATTTCGCCATTACAAATCCAACATCGCCAAGGAAAAGGGTATTTTTAGTCTATGTACATACGATACCGAAGTCTTTACCTTTTATAATTAATAGGTATGGGTTAAGTAATTGAGTTTTTATATAAAGCCTATTTTTAAAATTCGTCCGGTACTTTAAAAACCAATAAACGCTCATTTTAGCCATTTCGTATAGGAGGTTAATACAACGCATTATCGTACCCGCCGGAAACTTATCCCTTCATTATTTTGTTAGTTTTAATAGAATAATCCGCTTAAAATCGTTAGTTGAAATACCAGTACACTTACGTAATTTCCCAGCTATTAAATGTAAATTAGCCTTTTATGTGAGCAGTCAAACTAGAAATATTAGCGACGATAAAACGCTAAGTAATTTTCTAAATTATAGGAGATTAAGTAAGGATTTATTCCTTATCTTTATTACCATATCCTTAAGCGATTAGTCGTAACTTTTTATACGGCAGGTCCGTGGTTCTATTTAGAATCTCGTAAACTGTCTTCGACTTGAAGATAGTAACGTTTTACCTTTAAAATTACGTTAATGGTATAAACTATACCAATCCCCGTAATAGGAGGCCGTTAATTTTCACATGGTTATTTTTATTGAAGGGTTTGCCTGGTGTGTTGATAATGCCTTCGTAACGTAGTTTGAGGACAAATTTTCCATGTGAAGTTTCTATGATACATAAGCCGTTCTATATGTCTTGCTACTTCCTTTTAAGTTGTAGTGTATGCTGGCGACGTTTTATTAACTTGCTAATAATCAGTTAGGGATTGTTGTATTGACTAATTCACTTGGCTCGGAGGTTATCAACGTCAGGATCTTTATCAGACTTAAAAGGCTGAAGAGGTCTTTTATACGGCTTAAACTATATTGTTTGAAAGGCTGCGGGGCTGTAAATAGTTTTAATCACCACTTTTAAGTTGATAATACTTAAGATATTGTACGACCAATTTTATTTTCCTAACTTGCGTTACAAGAAACCTTTATTTCAAAGAGGTATTAAGAATAAGTTTGTTATCAAGATTCTGTTCCAGGTGTTTAGGGTATCATTAACCTAGAGGCGTACAGTTTCTTTTCTTAGTTCCTTTAAGGCTTTTTTATATGCCATAACACATCTTTGGGTATTTAACGAGGGTAGCAACTTAGCTATTATACGTAGGTAAGCTTCGAATACCAGTTAAGTTGGTACAAATCTGTTAGGGCTAACAGTATCATTAAGGCCTTTTCCCGCTATTTAAAGCCGTGGTTTTTATTTTATAATGCTTTAAATTCCAAGTTTAAGGATATCGTAGGCGCCTTGAAAGAAGGAGTATACCTTTATAACATTGCTAATACCTTAATAATATTTAATGGGGATCTGTTTAAAATGAATTCCTATTAACTTGACATTGGTTGGAAATACCATTACAGTATAGTTGGTGCCGGTATCGTGGAATAATACATACGGCGGGCTAAAGTACGTATCAATTTACAAAGTATGTAGTGCCTCTTATATTTCTTTCACCGTAATGTTTTTAAGGAACTTGGCGTTACGAAAAGCTGTGGAGAAGTTGACAACGTATAATATTAGTTTTACATGCTGGTAAAACACATTTACCAAGACTTTTGAGTTAAATTCTTAGTTTTATGAATGTAAATTTAAACACTAAAGGAGTTTAGAAATGTATTTCACAGTATTGACAAAGGTGTTTAACTGTATTTAGTGTTGGTAAATCTAAATTTTCGTGGCTATTTACGTTCAAGACCTTATGATGCCTAATAGTTACTAGGTAGTTAAGCCTATAATATAATTAACGAAGTTTCGCTTCCGTTAGGTTTAACGTTAGTACTTTCGTCGCTTAAAGATAAAATTAAAGGTACCCTTATTTAAGGCTAGGGGAAAACCTTTTGACGACTTTAAATTATATTAGCTCGTTAGTTTAAACGTGAACATTAACTCCGAGGGTTTTCATATTTTTCAGGCAAAGTAGAAAGGGGGTATGTGATTTCAAAATAGGGGAAATAATAAGGTTAATAATAGTCTTTACCGTCGTCGATTCCAATAAAGATAACTTTTTACCAGGACTAAAGCTAACCTTAACTTTACCAGTATCCTCGTAATTAAGTTCTGTAATAGTATTAGTATCCTTTCGTAATGCTAAGTATTACGAATGACCTTTTGTTCAATACTGTATTTCCCTTATGTCTAGCATAACCCTTTGAAAAACTTACTTCGCGTAAAGGTTTAGAATGATGAAGAGGTATATAGGGCTAGGGTTTTTATAACCGTAGCGGTGGTAGGGGCCTCTACCTGTAAGGCGTTACAAAAATTCGTGATCAACTAATTAATACGTTGCCTCCAAATTAATGCCGGTGCTAGTATTTTCGTATTTGCCGATAGCAATTCACTTATATTCCTTCTTTTTGTTTTTAATACATTTAAATTATGTGAATCATTCGACTTAGCTCCAATTCAAAGTAAAAAGGAACCAAATTGAATAATTTATATGCTTTTCTTTCTATTCGGCAGCAATATAACGTGTTAACAATTAACCTTGTTTGCCGTAAATTTAACATCTTTCAACACCTGATGTAATCTAATTTAGCTTTCTGAAAAATCTTGAAAAGAAGGAATACCCTTTTCCGTTAAAGGTCTAGAACATTCCTTGATCGCACTGGCGAACCTTCTATTTCATCGATTAATTTAGTACTTACTGGAAGGGTGTTTTTCTTCATTATTAAAATCTGGAAGCTAAGGGTATATATTGATGAAACTGGAAACTCGAGTATTACCGTTGCCAACGAAAAACGCCATTAGCTTAAAATTCTTTCGCAAATGGCATTAGGGAAATAAAGAACATATTCGAACTCTCTCCAACTAGTAATCATTTTCCAAACCTGTTGACGTATAGCGCTTTCACAAACTCCCATATTCTCCATTACTTGTTAGCACGATATTAGCCTATCAATCATTTAGTTATCGTGGTATATCTTGTTTTCCAATCCTTTTTTGTAATTTATTAGATAAAACTACTTTATCATATTCCAGTTGGTATAGTACTGGGTAATATTAACATCGTGTTTAAAGTGTCCCTTTAAGCTATTATTTATTTTGCGAAAAGAGATTCAATTTGTTAGGTACCCGAGGTAGTAGTCCTTGGTTTAGCCGGTAAGAATATAGGGACATAACGAGTAAAAACCTTGGAATTCAACTCTTATTTGACGGAAGATTTTGAAAAATAGGCGCAAATTAACGTCGAAGGGGTTATACGGATTGCCGCTATAATTTTCTTTTTCGCCCTAAATCTTAAAGATCGTAGTGATTACCGTAAAATCCTGAACCTTTATATGGACGCATCGAGGGTAGAGTATAATTTATTAGTCGTATGGACCCTTTATATCTCTTAACTAGTGGAAGGATTAGAGTTTTTATTGGTATTGATGGGTAAGATAATAACCTTTAGCAGAATTTAGAAGAGAAAAGTTATTAGTCGTGACCATATTAGGCTCACGTGTAAAGCTGGTTCTTTTATAATTTGGCTGCTAAAACTAAACGTGTTAAAAAGCTTGGTGGAAGTGAGCTTAGCGGTTTTAAAAGGTTTAACGATTTTATTTGATTAGTTGATAGACTTAAAGGCTTAAAGGGTCAAAATCTATCGATTATATTCATCTGCTAATTTGAGCTTAGACAGGTCCTAACGAATGTATATGTGGGTGTTGAGTATTACTGCCGTTAGCAGTCCTTTTTCCCTTTTCTTCCTAAGTACATTGTAGGTTTTTATTCGTAACGTACTCCTAGAGTACGTCGGCAAAATTATCAACTTTATCGACCTTTGAGGGTAGTAAAATCTCTCGTTTGCGTAGGTTAGCCTTTATCATTAATTTTATTGAATTTTCAGTTTTTTTCCATGTTGTAAGATTCTAGTTACTAAAAAAACTCGATATAATCAAAAACGGCTTTAATGTTCATGTTTTTATCGTTATAGTCGACGCTAAAAATAAAGTGGCCGACGTAATTAGTAAGGTATTCGAACGTAAAGTCTTTGTTGACTTCCTGTATTTAGAGGTTGTTATTGAAGTGCTTAACGAAGGTAATTTCTAGGTCCTTAATTACCTCCTTCCTAGCAAAGTCATAGATAGTTTGGAATCCTGCGTGCTCTAAATCTATCGTAACTAAGATTGAAAGATATGATGTAAGGCTTGGTAGTTAACTTGGAGATTTAGGCGTATTTGCGTTTGATGATTTTAAGGCGTATAAACTTAGCGATTCAACGTGGATTCACATAACGTGGCTTTCATGACGCAATATGGTGCTTTCGCTCAAAGTAGCGAACTTGGCGATTAAAATAGTGTGGCCAGTGAAAAAAAATTAAAGTAGGGCAAAAGTTTGATGTAGAGGTAAGATTGGAGGTCGTTGTTGGTGGTAGAGGTTATTTGGCATATAGACTTAGTTTTTTTTCTTTCAGTAGTAGTATCCGTAGTAATATTAACTTAGCCGTTTGCCAATTTGCCCAAATTTAAGACTTTTAATAGTTGATCTTAATGTATTTAAAAAGGATTAATAAAGATTTCTCTTTGTGTTTAATGGAAGAAATACTATTGCCACTTTCAAGTACCTGTGAATAGCATATGAACTTGAAAGTATTCTTTTTAGGTACCTGTTAACAGCAGACGTAGAGTTAGGGCCTTTCATAATAATCTTCCCTTTACCTTGCGCAATTGCAAAGTGTAACCAGAAAGTAGCTTATTCTTTTACTTATCTAATTTATATTTAACCCAATAAGCACTGATCAGTGTTGTTAAGCCTTTATCGTTGCAACGTAATCGATTCGAATCTTTATGGACGAAGTAACTGGTGTTGCGTTGATATTTTTGATTGATTTTTTGGTAGGTTCTAAGTTTGGCAGACCGCTAGCTGGTCTGCACACTAATTTGTATGGTTAAATAATTTGGCTTGAGCTTTACTTTGAAGTGGGCACTTACTGCACTACATTTGCAGTACAGCCCTACAAACTACATCCAATTTGCAGTACGTACAATCAACTTCACTGCAATTAAAGTTGATTTGACTGTCCTGCATTTGACTGCTATTCTAACATCGATGAAAAATCCAAACCTATGGATGTAATAACTAAAGGCGCCTCCAAAGGGGTATTAATAGTGTGCGAAACCATGAACATTCTCTTCATTAAAGTTATTAAATAGGATTTACGACCTTATCTAAATTAATTATTTTATACCTTATATTTGTTCTTTTACTTTCGATTTTTCATATTTATACCACTTTTAACATTTTTTTTACTTCGCGGTTCAAATCCGTTATTTAAACCTCTTTTCAAGTTTTATCGCGGTAAATATCTTTTATTTTTACTCCCCCTACGGATTTTACTCCATTTGGATTTAATATTCGCACCACCTTTGACATATTATCATATTTGTTTTATGATTTACAGTTTTACTAGGTATATTTTCACTATTTCTTTGACGCTTACAATGCGATGCTTTGAAACGAATAATTATATTACTATATAACGAACTGAATTAAAACCAAGTACGCTGGCACAAGTAGAATTAAGCAGAAATCGTAACTAAAAGGAAAGGGAGAGGAAAGAGTCTCATCTTTACTATACTCTTCTATACCTCACTTTCTTTTAATACTAATTTTACCTCTATCAATATTGTTGACACCGTTATCAGCTTTACTAAAGGGACAGCTTTGCTCTTTGAGATGTATACTCTTAAATGAAGGCCCGAAAGATTTCTTACCCTTTTTATGCTGACGCGCAATAACTTCATCAAATTCGCCTTCGTAATAGATACGTAGGCTCCTTTTCTAACCGGAAACAATGGCTACCATTACCTTGGTTCACCGGTTAACCCATATTAGTAATTGATGTTGATCTATTTTAGTTGTTTGCGGAAGTGGTCGCTTTCAAAAACGGTTTAAACTTTATATTTAAATAAGTAAAGAATAGGTTCGTGGTTGAAAAAATAATTTCATGTATATTGAACGTCATGATGGTAGGCGCGTCTTACGACTTCGACTTATAGACCTAAAACCTTCGAAACAAAGGCTTATCACTTACTAGTCTGTTCGTAACAGTAATAACCAGTCGATCGGCTCCCGTTTTAATAGTAATGACTAATAGACTTTTCCGCGTCCGCGAAAGTAATATTATTCATACCAATTGTATTTATGAGTATCCCGGGATTATGGACTCAAGCATGTCGTTTTAACACCTTACGTATTAAAAAATATTTCGTCGTACCTTAAAAATATTTAACTTGAAGTAATAAAGGAAGTTAACTTTGAATACCTTGTTTATAAAGCTACTAATATAACGTAATAAAAGAAGATAATTTAGGATATGGATCGCATTATAGCTTTATTAAGTTACGTTAATGGAGGTAAGTAGGAGTAACTTTAATGGGTATTTGAGATGTTACTTATAGGAAAGAGGTAAGGTATATAATTTATAAAGCCCTTTGATATTTCCCTTAAGAGTCAAGGGAAGGCGATAAATAGGAAAAGAGGGGAAAGGAGATAACAGTTTAGTCGATGGCGTCGTCAATGGGAGTCGCGGCAAAAAAAAAAAAAATGCGGTAATTAATAAGGTGTTATCTGATATAGTAAGGTTAAGAGTAGGAATAGCGGTGGCGCGGCACGCGGTAGCGGCAATAACTTAGTCGTTTTAACTCTTCCACGTTAATCGGCGCCCAAATTTCCTAATTTTACGCGATATGTCTTTAAAAACAAAGTTAATTTATGGAGTTAGTTAAGTCACCTTCCTATAAAAACGGTGCAAAGTATTTAATTTGGATAAGAAGTTGAGTTTACATACGTTAATTAACTAATTGGGATTTACGTTCGTAATAAGGGCGCGTCGTTAGAGTTAAGATGAAAATAAGTTTTACCTAAAACAATAGTAATACATCTTTTTATAGTAACTCCAAAACACATAACACCATAATAATACCCCTATAATATCTGAGTAATTACACCTTTATGGGGAGGAATAAGGAACACCATTAATAATTATACTGCAACCAATTGTGTAAACCAAATAAACCCTTACAATAATTACTACCGCGGCTAGAAGCTACTAATATAAATCTCTAAAATCTAACTACTTCAGCTAAGAACTACAAATTAAAACCTTTACATTCTATACCACAACCACTATTATTACTAAACCGCGAATATGAATTACGGTACAAAATATACTATTACTACTGAATAAGGACTATAGACTGTAATAATGAAAGAAAAAATGTCGATATAGATATTACCATATATATTAATTGTTAGTAAGCGACTACGCTACAACGTACACCTTTATAGCGTGCCAGGTAATATACCACTTCACAAGTTTTATTACTGAAAAATGAATAATAACCTACTACGTTTTAGAAATAGCATTTGCCAAGTATACGGTAAAATATCACAAGTCAAAAGGGAAATAAACAAAGTATATAGTAAAGTGCTACTGCTTAGATAAGTCGTGATAGCCTCTCACCTATGGAGTATAGTCTCTGGATTTCTCTTCTCTCTTCAACCAATCTTACTAATAAAATTCAATACTCATCTTTATGATTAATCTCATACTACATTAACGTATAGAGACCTTACCAACACTTATATTATTAATAAGTACAGGTCGCATATTCGGAACTGTATATTTAGACGAGATTTGAAGTACGCTTGATAAGTTATGATTGAATGGACGTTTGCTTTTGCCAGTTTGTATAGTAGTTTCATATACCGTATTACCGTTTCTTGAGGTTATTTTGTACTTAGATTATAAGGTAACTATAAAAAGACGATTTGATGTAAATCGGACGCTAATAGTATGTATACTTACGTTATATTCAGACTATTGAATGTGAATTTGAATTCAATTTTGGCTAGAAAACTTGCTATTAATATGACTACTAAGCACTAGTTGATTTTTTGAATCGTTAATGATTATATAAGGATTTGAATTTTCTCTTTATTATTAAATACTTGGGCTATTCAACGTAACTTTTCATATAGCCGCCCCATGTTTTTGCCTTCAACTTTGTGTACTATCCTAGACTTACAGATTGTAATATTTGGGTTTTGGAGGTTTAAGTTGGTTTTAGGAACCCATTTTACCACTGTTTGAATTAGGAAACCGTTGATATTATGTTTTTTTCTTTTGAAGTATTTACTAGAAGTTCTATAATACTTTATATACAGAGCTTTAATGTTAAGTTTCCTTGGTATTTTTCTTTTTTATTCATCTAAGTAGTATTTTAGATGTGAATTAGTATGTATTTCCTATTTTTGGTGTTCTTTTTTTTCGCTGGTCCTCTTTTCCACTGATTGTTCACGCTGGTGGCGTCTTATTGACTTGTTCATAAAGTATAGAGGAGGGTTTTATTGGCTCTGTAGTTTATCTTGATGTTCTTTATTGTTAGTTTCCTTAATATAGGGATTGACTTAGATGGTATGAAACGTTGTGAGGTTATTATCAGTTTTAATAACTACTTTTGAACTTGCGGTACTTAAGGTTTTGTATAGGTTGGTCCACTTGAATGGTTCCTATTACACTAGAACTTTACTTTCTAGTAGTAAAGTCGACTATCGATTATCTTGGGACCGTCTTCGGTGTTACGGGCGTCGTTGATTTGGAGACTTGCTGATTGCTTCTATAGCGTCTTTGGTGCCCTGTTGTGGTCCATATATTTTTTCTGAGTATTTTCAAATAACGTAGATTAAATCGCTATACATGGGTATAAGCTTAAGACCAGTAGCATTGAAATTGAAATTTTAGGTTCTATAGTATCGTTTAGGCCCTTTATCGCTATTTGAAGTCGTGACTTTTTGTTTGAAAAGCTTTGAATCTTTATTTTGAGGATATTGTACGTTTTTCAGAGTAGTTGATACGCCCTTTCCATCTTTCAAATAATTTAATACACCTCTATAGGCAACTGTTTGTACTCAATCACTATTATTTTGGAACTTACATGAAATTTCGTCGTCATAATGTTAGTATTGTTATGGTAGACTAAGGCGGTAGGTAGGATTGAGTACGTGTTAATTTAGAGTATTCTTAGCGTTTCTTACATGTCCTTCACTAATAAAGACTTCAGAGATTTTGCTTTGTGTAACGATATTGCGGAGTAAAAAACATAAAGAACAGTCTAATTATTTAAGTATAATGCATTAAAGATGACTTTGTAGTTGAAGTACATATTATCTTTAGTGTAAATTAAAATTTACGGGGGGCTTTAGTATAAGTTTTGGAGTTGTGATAGAGTTTTTCGATGTTTTTTAGAGTAGAGTATTTTACATATTCATGTCTTATGGATTTTGGGATTTTCTATAGCTTATTAATAGTTGTTTGACTGAAGAGTCGGTGTAGTTGATGTATCTTTAATTTTGCCGGGTTCCATATCATTTCTTTTGGTCTTTCAAGATGACTTTTTCTGTGATTTTAATTGGAGGTGGGGGGGAATCTTTAGCCGCTTTTGACTAGTTCGTCGGTCTGAAGTTAAGGTTTATACCGAGAGTTTTTATGCACTTTAAGAAGAGAAGGAAAGTGGTAGGTAACTTAAGGATAAACAATGGCATCAAGCTAATAATAGTTTAAATTACTATTGTTTTAGTAACGATTGTTGTTTGTTTGTGCTGAATTTGACTTTATCCTTGTTAGTATTTTAACGATTGTTTTCAGTAGTAGCAGTGTTTTTTCTTTATAATGTGACGTATTTCAAATAGTTTTTTTGCTAAGTTTCTTATTGTTTATGTGTTTGGTATAATTATTTTCAATGTGTGGTTCTCATAACAATTGCAAATGTTAGAAGTATATAAGGGGGTATGGGCTTTATTAGGGCAAAGGTAAGGGTCTTTGTTACTTGAATAGTATAGAAAGGTGTATTTGGTTAGTTATTTAGCCGCATTATAAGTATCATCATTATGTTACTTGATTTGTCTTTAGTGTAATATTGTCATTATCAGTTTTTTCACCTTCGAAGTTTACAATATGGTTTAGGTAGTCTTTCCTGGAAGTAGAAAGGTACTCAATGAGGTATATTACTTGTTTGATCTTATTCTTAGTAGTAGAGTGACGAGTTGATTAGGCGCAATAATTGTTATAGATTTAATATATTTTGTTATTATTGCGATGATAGTATTTGAGGTTAGTATGGTCTTTTAAACTCTGCCTGCATTGGTGTTAGTATGGCTGTGGATTTTGTTCCGAGGTTATTATATTATATTTGGGGTAATAAGGGTACATCGAGTTTTAAACGAGATCTATGTAATTATTTGACATGTGTTTTTTTTTTACGTTTCAGAAGATATTAGCTTGGGGGTATATGTTAATTTAATTTGAGATATACAATATTATGGTTGTAAGCAAGGAACGAAATTAGTTAAACAATCCTTTGTAAGTGGTATTTGAGCGTTAATGTCTGTATGAAAATTTGTTGATGCCTGTAATGGCTTCCCGAACCTGTTCGCGTAGTGTGGTTTCATTAGTGTGAGCCTTTTTTACCGTTTTCTGGCATAAAATGAGCTTGATAAGAATTCGGTTTAGTATATTTATTGGTGTTTTCTTATTTTTATCCCATCGTATTTTACCCTTTGATGGCCTAATCTAGATGGTATTGCATTAGGTTGACATTCTGTTCGAAGTGGCTTTTTATTCTATCGTGTATTTTACATCATGCTGTCATTCTAGTAAGAAAAGTTAGATAGTAATACTTGGTTAGCCTTGTAAGGATTCCAGAAAATACTAAGTGAAATAAAGAAGGAAGTAGTCGGTAAGATCTCTGCATATTTACGTGAACATGAAAGAGTCGAAAAGGAATTATAAAGATTTTGTTTGTATTAAAGTACTAAGATAAAATAAATGGAGCAAAAGCAACCGGAAAATGCACGCTATAGGTAAGAGGTTATAACCTCCTACCTAGGCAGTGGAACTCTACTATGCATTTTGCTTATCTCCCTTCTTGACAATGACACTTAACCTTACATTTTACAAATTCTAGTTTGAAGTAGTGATACTTTATTATACAATTAGCAAGAATAAACCTTCTAAATTAATATATTATCATACATTCTTTAATGATTTACTTCAAAATGTAGTTACTTACTAACTATGAAAATATATAGTAATATTCTCTCTCAATCCCCGCCCCACTCTATTACGAAACATATTCATCATTTAGTAATGACATTGTGATTTTTGATATAATTCGAGTCAGCGAGTAAACAATAATAATAGTTACAGCATAAATTATTCAAGTATGAATTCGTAATTTCTAACCGCGGTAGTCAAATAGTAAGGGTCTGGATAAGTAGTTCCTGAAAATGGTAGTAATTATAATAAGGGTCTAATTGGTTTTGAAAATTGATAACAACGTATTTACTTATAGATATTGTTGTTAGTCCATATAAGGGTGTAATTGTGTAGATGTTAGAACGGTATAATGAAGTAGGGTTAATTGCAATGTTACATATCTAAAAGTTAATATAAAGCTTTATATCGCCATTGGCCTAGGTAGAAAAAATCCCTCGTTAATAACGTGCCCTTAATACTGATATAAAGCCAAAATCATTAATCAACATAAAAAAATATAACCTACTATTCTAACTATACACTTAAAGTCGATTTTATAAATATGTTATGAAATGAACTTTCAATATTTAAATTGTTAGTAAATAGATGTTGCATAAAAACAGGTCGATTAAACATCGTTCAACGCGATAGCGTAAACGCGAATAGATGGCCGTCGTTATCGCATACCGCTTTTTCGCCACCCTTTCCCTTAATTTTATCTTATCGGGAAATACCTTAATAATTTCAGTTTTCCTTGTTACCGCTTTTTCTATCACCATTACCGCCAATTAAACCGCTTAACGTTCCCCCCTTTTCTAATTCTCCCTTTTTTTCCCTAAACCTTAAAGGGAAAAGCAGAGGGCTTTTTAAGCTGGAAACCTCACCTTCTCCGTATAGGTAGAACCACTGTGACTTGTAAAAGATGATCTATAGTTGACGTAAACATGGCTTAAAAAATTATAACGCGATTCGCAATGCTAATTTTCTATTTATATTAAGTAATATCAATTGCTTTATAGATAAGGTAGTCGAAATTGACATCCCTCGTCGCCTTGAGTTATGTATCTTTAAGGTACATCTTGAAGTCTCCTGAATGTAAAAGTAATTGAAGCAATACATTTAGGTCCATAACCCAAATATTTTAATAAATATACCTTATATATCGTATATAGTATTGGCGGCCGTAGGTAAGTTTATTAACGATTACAATTTAAATGGGAGGCGGTCGACCTGTTGTTACCATTATGAACCGATTGATAATCGATAAGTCATTATTCTGATGGTTCAAGAGCCGTAAATTAATACAGTGTAAAGTGCTTTTCGTTTATACGGTAAATTTATTTGAAAATTATAATCCTAGCGGCGACTAGGAATCCTTTACTTCAATAAATATATTAATTATAGGGATTTTCAGAACAATTACTTTCGTAAATTACCAAAACCAACCGATACTCATCATTAATAAACGTTATCCGGCGGACCAAAGAAATGAACGCCGTTATTTCTACTTGAAATTAGGGCTTAAGTATATATTATGTAGGCTGATTCGATGACATTATCGCGCGGTGCCGTAAAAAATATAAAAACCCCTTTGTGTATTTACCTAAAGATATGCAGTGATAGGCGCAGAGCAACCCATTCTATAACGTCTATAACGGAGTTAATGACGGTAATAGCAGTAGCGTCAACACTCAAGATGCCTACTACAGGAGAAAAGATAGTAGGGATGCGACGCCGCCTTTTTCCTCTCTTTTCAAAAGCAACTAGTGTTTTATTATTTCCCTAGTAGCGCGGGCGCCTACAATACAATTTGTTACAATGAACCGTGTTTTGGAAAGAGAAACTCCTGTTGAAAATAATAAGTAAAAAAAAAATTACATTCAGTAAATTTAGAAATCGTGAAATAAAAAGAGATAACATATTGAAAGCGGAATAAATAGTGAAATTTAACGAGTAGAAATCCGTAAAATAGATGCAAATAAAGGATATGTACCGCGTTAAGATTCGTAAAATGATAGAAAAACCGAATTCGAATTGCAGAGAAAAACAATTATGAAAAGCAGTATAAAGGTATAATATAAAAAGGGAAATATTAAAATTAAGTTATAGAATTTTTAATTTAGATGGGTTTCAAAACCATCTTAGTAATACTAACGAATGAAGTACTCATTAATTCAAACGCTGCTAATACCCTATTTGTGACGCTTTTATTTATTACATTAATAAAGTTGCACTTTCAGTAAATTTAGTTTTTCCCTTAATTTCGCCGAAATTATACGACTCGCATGATTCTATAATACTGATTATATAATGCATGTTATTTGTGATTCCAATATTAATAAAATATTGGTTCAAAAAGCTATTGAAAACTATATAAAAAGGGGGTTTAAATTGAGTTTTAAGAAGATCATTCGGACCATTATCAATATGTTAATTCTAGAGTCGAAACTTTGAGTTATACCGTGAGTATCAGATGTAAAAACACTGTATATAATCCGCTTTCATTTCGTCGAACTATAATTAATGATATTATTGTAAAATTTAAATCCGTTTTAAACCGGCGTTGCATTATCAAAAATAAAATCGAGTCTGATTTACGAGTTGTAATCAGTATTATTAACTAAAAAGTCGTTACTAAAAATAATAGGCAAAACAATACGTATTCCAAATGTTACAAATTATAAACCGCACTTTAAATTATATATTTGTTTTGTGAAAAACTTGTTAAACGTTTTATGTACATCAAACGAAAATTCTGTTTAACATTACATAACAACCGAAAGGTTGAAAACCACTTGTGATTATACAACCATTATAAACTACATATCACGTAACCACTGGCACCTGTATTTGTTGGTATGTTTTGCGCTATCCAAAGCGATAGGGGTAACTTTATCTACTTACTATTTTTGTATAAGGTTTAAAGTTCCGTTTCGAATAGTAATTGCCTCGTCGTTAAAGTCTAACCACCAAATACTTCCATTTTTCAATTGCGAAAAACGAAACTTTATATAAAGTGAACCTATTATCGATCTACATATTAATGAATACAAAGCTTTAAAAGCGTATTATGAAATATAATAGATACGTATCAAAGATTATAAAATCTATTTCAAGCCGTGCCTCTTTGTTTTTAATGTGTTATATCAATATATATTAGCTTTAACGAATTGGTAAGTCGATTTTATAATACATACAATCATTTATGGTAAATAGTATTTTTGGATAATAGTAAGTATATAGGCCTAGATATGGCGTTTGGACCGCGGTTACGCCTATATATAAGCCTCAGAAATAATGGATATTTTAAAATTAAATTTGTAAAGCTTACGTGAAGAGGCGATAAACGCTCCAATTAAACGATAGTATACCATTTGTAAAATAAACCATTGAGTTATAATATCTTTTCTTACTAAAATCATCGTATTCTTTATCAAAAAAATGGCTCTTTTTATAGGGTTTACCAGCTTTGTGTTTAACTTCGTGAACCAAACGTAATAAAAACATTTAATTTAAACCTTTCAAAGGCAAAGATTCTTTATTTGATCTAAATATTTATTTCTATCTGAGTAAAATGTTTTAATAGTACATTTAGGGTAGTAATAATACCTTTTCAACGAAACTTTAAATTTAACCTATGGTTCGCCTTATCCTTTAACGTAATCAAACAATTCATCACGAAGGAATCGAAATGTCTTTTGTTTTCAAATCCAAGCAAATACCCTCAGCGATGCAGTAGTAATACTTTTAGTATCAACCTACCGGTTTCGTATATTATTCAACTTTAATCGTAACATTTGAGGGATATTGAAAACCCGAGTGTGGCTTAGATTCATTATCTTTTAAGTAGTCTTATTCGTGATATTAGCTAAATTGCAAAATCGGGCTACTTTAATCTAACATTTCATTTTTATATTCTCATATTATTACTTGGCGAAATCAACTCGTACCAGTCAGAAAATTTACAAATATATAGTAACTTTTAAGCCTGTCAATCCCATGATGTTTAGGTTATCCTTCTTTTTGTTTTTCCAATTAGGACTTTAAACTACAGTAGTAGATTCAAAACGCCAATTTAATGCGGGCCATTTATTATGGCTAAGGCTTTCGAAATGTCCATTTTATCCCGTCACAACGTAATATTGTCATAACATTTACCTCAATATTAATTATATATATTGTAGCCGACAAAGGTATTAAATCTATATAGATTCTAGGGTAAGCACCAAAAATAAGAAGTGTTAAAATAAATTTACTCGTGTTGATAATATTGTATTTAAGATTAACCTCCATTTAATAGATGAATTCCTTAAAGCTGGTCACCGTTAATTCATCAAGGTATATTCAATACTCTATTTTAAACAGTTTATAATACCTTCTACGCTCTATAATGCTTTACAATAATTTTGCCGATATTCATCTACACTTATTACCGGGTATTATGTATTGAGTATGCATTTCTTTCGAAACAAAGGCTTTATCTACTTTATAGGTCTTCGAATCCGGAAATCTTAAGTAAAGTTTTACCTAATAAGTTTTCAAAATACGTCAATAATCTGTAATAGAAACTTTCAACGTAATATTTGCAATTGAAAATGATATTATTACGTCAATAACATATAGTATTAATTAGAAATTCAGGTAAATTATATTTCTCATTACGTTTTGATTAAAATTTAGGTTATTCTAAAGACGGAATTAATATTGTTTTAGGGCTTGCAAATATAATTTATATTTGAAATCAAACTTTTCGATTGTTTTTCACCACTTCTAATCCTTCATTTGCATTGATTATGGCGTAAAGTAATTATAAAAGCCGATTCGTAATTAGGTACTCGAATTGACGGTATAATATCCATAGCTCTTTATATAAAGGGTAAATATCTTCCAACATACATTTTTTGGTGAAACCCTACCATTATCCAAACTTTAGCCGAAACAGTAAAATACGTTCTTAGCAATGCTGATAAGTTAATTGTTTGTATTACTAACCTCGATTGTGAAGTTATTAATATGACTTAATAATGATAGAATTGGTATTGCGAAGTTCATTACGTAAAACTAAATTGATTCGGATCGCATATTTATAGTAACTATGCTAAGTAACGATGCTTTGCTTTTTCCAAACAAAATACTTTCTATATTCTTTTATTCAGTCGACTTAAAATTTCTTAAATTTCGCTGCAAAAGTATTGAATTGTCGCTTTCTAACCGTTGAGATTTTAAACAAGTAAGTATTAAGTGTAATACTATAAAATCGATTTCACAACGTATTTAGAAGTGTTAATTACGATTCCAAAGAAGCATTTAATACGCTATTTTTGCAATCAAAACCTACAATATATAGGAAGGAGGTATCATATAGGCTTGCGAAAATTCGATAGATAGCTTCGTTATCGTAAGCTATCAGGTTATCATTATGAACTTGAATGTTTTTTTTTTTCGGTGGTATTTTCGGAAGTTTACACTTTAGGAATATCCTTCATACCTACCTTTTTGGCTATGTACATTATAAAATAAACGTTCGTTTGGTTTTTAATTATATAATGCCTCAAAAGTAATTCAATTTTCTTTAAGAATTTATAATTCTTCATATATTGTTTTATGGGTGGTGTTATAAATTTAATAAGTTTTGACCCTAGCTATAGCTCATTCTCGATAACAATTGTCTTGCCCAAATTTCCAAAGGTTTTTCCCTAATAATTCTCTTATTAATAGCTGCATTTAAAACGTTTATTTTACCATGAATACATTTTAAAGCTGAGGTTCAAAACGTGGTAAATAGCTTGGAAGAGATTAACTTCAGTAATTTTACTCTTGTCTTTAATTTCCTCGGTTATTTAAATGTTGAATAGAAGTTTGTTTGTTGACGTATAAATGTTTTAAGTAATATTCGAAAACTCGTACAAAATCCCCCTAAATATCCTTTGAATTTCTTAATGCAAAGTCGAAATATAAGTTTTCACGGTATAATTTTATCATTCCTTACATAAATTGTTTGTTACTTTTTTACTTCGGTTTAAAACCCGTTTTAATTTTAGAAACTTCGTTAATATGGCAGTAAATACTTTTTATAAACTTTGTTCAACGCTTTTTACTAAACGTTTTAGGGATTCCCAGGTAATGAAAATTTAGTTTTTATCAGAAAAATCATAATTAATATCCGTATCGAAGTGTGATTTTGAGAATTTACAGAACTTCATAATTATATCTACCTGAATAAAGTGATATATTCATTTTTTTGGCCTTACTTAATAATATAACTGGTAAAGTAACGTAAAATTTTGACGACTTATTATCCAATCTTTTATACGTATTTAACATTATGAGTATCTTATTATCAAGTACGTTGTATGGATCACCATTAAAACTTTTATTTTATCCCCAAAATCTTGGGACGTTGGTCCATTTTATCAAATCGTTCCTATTATATGGGAAACGATATGGTTAGTGGTTATAGGAAGGGCCGTAGTTTGTAGGTATTAATCTATAAGGTTTCCATTATCGTTTGACACCGCTTATTGTATTACGGAGAGAGCCGTTTTCCTTAGAGGGGCCGCTTTTATTTATTTCAAACAGATTATTGAGTATATCATGAAATTCGTCTCTTCTATCTCTATTTAAAATTAAGTTTTGGTAAATGTCCATCTTTGACCCAAGGCTTATATAATCTTCATAACCTCCCTTTTTTTGTGTGAAGTCCTCCAACTCCATATACATATTTTGACGTGTGTTTAACCTTATTAAGCGCCTTAATTTCTATGTTTATCAAGTATTTTTTCCTTCCCTATCCGGTTTTTAAAAAATTCCGTTTTAACATTTATCCAACCAGTATTTTGTTACGAATTTAACGTCCATTACTTTATCTTCTATATATTCTGGTATTCAAGTGGGCTAGGACGTTACGAACAATACTTTCAAGTTACAGCTGTTATTAATACCGGTCGTATTAATACCTCTGCTCCGTATTAATCAACTCATAACTTTTAAAATAATTCCGTCTACTACCCATCACATTTTAGCGTCAAATTCACGAAGCGATCCCTTAAATAAATAAATAAATTCGTAATATAATACCTCCGTTGAAAAAATTAAAAATCATATTCATAATGAAAACATTTTCCATAGAAGGGTTACAATTCACTACACAAACTTCGATTTGACTATTTTATAAGTAAATGGCTCATCTTACAAATACTTATACGAAACCATTTATTTGTTACTGAATGATATATACATCATCTAACTTAGATATGGTTATTCTTATTCAAGCTAAAAGTTTGAAATTTTGAAGCATACTTAAGCGGTTTAAAAGTTATATTCAACGTATACCGGAAATATTACAACGGTGTAAAAGTTAGTTCTATGTAATGAATAAGATATAGATACGATGAATATACTGTATTGAAAGAGTTTTAATCAAAATAAAAGTGTATAATACGAAAAGAAAAAGTGAATAAAATGTAGAAAATAATGCAAAATAAGGCGTTTGAACTTATGTTAACGCCAAAGAATTTTAAAGCATAATACAAATAAAACGTAACTAGAAGTTATTCAAACGCCTTAAATTAGTTCTTTAATCCTTTGTAAGCGATACTGTTGGTAAGATCTCTGCCTTATTCACCTGAACGTAAAAGAGTAGAATAATAATCAGAAAGATTGGTATTGTAATAATCAAAGATAGATAAGTCGGGACGACGAATTCTGATAGTGCACGTCACGAATGGGAGGTTATAAACCTCTTATCCAGGCAGTGTCATTTTAATATGAACTCTAAAACGCCCCTTCTAGACCGCGTCATACATTATAAACATTGCAAAAGTACAGCTTACAGTGTAACACGATATCGTTTACTTTAAAGGAGTAAACCTCGTAATATAGTACACTACCGTTTGAACTACATATATTGTATGTAAGGATATATAATGATATCTATATAAGAAATATTTTCTTTCTTTTTTGTACGTTTTATATCTATAATCTAGTAGTGATAATATAGTTGAGACAAATTAGAATACGTATTTTTATAATAACATTATTATTTTAGTAAGTCTGTATTCGTTGTTCTATGGTTATATTATAGGTACTTTAGTAATTGCAGGCATACGTATTTGTAGTTTCTAGCCGCGATGAAAAATGTACTAAAAGCCTAGTGAATACTAAGAATCCGTAATGATATGGCTTTCAATAACATCTTTTATTGTTTCCAACAAATTTGTAAATATGCAAGTATTGTAGATATCATTGCATAAAATTAATTACGGCTTCACGCATTCTCTTTGGATATAAAAATATATATCGCTATCGATTGAAGCTAAACTTTTTTTCTTTTCCTTTTGAACGATACGTACTTAACGCCAATATAAGTCCTCTTTTAATCAAACTTTACCCTTATTTTAATTAACTATTTCAATTTGCTTTAATTAGTACGTCAATTGATTGATACCTATACAATAATTTCGCTTTTCAATAAATGCCGCATAAAAATAAGACTGTTAGGCGCTGTTTAGCGCGTAAACGCCGATGCTCCACTGCCTTCGCCGCTACTACCGCTGCCACCATTAATAGCTCCTTCTCCTTGGACATTATCTCCTCCATCGCCACCTCGCCTCCTCCCTTGACACTCGCCACCGCCATCACTCACGCCTCTACCCCCTCTCCTCTTTTCTTTCCCTTTCCCTTTCATCCCAGCTCCTATGAAGAGGAGTAGGAAACTCCTAAAACAACAAACCTTACCATTTTCCCGCAGGTAAAAGCCCCCTTACTTGTGAGGACTTCCTTACACCGCAAGAGTAGACTGGCGAAGTTACCTCACGGTTCTTATTTATTAAATCCACCTGTTTACCTGTCTTTAATGTTTTATAAACGAGGAGTTTGAGGCGAATCTTCTACGTCACCTTAAGTTACGTATCCTGAAGATACATCGCGAGACCTTTCAAACATGTAAGGTGTTAAAGAGATATACCCAAGTCTGTAGTCCCGTGTCACTAATAGATACGCCTTACTTGGCGTATATTATTTCTGCGGCCGCGGGTAAGTATATTAATCATTTCTATGAAATAGGGGGTCATTCGACCTATTGATACCGTAAACAGATGACTGGTAGTAGATACGTCCCCGTTTCGTTGGTTTTAAGACCATAAGCCGAGGCTGTATTACCTGCCTATCTGCTTTATAATAAGTTAAACCCGTTTCCTAGAATCTTTTCTTTTAGAAATGTATTGTTTATAGCGTTATTAAAAATGATTACCTTTGCAACTAACCAAAGTAAGCTTATGATCATTAGTAGCGGGAGCTAATCATCGAACCAAGAAGTCGATAGTAGTTTTTTCACTTGTAAATGGGGCCTGCGTATATATTACATAGGCGAGTTGATAACGATTTCTCACATCGCCGTAAGGAAATTAAAGATCCCACGCGACTTTTCCTCAGATCATGAGGCTTAAAGCATGGGGCCACCTCCTAACTAACGCTGTAGGAGTCGTCGATAGCGGTAATAGCGGTAACGCTAATATAAAAGGGAAAGAAAACGAGAGGAATAGTGAGGATGCGATGGCGTCGTATTCTCCCTCTTATTCTAACAGTGCTTAGCTGCCTTTTTTAGCGGGCTGGACGTATCTGGCTTTAGTACAGTATGTTATACAGTAATGTTATGACTTATTTCAAAAATAATCGTAATGCAAGTAACGAATATAAAAGGTAAAATAGGGTAGAAATGTATGAAATAAAAAGCCATGATATATTAAAAACTATTTAGGGTTGTTAACTCCAATTGCGAAGTATGAGACGTAAAGAAAACAAATTAGTAAGGTTGAAGTTCGTGAAATGAAAAGTCAGAATATATGAAAATCGGTCCGAAATTATAGACTTGAACAGAAAAAGAAAATGAGTAAAAACCACAGTGAGACCAAAGTACGTCAAACAAAAATGAACAACATATCAAAAAAAAGTCGAAAATGTAAATTATACGAAATGGTATAAAATTTATTATACAAATTATAAGGGGAACTAAAAAAGGCTACCAATACAAAAATAAAGAGGTGGCTATCCCATTATAAGGTAGATTATTAGGTTATCATGTATTTTTTTATCGTCGTCATTATATCTTTTTATAATGAGAGGAGTCTTTTCAAATTTAGTTTTCCGACTTTATCCTTAAATTTGTATATGAGGCGAGATGAAAAGAATATATAAACGTTGTAAACCGTTAATTCGAATAGTTCAAAAGGAAAAACCGCTTAGTCAACCAAGGCAAAGATTTTCGTTTGGGTAAATAATTCGAACAGAATACTTAAGGTGGTAATGAAGGTATCGCGGGGAAGTATTAAATGAAACATACGATTTATTATCTTCTTCCAAGTAATAAAGGAGTTTGATATAAAGTAACAAGGGCGTTTTTAGGTTTTCGAATGAAAAGGGCGGTCCCAGCGACGATATATTAATAGTATTAATTCAAACGGACCATTTTTGTGTGGTAATAATGGGTCGGAAATAAAATTTGAAGTTATAATAAAATCAAAAGCGGTTGAAATTCTTCGTTTTAAAAGTTACTCCACAGGCTTTTTTGGTCGGACTACGGTTTCAGACCGCTCTCTTTCACCTCTTCTGATTCAAACTCCAGAAATATTATCAATTACAATAAATTTATGCTGTTTATTCAATTAGCGAGAACATTATAACCTTTAACTAAACTAATCTTCCAAAAGTAAATTTATCTATCCTAAGGTTTCTATACTAGGACCTCAAAGAGTAATATTAGTTTGAAAACATTGGTCTTATATAAGCCATTCCTTATAGCCAACGCTTTTAAAATAACGTTCTTAAATCATAGGGAACGCAACATTACGATGGCTTTCGTTATAATGATCGCACTTTACACTCTAGTTTCCTATAATTCAAAGTCTAGGTAAATCCTCAAATAAAAATTAAATATAAGGAGCGTAGGGTTTAGTCTACTTACGCTGAAATTATTTCCAACGGCGCTCACGGCCATTTAAAGAATGAATTCTTTCAAACTAATATTCTTTAACATCTATAATAACACTATATACTCCCTTTTAAATGAACCATAATACTATTTACACTTGTTATTACCCTATGATACTTTAACTAGTATTGATTACCATTCGTTACTTGTGATTCTAACTTTAGTACGCCACTTAACGAAGTCGAAAACTATTTGAACATCGTGGGTTATCTAGCACGAAAGCCTTAAGTTAAAAATTGACCAGAAATTAAGTAAAACCACTTAACAATTTATAAAGAAAACACTCCATGTATACTTGGCCGCCTAAAATAATAATACAGCTTTAGATGCGTATAATACCAAAAAAATATCTAAATACAAAATATTGACTATTACTTCGTAGTTAAAGTTCAATTCATCCTAAAAGCGATATTTAAACCATTATAAAATTTTTAAATGTAATTAATACTTATATAAAAACTCTTTAATAATGTTCAATGCTTCCTTTTCCATATCCATATAACCCGCGATATAAAGTAGCCGCAAACAGCGTTTCATAATTAGGTATCCTAATCAACGGTGTAGCATCCGCAATTTAGGTTACATCAAGTAAACAATTTTAATCGTATTAATTGGGAGGAAACCCCACAAATAACAGATTTTAAGTTGGAGAAATATATATATACGCTATTTAAAACGCTAATAAGTTGATTAATCGAATTCCGGACCTTTACTCCAAATTCATTTATATTAGATAGGTAATATTCCATTAGTGTTTGGAAGTTTATTACGCAAGATTTAATCGGCTTGAATTGTATATTGATACCGATCGTCATAAACAACATCTTTATACCTTCACCAAACAAAATATTCTTCCATTCTCCTATTAAGCCGAGTTAAAATTTTGGAAATTTCGCTATAAAAGCGTCGAATTATCGTTTTCAAGCCGTTACTATTTTAGCTCGGTCGATTTCAAATTTAATACCTTAAAACCCGGTGTTGTATATAGAATAAAACGTAAATTTCAACGTTATATCATCCTTTCATACTTCATCTACATAATATAAGTTTATATTCTGTAAAAATGAGGCGTCTTATTAATCTATACAAATATTCCAAACGGTTTCATCATTTTAGGCTACTAAAAAAACATTATCACCTTTAAAATCCTCTTCTTCGAAAATGTATTCGTAGACATAAGCGTTAAGAGTATATTTTACGCCATTATACTCGGCTACGTATATTACAAAATTAGCTTTTATCTGATATCGCAATATATAATCGGCCTAAACTCATAATTTAATCCCACTTTATTCGTGTATTAGATTATTAGCAAACTAGTAACAGATTTAGCCGTATATAATGTAGCCTTTTTATAAACCATAAAGCTCTATATAACTTTTCGTAAGTATTACTATAAGTGCAGTATGATTCGTCCCAAACCGTAGAATTATCTTCGATAATAGTTACCTTTCATTTTGTGGTCAAAGGTCCCTCTTTAATACCTTTTTTTAATCACTTTATCTATATTATTCACCTTACGTTTAATATAATTCTAACATTCAATTCGAAACGTAATGGATAATTTAGACAAGGTTTGCTTTAGTGATTTAACCTTTGCCATTAGTTTCATCGGTTATTAATACTATTTCGGGGCTCGAATACTAGCATATAACGGTTGTAAACCTTATTTTTAAAAATTATAAACAAGGCATTTAAGTCCTTTTGAGGTTTGAAAATTGTAAAGGCGAAATTTAAGTTTATGCGGAATGCTTTTATTATTACTTACATAAATAGTATATCACCCTTATATTCTGGTATAAAGGCTGTATATCCCGTTCTAAATTTCACCAACAAAGAAATAGGTACCTTTTATAAGTTTTTATCATTGTTTTTTTCGATAACTCATCATGGAATCCTACGTTATATAATTTGAATTATTATTATAAAGTTTGTCATTGATTTTTATATTGAAGTTTGATTTTAAACGGCTATAATACTCTGTAAATATATCTACCTATATAATGCGGTATTTATACAATTTTAGAATCTACATAAATGATATATCAGGGAAAATAACGTCAAACTAAAACAGTTCGTTATTCAATCTTCTATATATATTTAATATTATACGGTTTTTTCCTCGAGTGTTTAGTATGGTTTGCCGGTATCAATTTTGATTTTATCACAAGATTTTGTTCATTTTGTAAGCTTTATAGGGCTGTTTCTATTAATATGAATGCGGTGCCATAAAAGGTTAAAATTGGGTTATTTGGCGGGTATTAGTTCGTAAGTTAAGTATTAGCATTTTATATCGCTTATTATTTCTTAAAACCTAGCGGTTTTTCTATTTGATTCACGTTTATCGTAGCAAACCTGATTATTAACGATATTAGAGACGTAGTTTTTTTCTTGGTTTTTATTTGAAATTGCGTTTTAAAGGGGTTTTGTATTTAAACTGCGTCGTGGATAATCTTTACAGTACTTTCTATTTTTTGTGTTGATTTTTCTAACTTCGTTTTCTCTCTTAGGCGGGAGTTCAACTTTTCTAAAAGCCTTTTTTTATTTACGAAAGCTTTCATCGTTCTCAATCTATTTTTTTTAGTCAACGCTCCTAATACTTTCTTAACCAGTATCTCTTTAGAAACTTTACTTTTACTACTTTATCTGTTGGTAAAGCCTGAGATCATTGAACTATTGTCGATTCGATTGGTCGAAGTAACAGTAGTATTGCATTAGTCAAGAGGTATATGTATTGTTCTAGGTTTGGCAAACCGTCAGCCGGTTTGCATAGTAATTTGTATGGTCAATTTCTTGGCTCATGCCCTAGAGTAATTTGCAGCATACTACACTTGACTTATATCTAATGCAGTAAGTCTACACAAACAATACATCCCTATTATCGTACATTTAACTTTAATATATATAAAGATGACCTATTATACTTTATATACTACTATTCTAATACTAGCGGCTTTTTAGTTTATACTTGAACGCAAGTATGGTTATCTAATATTTTCCAGTTAGTGTTAAACAAAGACCTTGTTAATTTCAATTGAACTTTACATTAAATTAAAATCAATGGTATACCAATTGACCCCATTTGACCTTAATTCCTCCGTTGCGTACAGGTGCAAGTTAATTACCTTATACCAAAAGTTTTTTTGCCACAGCCTTTCGAAAATCTCTATATTCAGCTGTGCCAGTTAAACAGGTCTTTATCGTAGCCTGTACTTCCCTGGGGGTCTTTCAATTTACTATCATAACACTGGGCTCCGGCACGTAACTTTGGTTTGCTAGACAGTTTATTAACGTTCTCCTCAATACATATAGCCAGCCTGTTATTATCTATAAACCTTCCCAGCGTCTTATTATCTAATAAGTTCATCATAACATTAGCAAAACTGTGTTTTCTGTTAATGTTTGGAACTCCTTAATATACCTTTATTTATAGTTTATATAGAAAGCCATTACGACTATTTTCAAGTGTTTTTCACTAGTAATTCTAATATTCGAAAGGTACTCGAAGTAGATTTTCGAGTTTCCTCAAATTACTACCCGTTTAGAAAAAATCTTGAGCTAACTGGTAATAAGGTTAATTGTTTTTCACAATGATATACCTATATCTAAACCTGCTATTATACCGTAGGCCTCTGAAGCTAATACACTTTTTATAATTCTCTTATACTTAACGATGGTTTAGTAAATTAGGCTACCAGTAAAAATAAATTGGAGTTTCGCCTATCTTCGTTAACGAGGGTTATTAGAAAGCTGATTTTTGAAGGAAAGTCAATGTTTTTTTTTAAAAAAAAGACCCGTTTGTAATGATTTTTATATCAGACTTGGATAAATCGATTGAAACTACATTAATCCCGCGGTATGAGTTTCGTATTTTCCATTTTAACCTCGTGTTTCTCCAGTGAAATTCCTTATTCATGAACTGTTATACTTGTACCACGATGGATAGGTGGTATGGTACCTACGGTTGATATAGAATGGCAATATAGCTGTCACAGGTACGTTGTTTAATGTACCGTTAGGACTTCACAGTATCAGTCTTATTCATTTTAGCCAAAATGATTCCCTAACCTCTTTAACGAATACTTGATTCGGTATTATCAACGAATATACGGATTGATGATCCATCAAAGTTACGTTGGTCGCCTTTCGTTAATATTGTTACCGGCTTACAATTTCATAACTTGAAGTCCTTAATCGCCCATTATTCCGATGTTATAACTGTAGCCGTTTCGATAGGAAAGGTATCGTCAATTTGCATAGATATTACGCCGAATTCCCTTTCATACGTTAATAACAAGTAAGGGTTGTATAATCAGAACTTTATTGCTAGCTATGATTTAAATTGTGACTAATTGGTTAAAAACCTATAAACGCCTTTTTTAGCAGTTTTTATAGAAATTTGATATACTGTATTACCATCTCCAGAAAGTAGATAACGTATAATTCTTGTAACAGCTTTAACATTTCAATATGCTGTAAGTTGGCTACTAATGACATATAGACTTTCTTTATATTACGGCTATTAATGATAAACTTTTTTTGATTGAAACTAACAAACCTACTCCTAAAGCAAAAACTAACCGCTAATTTATTTTCTAAATTGTTAGCGACTAGGCAAGGATCTCATCCTTGCCCTTATCATTATATCGTTAAGCAATTAGTCGTGACTTTTCGTACAGATGCCCCATGGTTTTGCTTTTAACTTCGTGTATAATCTACGACTTAAAAATCTTAAAGTTCATGTTTTATAGGTTAAAATTGGTTTTCGACACGAATTAAATAACCCTTGGAGTTAGTAAGTCGTTAATTTAGACTTTTTGTCTTCTTTAAAAGATTTACCAAAGGTTTCGATAATTCCTTATACTCAAAGCTTTAATGCCATATCTGCATTATCCTTTTTTTTACCAAAAAAAAAATTATTATATATGCGGTCCGTTATGTATTTTTTTCTCTTCAATATTCTTCTTTTGCGAGGATCGTTCGTTTTGGCGACCTTTTATTCACTAATCGATAATGGTTGGAAAAAGTTTATATTAACTCGATCGCTTGGCTTACCAGTTTTGATTGTAAGGGGCCCCAATATAAGTCTTAATATTCGTGGTTTAAAAAGATATAGAACCTTTAACAGTTTTAACTACTACTCTGGAATTCATGATACGTAATATTCTTTATTGGCCTTCCCATTTTCCCGACTTCCGCTATAAAAGGACTTCACTTTGTAAAGGTAAAGCAAGTTAGTTGATTGTTATAAGGATGTTTTTTGGTGTTAAAAGTTTTAATTACTTAGCGGCGTACAGATTTCTTTTGAAGTTACTTTAGGGCTTTGTCCTAAGCTACGGCATGCTCTTGGGTACTTGCTGATAGTAGTGAATCACTCGTTAGGCGTGTATAAACTCCAAAGACTAATAGCGTTGACAATAAGCTGTTCAGGTCAACAATATCGTCTAGACTCTTGACTTCCATTTGTAAACGTGCCTCCGGACCCGTAAACCTTCTAATTTTAAACGTAAAGATATTATATACACGGTGAAGCAATAAGTATTCCCTCTTAACCTTTCTAATATTTCAATAGGCTTTTATAAGTACCTAGTTACACTCAAAACATATTATCTTGATATATTTTTAAAACTTCGTTATCTCAAAACTAGTAACATCATCCTGGATGATGACTTTGCATGGTCCTTGGTTCAAATTAATCAATAATATTCTTCGCGTTTCCTAAGTATCTTTTGAGTGAAGGCGATTTAAAAACTTAGCCTGGTAAAAAGAGGTTGCCTAGTTAACGCTATAAAAACAGGTATATTATCCAAGTAAAATACGTAAATAATAATCTTTTAATGAAAATCCTTATCGTCTTTCAATGAAAATTTGAATTTCCAGGGGTCTAAGCTATATGTTCGGCAATGGTAATAAAGTCTTTTAATATTTTTGAATTAAAGTATTCCACATCTTGATTTCTTGCTAACTTCAGTATTTTGTATAGTTTTTTAACGATTAGGTAATTAACGTACCTTTTTAATCAACGTATCACCAGTTTCATCAAGTTCAATTCGACTACATCTGGGCCTTAAAGATAGAGCCATAAATTTTTCAACCTAAAAACAAATACAAATGTCTAATAATTCTTAAGCAATCTTTTTACATTAGAGTTGATGTTGATGCTATGGATAAAAGGGAAGGAGTAGGGAACTTAGTGATATGAAACGTAATTGCATTTAAAATAGTTTAAACTATTTTCATCCCTAATAAAGATAGTTATTCGCTTAGTCTAAAGTTAACCTTGGTTTTGTTAACATCATAACGGTTAATAATAGTGGCTATAATACTTTCCGGGTGTAATACCACTTTCTACCAATAATTTCCTGTTGAATTTCTTACCGCTTCTATATCTTGCGTTATACCTTAAAACATGTGGTTCGCGTAACAATGGAGTATATTAAATATAAATAAGGGGTTAAAGGCTTATTTAGAGTAAAGGTAAGGTTCTTCAATACTTAAATGGTATAAAAAGGCGTGGTAGACTAATTAATAGGTAGCGTTAAAAATAGTATCTTTATACAACTCAATATACTAAAAAGTAGTGTTTCCATTAATTGGTTTGTCTCCTCCAAGGTTTGTAATTTTATCCGATAAGTATTGTTTACAAATGGTAAAGCATTGGATGTTATACATTAACATTTGGTTCTTTCGCTTGGCGAATGGATAACGAGTTGATTAATAGTACCAGCTACCATAATTTCTTTTTGATACTATTACAACGACAGTACTTATGGTTATCAAGTTTGCTCAAATTATGGCTTTATTAACGTTAGCTTAAATATTGCCTTCAATTTGTGGACGGTGTGCCATACCCTAAGAGTTCAAGGTGAACGTAACCATATTTTTTATCTCATGTAATTAATGTGGCTAGCAAGAAACGTAGCCAGTTAAAAAAGTCGTTATACGTAGTATTTAGGTATTATAAGACGTATTTTAACTTACTAACACGTAACTATTGCCCGTACCTATTCGCGAAGAATAGATTTTCTAGCGTGGGCTTTTCCCATTACTTGTTAGTATAACATAAACTTGTTAAGCGGTTAAATAAAAACATCCATTGGTATTTCCTCTTTTTTCTTCTTCGCTATTATTATAGTTTGTCGCGTAGTGGTCTAGCTCATAGAATATTAGGCGAGGAAAACATTATATTAGAAGTGGCTTTTTATGCCGTCGTAAATCTCACAAATGAAAGAATCGTAAGTGAGAAAGATTTGGTAATAGTTCTTAATTTAACATGTAAAGATTCCGAGAAATAGTAAATGAAAAACAAAAGAGGGAACTTCGCTTTATTCAAAAATGTTTAGAAAATGTATTATATTAGTATAGAAGAAGTTGTAGGGATTTCTGTAATAGTTTACTACGTAGTTCTAGATTTTAACGAAGTCTATAAAGAGTTTCTAATTAAAATTAATCATTTCAATAGGTTTAGCGAGAAGATCATGATATTTATGCTAGTCTCAATTAGTATTTTATAACAGTTTAAGCCTTAAAGCTCTAGAAAAACGGTATTAAAACAATTGTCAATCGCATCGCCTGAGGGTAAAGTCTTATAATAGAACTTATGGTAGGCTTTCAAATATAGGCAAACCTGCCATAATACAGTTTTTAAAGTATTTGTCGATTAATTAGCTAAAGGACGATAAGTACTTGTAAGTTTTGAAAGACTTAACGATATTAATTAATTAACTGATATAAAACACTAATGTCAATACCTCTAGCCTTATTAGTAGCCGCAGCTTCGCGCACTCTACTTTTTCCAAGGGCGTACACCACGTTGTTACGTAAAATTATTAATCTACCAAGCAGGTTAATAGGTTCCTTATTGCCAGCGCATGAAGAGGCTTAACTTAGCTAAGTATAAAACGTAATTCTTCTAGATCGCGTGTAAAAGATTTCAAGTTTTTTAACACTTTTATCGTTAGGAAGTAGGTTTTTAGAGTATTTTTAAGCTAAGTCAACTCGGAAAGGATTTTCTTTAGCGTAGTGAAACTTTCCTTCCGTATGTAAATCCCTTGGAGTTTAAGTTTAGCCTTCAATTTAAACATCACGGTTTTACAAACTACTTTCCCTATGTTGATAATTCAGTAATCGAAAAATTCGCGATTTTTGCGAAAATCGCGATGAACTTTTTGACCGCCGTTATGTTTTAAGATAGAATAGCCGACGAAGTTGGTCCAATGCTTTTTGTTAAACTTTTTATCAACATCGTAACCTTCAAGGTTGTGGCTGTAATGTTTGGCAAAAAGGTAACCGAGGATCTTGATTGCTTCCTTACTATAGGAGTCTATAATTTGGTTAAAGCACGCGATAAAGTTAGTTATATTAGCGTTCTTACTTGTGCAATACGTGTAAGATACGTAAGACACAGGAAATGTTGATTTTTAGACGTAAAGACTTAGTTTTTCAACGTGAAGTTGCGTAGAAATTTGGCGTTAGGACGCGTAGCATAGATTTTTGAACAGGAATTGCCTATTCTTGGTATTTCTCGCTGAAAGTGACGTACCTCAAAATTAAGTCAACGTAGAAAAGTGAAAAGAGTAAAGTAAAAGCAAATGTCTGATATGAAAAGTAAGATCGAAAATCGTTTATTGGTGCTAAAGGTTATTCAGTACATGGATTGAGTTATTCATTTAAAGTAATAATACCTGTAATGATATTAATTTTACCTTTTGATGACTCCCCAACTTTTAAGACTTCTGACAATTTATATTAACTTTTTCACAAAAGATTTATAAAGATAGTTTAGTATTTTTAGTAACAATATTGTTGTTTACTTTAAATTTCTATGAAAACTGACGTAACTTAGCAGTTCTTTTTTACTTACAGGCATGAAAACCGGCTTAGCAATGATAGCCCTTCGCAATAATCTTTTCTCTACCCTTACCAACTTTTAATATAAAGCGAGACCGTAAAGTAACTTTTTCTTATATCTAGCCAATTCGTGCTTAACATAATAAAAACTAATTGGTCTTGGTCGAGCCTTAAATCGTTGTAACTTTATTAATTCGATTGATCGAAGTAAAAGTCGTATTTTATTAGTTATGTGGTAGATGTATTTTTTTAGAATTAGCAGACCTCTAGCCGGTTTGTATAGTAATTTTTTTAGCCAATTGCTTGGGCTTTGCCCTATGGTAGAATACAGTGTACTTCACTCGACTTTCACCAAATGCAGTAAGTTCACACAAACAATACACTTAACTTGCAGTACAGTAAACTTAATATTTGTAAGGATGACCTCTTGCACTGCATGTAGTACTATTCTAACATTGTCTTTTATTTATTTCGGTATTTATATAAGTTAGGTCATTGTTTATAAGGCTTTTATTATCTGGATCTTATGTTTACCGGTCGTATTACTAGATTTGTTCCGTAATTTCTTTCGTGATATGTTTAGAAATCGTATCATCGACTATACGCCATATATTAGTTGTCTCATTTAAGAATTCTCTTTGAAAATCGGAGTATACGTCGTAACAGTGGAAATTACCATTTTGATAGTTTAAAAAAATGTTAATAATATACTTATTTTACGTAAAAGGGTATCAATCCTCTATTAATACTTAGATTCTATTATCCTATAAGATGAGGTCCAATGATTTTAAATTGTTACTGAGAAAAAGCGTATTTGTAAAAAGAGAATTCTTAATATTTGATATATTTTATTGAGTCTTTTTCTGACTGAGTTATAATTATCCATAGGTTACTTAATTACTACTTATATTTGTAATAATAAAGCGGAGCAAATGATTAGTTTCGCATCGTACTTACAACTCAGATATGTTCGGATTTTTTTAAAACAAAAGCGTACAAATACGTAAAGATACAGGAAATCAAGTGTAAAAAGTTTACCAGTACGAATTAAATTCAAATAGTATGCGAAAAGAACGTAAATATAACCTAGTTAATCATTCTAAATTAGTTTTGTTAGAGATTATCAACGCTATACTAGCTATGCGGCTAGAAAAACTCGAACATCGCAGGTGCTTAACTTATAATACGCGGTTTAAAGTATGTATAGTGAAACGGATAGGGTAAATGTAAAATGGTAAATGAAAATGTAAATATGGAAAGGTGTATAATATAATTTAGTGTATAAAGCCCAGTTCGTTTTTGGTGAGCAGTTAGTATTATCGTATTGTAGCCGCTTTTAATAGTAATAAACGGTTTGAGTATGGCGTTCTTAACCGCTTTTAGGTTTCGTAAGCGGTTGATTTATTATATTTATATCGGTTAGGTACTAACTAACGGTTGCTAAACATCAAAGCTTTTAGTTTACATAGTCTAATATGAAAAGTAAAGCCTTTGATAAAGTGCTCAACTATTTTATAACCACCGAATTGAAGTACCGTTTAACGAAAATAGGCTTTTTATAGACAAAGCACCCACGGGTTAAATATATTGTACTCATGAAGTTCTTTTTAAACTTACTCTATATCTTACTCTTTTCCTAATTTTCTGGTTTCAACGGCGTCTCCACGTAATTCTCCACTTCTGTATTGTATATATCAGGTGTAATAGTAAAAAAAAAAACAGTTAGAGCCGCTATAGCATCCAATTATAAGTGTTTAACTTCAGTTTGTTTCTTTTTTCCTTAACTATCTATAGTAGACCCAATCGTCTACTAATTAATGTCGGTAAAGTCTTTTCCTAATTCACGAAAATATAAAAGAGTAAAAGAGGAATCAAAAAAGATTGGTATTACAATAGGTAAAGATTAATAAGTTGAAATGAAACATTCATAGAATTCAAGTCATAGATAGGATAAAAGGTTATAAACCTTTTATCCGGGCAGTAACACTTTGCTATATACTTTAAAACGCACCTTTTAGACCGCGCAACGCGTGATACACTCTGAAAGAGTGCAGCATACAGCGTGAAAAGTTATCGTGTACTCTGCATGAGTGCACCTAGAAGTATAGTGCACTACCGCTTGATCTACATATACAAGTTAAAAATTTGTAACGATATCCACATATACACTATCCAAGCAGAAACTAAACTCAAACTTCACAAATAATAAGTATGAATAAACTATAGACTTTTTAGGAAAATAAAGGAAGGTTAACAGGAGAAAGCGAATGGAGTTGAATAGAGATACGAAAAATAAACATTTAAAGGACGTGGTATATAATACTCGGCTCTCGTTTAATAGGCGGTTCGAATATCACGTTGTAGCCGCTCTTATTATTTGTGTGCGGTTTGGTTGCTCAGTTTTGACGTTTTTATAGTTCTTAAACGGTCTGAATATTATGTTTTACCTGCTTCCTACGTTTGTAAACGGGTCTGAATACTATGTTAAGATCAGATAGGTCCTAGTGAAGGGTTCCAAAACTTCTTGGTTTTAGTGTACGTGATTTAATACGTAATAGGACGCTTTTTAAAAAGTGAAAGGATAAGTTTAAAGCTTTATAACGAGTTTAAAGATAACGTAATAGAGCTTTTGTTCAAAATCGTATCAATAAGGGTAATAATATCTAAATGATGTTTTTTTTTTTTTTTCAGATTTAATATTTCTATTTTGCTTTAGAGTTTGAAGGCGTTTCCGTGTTGTTTTACACTTTATAATAGTTTTAGTAGGTTTTCATAATAAATTAAGACTATCTAGAACCATCATAACGTCCAGCTAAAGGTCTGTCATTCAGCTTAATCTCTTTTTCTCTGTGATAATTATAATCGACCTAATCGGCTATTGATAAGTGTTAATAAGGTTTTAACTTATTTACGTAAACATAAAAAAGTAAAATGGTAATTGTGAATAGTGTATTTTTATTAATGTAAAAAAAAAAAAGATAAGGTATCCGGAAAGTATACAATACAAGTAAAAAGTTATAACCTTTTCTCCAATCAGTAGAACTTTACTATACACTTTGATAATCTTCCTTCTAGGCAGTGACAATCTACTATACACTATGAAAATACCACTGCTACATCGTAGCACGCTATCATGCAACTGCAGGAATGCACCTTGCAGAGTGGTACGTTACCATGCACTCAATAAGGGTGTACTCTGCAGCGTGACCACTTACTAACTATAGAGATATATTGTAATATCCACCCAATGAACTTTAATTTTTTTGCATATGTTCAAAAAGGGTATCGTTTTTGTATTGAATAGGTTGCAGACGTTTTTATGGTACTTCTTTACTTTTTTTTAGGTTTTGCCCAAGTCTGTAAAAAACATGTGATTGATATCGATTATTTTGATAGGTTTTAGGGGAAGTGTGCTTTAATTTTCTTAGTTTTTATTAGTGTTTGATGATAATTTATACTTTGGAGACTTTGAGTCGCAGTGTTAATGGTAATTATTTGTTGCATAACATGAAGGGTAAAAGTTTGTGATAGGGTCTATAGTGAGTTTTGGCGTATAGGTGTGCTTGTCTTAAAAAGTTTCGCTTTAACGATTTGGGTGATTGCGGTTGAAGGGTTAAGTGTTAATAAAGAATTGAATGCATAAAATAATTTAAGGGGTTCAAAGGTTGCATTTAATCAACTGGTGGACGGTGCTGATGTTGATTCCTTTTACCGCCTTAGTAGCTGCTAATTTATGCTTTCTGTCGCTGCTTAGACCGTATTCCACGCTTTTACAAGGAGGTATTAAGCTGACGAATAGGTTATCGGAATTATTTCGTTAGCGTGAAAGGAATTATAACGTAATTAAGAAGGAAGGGGAGGTTCCCTTGAACTTGAATAAGGGAGTTAAGGTTTGTTAATACCATTTTCTTCAGGGCGTGGATATTGGGGGTAATTTTTAAGATGTCAATTCGATGTAGAGTTTTTCTAGGCTTATGGAGTTTTTTTTTAATGACTATACCACTCGACGTGTGAGTTTGATATTTCACTTGAATTCGAAACCTTTAAAATACTCTTCAATATCTTAATAATTCAATCGTCTAAGATTTACGGTATTTGCGAAAAGTGAGGTTACTGTAATTAAGCTTTTCGTCGACGTCTTATTTGACGATTAAAAAGCAAACGAAGTTAATAAGGTACGTTTTGGTTGATTATTTATTGGAATTTAGCCCCTAGATATTATCATCCTATTACCTTTTAAAAAGGGATTAGAAATCTCTAATTTCCTTTTCTATTTCCTAGGTAAGTATTATTTCAATGTTTTTACAGGAGTAAAATTTTAGCAGAAAGGGATTTAGTGACTAACGATGAAGACATTTCATAATTCAACGTAATATCGTGACACGTGGTTCTCTAAGCACGACTTGTCAATTATTATTTTTATTATTATTTACAGTATTGATGTTAATAAATTCAATTGAGAGAAGGATGAGAGATAAAAAGTAAAGTAGGGGGATAATTTTGGTATAAAAGGTAATTTCGAAGGTAGTTTATTGTTGTTAAAGGAGTTCGAAGGTTTAAAGTTGTAGACTGTAGGCTTTGGTAGTTTTTGTAATGGTAGCACACGTAGTAGGACTAACTTAGCTGTTGGAAAACTTATCGTTTAACATCTTTCACCGTGAATTTAAACTTTCTTTAAATAGGATCCATAACGATTTCGTAATGTCATTAATAACGATAAAGTTACTACCTGTCAATTTCTATAGAGATTCATGTAACCCAATGGATATATTGACTTGCTGCCATAAGGACTAATAAAATAGCGAATGACTTTTCCAAAAATCATTCCTCTAAATTAGTCACCGTTATTTATGTCAGGCGTAACCAGAAAGAAAATTATTTTTCTACTGATCTTATCTACGCTTAATTAAATAAGTACTAATCAATACTGACAGTGCTTGCCTATGATAAGCCATTAGATGTTGTAACTTTGTCGTTCCAAATAGTCGAAATAACTATAGTATTACATGATTAAGTAGTAGATGTATAGTTTTAGGTTAGGTAGACTGCTAGCCGGTCTGCACAGCAATTTGTAAGGCCAATTTCTTGGCACGTACTATAGTGTGAAGTGTGCGCATACTTTATATGACTTGTAGTGAATACAACGGGCTGAGAAAAAATACACTCAGCTTGCAGTCAGGATAATTAACTTTACTGTCCATAAGGTTGATCTACGACACTACAATTACTACTATTACAATATTTTTTCCCACAATCTAAAGGCACATAAGGGTTTAAAACCTAAGTTACCAGCTGTAACATCACAATCGAATTATTTACTGGTTTGATATATTTACTAAATATCTTTTGAAGTTATACCTAACTTATTGTTCCCAGAAAATTTCCTTCTTAACCATCATCATTATTATCTTTTCTCATTTCATAAAATATGACGGAACTTTACTAATAAAAGCCTTATAAAATTCTACGATTCTATGAAAAGAATGAACAATATTTTTCGTTTTTATTGAAAGCTATGTATCTTACTTTCATAACGATAAAGTATTTGAGTCTATAACATAACGCACGAAATCTATACATACGTACACTACAACTAGCCTCGATTTCCATGAGTCCTATTTTAAAGATCTTTATACGCAACAAGAAAACTATGCATATTCTCCACGTAAATTTCCTGAGTTACTGTTAACCACACTCCTTCAACACACTCGATAGACTCAATGTTAACGAGAATATATAATTATATCAAACGAAATCACCAACTTCAACAATCAAAATACGATATTTTAGTCCAAAGTAAACTTTTCCCCTAAACCTCAACTCTAAGTATATTCTGGAAAGCTGTTCAAGATAATGGAGTCCGAATTTTACAGCGAATAAATCCTAAATTTTAATGTAAACTATTATCGCTCTTATTGGTAATTTAATACTATAAACTTTAAAATCTCAATGGTTATCAGACCTCATATGCCTACACATATCAAATAATGTAACAATCAAGCTTTACAACTTCCTTTAATGAAAAACATTAAAATGATCTAAGTTTCAATATTTTTGTGTTTTAAATGTGAAAGGAAAAGTGTTAGTAGACTTAAACCTGCTAGAAACTATTCCAATGCCTTTTGCGAGGTTAATGATACGTAATCTTGCCCTCAAATATTTTCCGAATAATTCAGTCTAACATGTATACTTAAACGGTGGATCAAAATTTCCGAAAAAACTAAAATATGATTATCAAAAACATAGTTAGGATTCTATACAATAACATTTGCATCTTAATTTGATTGTATACTCTGTTTAAATCAAGTTTGGACCTTAGGAAATCATTAAAAATCCAGCCGCTAACAATCTGACATTCAAAATAGGCTATTAAACAAAATCCAATTAAAGGTTATACGAGAAACAATTACCAGTTATTTTTCAAGGAGAAAATGAAAACTATACGCCTTCAATTGTTGCCTCATTAATATTAATCTCAAAACCAATCAAAAAAGTACATGATAATAGAATCATCGCACTTTTTAAAACATATCAATAAACAACATCCACATGATCCTGTCCATCCGAAAAAGAACGAAAAACAATATTGATATAATAATTTAAATGAAATCAAAATTCTGCATGTTTTTTATAAATGATTATCATATAGGAAAAACTTGAAAAGAAACTTTTATTAATATCGAGTAACTATACAAAAATTTAATAATACTTTGTGTGCCTATAACCTGATATCTGTACAATGTTAATACAATAATAATTTTGGAAAAATGATGTATTTTGTATCGAGTGGTTGCCGGAATGATAGTCCAATTTATTTAAAATTCTGTCAACAAGACCTCGCAGACCATTTCAAGTCATATATTACCATCATGAAACTTATATTCGAATCACCGTTAACCAATACGTATTGAACGAAATTCAAGTAAAATATTTTAACATCATTGTTACCGTCAGAGGTATTGGAATAAATCAAGCCAGAGTTCATTTTACTGGTTTATAATTAGAACTACGAGACCGAAAAAAACTGTACAAAATCTAAAGATTCATTAAATTTCATGGAAAATTGGTTAAAATCAGTTTGCAAGGAGTTTCAGTATTTCACCAACTACGGATATTTGATTTCACCAAAAATGAAGAAATGGACCCAATGGCTGTATTTACTATATTTATAACCATCCTTTCTTGAAAACAAGTCAATATCATATTATATTACAACGAATGTACCATCCTATACCCTAAATTTTCCAACTTAATATCGAATAATATCCGTTTTAGATATAACATTAAAATCCAATCATTTTTACTCGTACATTTCTTTATAACATAATACTAACCACAAAGGCATAACTGCCCATTTTAAAATAGAAAGGTATTCTTATTATTCAATATATAAACAAGTAACTATCCAAATATTGATGAATTGATGTGCCTTTTAAATCGTTATGTAAAATAAAGACCTATAATACTCCCTAAGAATTCAAGCTGTTAATCAATGACAAATAAATTAATACCAGTTGTCATTCCGTCGTAAAGATTGAAAACGTCAAAAAATTAAGGGAACAATTGAAACTAGATTCAAAAACTCTTATTATACACGAAACTCTTTTAATTGCAAATTTGGAATAACGTTATATAGATTTCGAGTTTCGCAAATAGTTTAATGAAGAATATATTTTAAATATTGTGATCTTCGTATACGTAATATGTTAACAATTGAGTTTTCTACAATCGTTAAAAATCCGACAATATATATTAAGCTGCCAACTGTCACAAAACGAGATAATCAAGAATACTAATGTAGATACCATGAATTTATCCACTTGAGATTACATGAATCAAATGATAGAATTGACGATCATCTCAAAACAAACAATATATACATCTAAATATTATAAGGATAATCCTGAGATGTTTATAAGAAGTAGTCTTTGATATCAGTTTTTAGTGAAATTCAATAATTCATCGAACTGTGATGAAACGACTTTCTAACTGGAGTCTTTTTTGAATAAATGATATCACCCTTTGAAAGTCACTTGAATATTTTATTTTTCGTTAACGGTTATATTCATAGGTATAGGTTTAGCAACATCTTTTATTAATATAGTAAATAGCCTTATGAATACGGCATATATTTACGCATTCATTATACCATTATATCGTATACCTATATTATCAACATTTTTGAAAACCTTGAAAATTGTATTATCTCACGATTCCAAACATATTCATCGTTAATATAAGTTTCATTATTATATTATTATCAACAATTAATTGATACAACCAAATTCCATTCACGGTGTGTTCAAAATGATTTTCTTTCCGAAATTATAATTAAAATCATGTCAAACCTAATATTACAAATTATGAAATTACAGTCTTGATCTATTGTAAAACGTATTGTTTGAAGCATCATATTACAGTTTAAAACCAAAAACCAATGATTGAGTGAATAAATATAGGTGATAATAATAGGAAATTAATTAATATCCTTTATTACTTCATAATCTACACGACTAATATTAATATAAGTATCGATGAAGTACATGAAAATAAATTGATGATACATAAAAAAAATTGAGATATTCATAAACTACATATATATAATTGAATTGAATCAGCGTTTTTATATCCTTGAAGGGCCATTGGGTACTGGTGATAGAATTTTCAATCATTGAAGTTGCGAAGGTTTTCGACCATTGTAACTATTGCATTAACAAAGTACCTTAAGTTAAACTATCGATGCATCAGGAAAACTTAATTCCGAGATACTGATAATATAGCCTTTTTTGGATCAAATTATGAGTATAAACAACTATCTTAACAAATTTATGATTCAGAAAATTTTATAGAAATTAAACTTCGTCTATTCCCAGTTCTAATAAAATTGAATATTAATTATGATAACGTCTTGACTGTTAATTATGGAGCCAAATTCCCACCTATTATCATGAATTTTTATACATTACGAATACTATAGTTATTACCGCAATTACAATCGTCCCCACTACTACCTCATTTCATTTTATAAGCGAATCAGAAAATCGGAAAGTTTAAAAACGAGATGTTTATAGGTCTAGGTCTACAGTTTGATATATTTTTATCGGATAGATATCCAGAAAAAAAATTCCTCACAATAAACTAATCATTAATATTTTCTTAAAATTGACGAGTTTAACGAAGTCTTCGCAAGTTTTTTCTATAGTTTCTGATTTTAACGTCTTTCAAACACGATAAAAAAGATTGAACAACTCCTTCTTAATGATTTTATTTCAAGAAAAATGTTTTGTAAAATGAGATTAACAACTTTAATCTCAAAATAATACATAGAACAAAATTTAAAGTTATTGAGATCTTTATTACCATTATATTCGATACGAAACTAAATATATTTTGAAATAATTTGTATTAACTAACCTATCTAGTTTAATCAATTAAGTAAAAAATTGGTTTTCTTACGAATAAAGTCCTGATTCCTGTATTATTTGCTCGTTAAATATATTTCCTTAAAAATGAAAGTAAGCATCTATTCCTTTCATTGAGTTAATAAAACGAACTGGTCATATTTACGATCTAAAAATGACGCGAAGTTCAATTTGAGAGATTCGTGGTTATTATAATCGTCATCATGTTTTTTTTGGATTGATAGGTTCTATTTCAGGTTCATATAATCATAAGGTTGTCGAGAATGAAAACGACAGCGCTTACGGCTCTAGTACCACGTTTTTAATATGATTAAAAACGAAAATCAATTTATTTGATGTGAGTCATAACTCTCATACGTTTGTAGATAGTGAAAAACGTGAGGTAGTAGTCGTCGTTTCGTTCCGAGAGATGTCAACGAATCTTTATGCCAAGATATTAGCTAGAAGCGGCCAGTGTTACCTACAACCGGGTATTAAAAAACACTTAAATCGATGCTTTTGTTAATGGCGGTAGGGGTGGTTTAAAATGTAATAAAAGAGATATTCTTAGGTAGTAGATTGAACTGTAAAAGTAAAATACTAAAGCAAACAAGAAAGAGATCAAATATTATTTATCAAGGAACTAATTCATGAGCTATCGTATAAGGAGATACAATACCATTCATAATTCTATATTATGAGTAACGAAGATGGGAACTCTCAAATTCAAAGTTCCGCGGGAAGAACAGAGAATGAGCTGTGAGTTAGTCATGTAACTGGTTATGCGTATGGTAACTCTAGTTACTAACTAACTATGTAGTCAACAGATAATGATGGGGTAATAAAGAAAGTATCCATAATTTAGTTATTAAAGTAAATGAATAAGTTATTATTGCATTATTCTGAGATATATTAAAAGGCTGGAAAGTATAAAGATATAAACATGGTATACTATAGGCGTCACGTGCTGCTACTATAATTGAATGAATAATCTGATAAACCAAGTTCCTATTTTCCTATCACAAACCCAACTGGATAATCCCTTCTTCCTGCCCCACGAATTGACCTAGTATATAAGGATTCCTATTCCTATTTTTCAATTAATACTCTCTAAAGGATTTCATCCTATAAAACCATGGTGAAAAAAGCCTACAACCGTGTACAAATCTTGGAAATTATCGTAATCAAACGAATCAAAACCCTGATATACAACTTATCACTAGCTAAGAACAATACAAGTCCTTCTAAAGTCAACGAGAAATTGAATATATTGAAAGCTTATCCCTCCTGAAGTATTGCATATCAAAAAAAAAAAAAAAAAACACTAACAATCTCTAAATTTAGATTTGGATCCTTAGCGAACCTCTGCACAACAATAAAGATTTTGTCCTCAAATCAATTCTTATTGGATATTTCCAATGGAATTCTCCGAGTAAGAATTACGTAATAAACCTCGTTCTCAGTTTTTAGTTCGTTGACTCAATATAATTTCTCACAAAAAACCCTCTAAATAATTGATCCATGTTTTTTTCAACGTGTGTAAGTAATACTCCTAGCTATATATACGTAAATTAATATATATTCTTCATTCAAAATATCCTAAGTATTATTATTTCAACTATTGAAGAAGACTCTTTCAAAGTTTGGTTTTAATTGAAAGGAAAATCCGAATTTCAATACTATTTGTTTTGATTACTTTGAATCTGCATTGAGGCAACCTCCCATTTAAAAACGATCGTAGAGTATGAATCTATTTCTCCATCAAATTCAATGGGACTTATAGGTTTTTAAAACAAATAGCTTTCTAAAAAGTGGTAACATAAATCTCATCTAATGTTACAACTACTACTATCTAATTCATTATGAATAATAAGGATTTATAAAAGGATTCGTTGTTAAAATTATAAAATTTCTTTATCAAATGATATTTTCAACCGGAACTTGATGGAATTATAATACGCTGATATTGAATCACTTGTTTGTTTGAAATATTATAACTACGTTACTGTCTATAAATTACAACAAAAACCTAACTTTATACATCTATCGCACGTCAATGAAATAAATTCAAAAAACCAATTAATGACATTACAATATCAAGAGAGCAAATTAAATCATCTCCAAAATTTTAGCCCAACTTATATCGATGAATAAAAACCATCTCTAGCTTACTCCGGAACGTAAGTCTTACTCAGAATGAAAACATCATTCAATTATTCCAAAGGTTTTTCACACGTTCAAGTACATATCCTACATGTTTAACGATAAATTACATAACCAAAATTACCGTAGACAATGCTTAATCTTCTTAGGGTTCCTAGGAAGCCTCAAAGTTATATTTTTACCCTAAAATTCTTTATTAGTCTCATAACAATTGACGCTGACTATCCATAAGATCCATGTACTAATTTAATTAACTTCTTTGTCATAAAGACTTTCAATTGAACAGGAAAAATGATTACATCCAAGTGAATAAAACCACCTAATAATTATTCAAAAACATATAAAACCTGAAACCAAACAGATAAACCACATACAATCCCAGAAAACTAGGATTCTACCCAACTACTCATCTTATACCTAACAACATCCCCTACAACAATCCATCCAACGAATGAGCCCCTAGACATTAAACATACCATGAATGAAATGTTCTCAAGCGAAAAATGAGTAGAGACAGATTACTTCTGAAATTGAACTTTAAAAAACTTTGGAAACACACTCAATTCATATGCTAAATCATGGTGAATACGGTATGAATATAATGAAAATATCGTAAGTTTACTCAATACAGTGACGTCAAAGCAACAAAACTCGAAAATTATTTTTTTCTCACATTCAGGAAAGGAAAACAAAAACGTTGCCTGAAGAGATGAAATACCGCAAAATTCGATATAGATTTATCTCACTCCACGAAATAATGTATATCCAAACTAAACCCTATATAGAATTCAAATTTGCCTTTATCAGTATCAAAGAGAATTTAATTTGATTACGCATTAACGTAAGCAAGCGTCAAAACATTTATGGAAACATAACAACTAATGATATTATGAAGTGAATCTATCGCTAATTACCAAACATGGAAAACATCATCCACAAAACCTTTAATATCATATATATATTAACCCTGAACTATCCAACCACGTTGACGGATATAAATTTTGACTAAGTGATGAAAATTGAAGCCTATTCATTAAAATATGTACTCAACCATACCTATTCTAATATTGAAAACCCCACTCATAGAATTCTAATAGTCTTAAACTGGAAATTCGTTTGTGAAATTTCATTTATTGATTTCCTGATATAGAATAATTCTTTTTTACTTTCTCCACGTAGTTGTGCTTCGATAACAAACTTTTAAAAAAAATTCAAGCATCATTATTACCAAAGGAACATTTGTATCTCTAACAATAGAAGTCAATATTAAAATCTCAGCAACATATTAGGTTAATACTTTCGGAATATTAGATACCTACAACCTAAAATAGCCACGTTACTATATTTGACATACTTGATAGAAACTATAAACAAGGGTTAAAATTCAATTTTTTTATTAATATGTACCAGAATTGTTAGAATAGTAATATTTGCAGTGTAGGAGATGATATTTACCAGCAGTAAAGTTAAATATGATGACTGAAAGTTGAGTGCATTGTTTTTTGTATTCCTACTTTATTGACTGCATGTCAAGTATAGTATGTGACCAATTCACACTAGGGCACAGGCTAAGCAATCAGCTATATAAATTACTGTGCATACCGGCTCCCTATCTGCCAAACCTAGAGTAATACATCCACCACTTGACCACAAAATACTAATATTACTTTGACTAATCAAATCGATATCGTTGCAACGTTTAAAGCCTTACCAATACCAATCAGTGCTTATTACGTTAAGTACATATAGACTAAGTAGAGAAAAAACTACTTTTTAGCTATGTTTTGTGAAAGTCAAAGGTAAAGGGAAGATTCTTTCAAAGGACCCCTATTACTAAGTTGGTTTTTAAAGGCAATACATGAAGCATACCTTCAAATCACGTCGGGTTTTCATGGTAATCTAAAGGAAACAACGGTATCGCCAAGATTGAAAAGACCAAGAAATAGTTACAGATTCTTCTTAAAGAGCGTAGAGATAATCCGCTAAACGTCGAAATTAACAAGTTGGCAAAAGATGAGGTTATTATTACTATAGGTGTTACTATGATAAGAAAAAGTCTAAGTTCTATGCCAAATAACCATAAAAAATAACTTTCATTTTTACCCCCTATACCAAATCTTTATATCTAATTTACTCTCTTCTTCTACGTCAATTCATTTACCATAATTGCTGCTTCAAGCAAAAATACCAAAAAAATTCACATCGCGCTAAATAAGCCACAACATGCGATATCACGTTAAACCATTAAGTCACTATGCGACTTTACGACAAAATACCAAGTTCCTTCGCCTAAGCCAAATCTTCACCATAGTTTTCGATGAAAAAGAAATAAATGATATCATAAACCTTATATCACTCTTTTACGCCCATTTCGACTAATCCCTTTAGGGAAAAAAATGCTGACGAAATATCCTCTCAAGAACATCTAACCAACTACATCGGCTAATACATCCTCGAATCTGATGCCGATGGAGAGTTTGGTTGCGGCGCCTGCCCCTTTCAAGACTCTATTATGCTCTTTGACCGCTGAAAAATTAACATCTGAAAAATATTATGAAATAGCATTAAGACCAGATAAAAAACGAAGCCCCCCGCCATAGCATTTATATAATAAAAAATATTTATAAAAACTAATGAACAATAGTGTTTAAACTAGCTTAATGAAGGGCTCCATTTAAGATCCGAGACCATAAGTCCCTTGAGTGAAAGGTAACACGTTAAAGACCTTTAACACCCCTATTCTAATTTTAGAGAACTCCCTATACATTTAAGTTAAGCCTCTTTACGCGTTAAGGATAAAAAGTCCGTTAATCTATTTGGGAGTTAAATACCCCTAGGTAACAGCATGGAGTATAATTTTATTGGCGGGAAAGTACGAAAAGCAGGAGTGCATAACACAGTAGTAGTATTTAAAGTTAACGATCTTAAACGGTTGATTTAGTAAGATTCTCAAACCCCTGAAAATCCTGCCAAAATTTAAGTTCTATTACCCTTTAACCCTCTAATTAAAATATCTAAGTAACATAAAAACTATCACACGGTAGGTACGCCTATACATGCGAGCCTACTAAGTGTTTTAGTATAGAAATTTATCTTTTTGGCTATACTATTGACAATTTACCCGAACACCGCGACTTGTAGGTTTTAAGGCTTGAATTATCAGGAAATACTAACGAAAATTGGGACAACAATTGTTACCTTCCTCCAAGACCTCTTAAGATGATTAAGATGAGTTCAAAACTTTTTACCGACTTCCCTACAATTTGTAATAACGTAAAAAGGTATAATAGAAAGCCTTATAACTGTTGAATATAAAGAAAATACCTTTGCCTAACATTTATAAGTAAATAAAGGTTACTGCTTTTGATTTTCGTTTACTATTCCCCGGAATCTTTCCAGGGAATGCTAGGGATTGCTACATAACCATTCTAGTACAAGTAACAATATTGCGCGAAATATACAATAACACAAAAAGTTACTTCGAATATGATGTCCAACTTACGTAATACAATATAGACTAGTTTACTATAAGGAAGACCATGATAACTATAGAGAAGAAAAAGGCTAAAATACCGATAAATGTTTTAAATCAAATGTTTTACAAGCATATGTTATGCTAGTAAGTAATGATAAAGGCTTACACTAGCGAGGTTACAATTCGCGATTAGGTACGAGTAGTAGCTATGAGCGTTAGTGAGTTTGAATATTCCATATGACGCCCAAACGCTACCTTTAAAGGTCTCTGTAACTAGTTACAATATTCTTTTACAATTTCAATAACGCGAATAACGACTTATTTTCATATATATCCTTAAGTAAATAGCTTTTGTAACGTAAATAAAAAAGACCACGTTATTTTATTTTACGTCGATCGTAACTATGAATGTTACAAACGTTTATGATATGATCTAATATCCTCTCATTGAAAGGAATAACCGCACTAGCATTAACAACTTGGGCAAACCATAAGCTGGTCTGTTAATCGTAAGAATTATCATTACAATAGTAACAAAAAATTGGATTCGTAGCAAGTCCAGTTATTGGTTTACTCGCCATCGACTAGATAAGCGTGATAAATAATAGGCGATATATTACTTTAAATATCTCATTCCCTTCAAACAGGAATACTTTAATAGAATCGCAAATTTCAAAGGTAAAGGGTACTCAAATGATAACGATACTCCCAAACGAGATACGTGGTATGATGTTACTTCTTTTAAAGCGGACTAATAACTAGCCAACTATGGTTTCCTATACCACTCAATTGGGGAAAGCCCTTACTTTCACTCTGACCACGCCTTTAATCCCTTCCATACATTTAACCTTCGCGATTGTTACACTGACCATAAAATTTAAGATATTATATCAGATATAGGGGCAATAAAGTACTTAATCTGAGACTATTCATAGTAGTAGCATTGCGGATGGAAAGTATTATGATTACTGAAATCAATCATCAAAATGCTAGTAATATCAAAGTTAACTTCTATACAGTTAAAAAACTATATTTACTAAAGAAAACGGTGGTATAAATTATAGTGAGCTTAATCGATTTCCATATCCTTCAGTTTACTACTAATTTCTTTATCTACTAAAAGGATATAAAGATCCTTTGAGTTAACTTTAATATCAAAGCCAACGAATTAATTAAGAACGACCTGAGGTTTCCCTTTTCTTCCAATTAAGATCACTTTTTGTTTCATCTTTAAGACATAAATGTAATAATGTTTAACCCAACAAAGTTAGAGATAAATTGATTATAGCGGTGCTTTCACTACATAGTTGGTAACAGGCTATATAAATCTCTAAAGTCCGTAAGGCATGAGAATGTAGAATATTTTACTTTAAAAGCCATTGAAAAGCTTCATTAGCACTGACAATCGTATCTCCTAGCTTTCGGAAAATTCAAGTTTATACTAAAGGATGATAAGAACTTCACTTGCGAAGTATTTTTAAATGTAGTTTACTTGTAGAATTAGCTGCGGTTTTACGTTATTCACTCCGCAACCCCTTTTTACTAGTCCAAGATTCTAAAGTTGCTGTTAGTAAAATATACGTAGAAAATACTAATTATAATATGGATTGACACGTACTTGAGTCTATCTCACATCGTTGTTTACGATACTTATACTAACTTTAGGGCGGTAGAGTTTTCGGAAAACATCAAAATAATAAAACATTAGTGTAAATAGGTTCTCATATTGATCAAATAAAATGTGAGAAAAGTCGAAAGGTTGCACGTACTACTCCGCCGAGCGTACAATATGCTTACGCAAAAAATGAAAGGCTTAATAAACCAAAAATTATGCCTTCAAATAACTATAAAATAAATATACTACACTATGGGCCTTAACGACTTAGTGATAACTCTACTAGCCTTTAAATCGTACCTATTCATAATAAGTGAATTTCTACTACAATTAAATAGTCCCAAAAAAATTGTAGCCTATGGTAAAGCACTAAAAGAATTATAGAAACAATCGGCACAGTGTCAAGTTAACGACGCCCTGATATTAAAGAAGGCATTGAGATAATCAACGCACTAACTATGCCATCACAAACCGAAATACTAGTATATTGGAAGTTAGGAAATTGAGGGGGTTTTCACCAAACCTTAACTGTCGTTAGTTTTCAAGGAATTGTTTAAACATCTAACATTCTCTTTAGGTTTTGCACAATCTTAGCTAAACCTTATATTAGGGCCAATGACTATAAAGACCCCTATGCTAAACGATTAAACTAAAACGACCCTCTCCCGCCTTCTCTTTATAAGCCTATAAAATGCTGCTAGCGCAGAGGACCTCTAAAGAAAACAAGCGCTTTAATGAAAGAATATATACTAAATCGCAATTACATTTATTTTTAGTTAAGTAGAAAAGAAAAGTATGACGAAAACTTAATATCAAAACTCCGCATATTATGTATTATGAAAATTTTGGGTAAATCCTTTAATGAAAATTAAAGGGTCAATATTAACGGCTTTCTAATTAGAGGAGTAATATAGTCCATACCCAAAACCAGCTTTAATCTTTATGATTTTAATATCACGATTTTTCAGTCGAGGACAATACACGAGGTTGAAGGAAAGACTACAGAGCGGCTGTACGATAATTTACGTTTAATCGAATAAAAATGCGGTGATAAAGGTAAAATTGTATCTTTATATAATTGCCAACCGTTTCCAAAATTAGCTAGCATTTAGTCGTCTTTTGAACAGTAATTTTATTAGTTGGAACTAAAGGCAAGTTTATACTTAATAATTGAGATACAAAGAAAACATAAATGGATTAAGCAACCGATCTTTGGTTGATCATTTGTCTCAAGTTGAAACAAAACCTGCGGACCTCCAACCCTTCGGAAACGGTAATACGATATAGTAAGCTATTATATAATCTGGAAAGAATAGTTATCTATTAGGTTTTAACCTTCCAATACCAATTAAAGCTACGTCTGGGTATAAAGCTTTTAATATATGGCGCGTAGTTACTGGTAACGTAGAAAAAGGATTTCGGCTTAATAGGTATATAAATTGATGATACTCTCTTCACTAGCACTATAAACTTTGTAAAATCTGAATAATGAGTGATTAACAACTTAGGGTATGAAATTCCAAGCCGGTTACGACTTGAACGGAGAGTAAACAATTTAACTTCCATAAATCGTTAATCTATGTACTTGATATAAATACTAACCTAATTTTCGCCTAGATGATTGGAGAGCTAATTCAACCATCGTCCACAAGACTAATGTAACCAAGGCTAAATGATACTTTAAACATCATGCCTATGGATGCTACCTTGCTCCCCTATGCTAACTTGAAAAATATTACGATCTATGGTTTACGGTATGAACTCAAAATCTCATGGATAAAAACTTCGACCAGTTAAATGAAAGGATCAAGAGGTAGATAGAAAAATTAGACCTTGGGATAAAAATAGTCCCAATAGATATGTCGAAGTCCAAATGAAGAAATTTTACGAATGGTTCCTTTACCAATAATACTGATTTATTTTTTCAAATCGGCTTCTTCATATCACTCGTTTAGGATGATAGGCGATGAACCCCGGGGAACATTATCGGGAACTAAATTCACTCCACCTCTTTTAAATATATGGATATTCCTCAAAAAGTAATAGGTTTAAATGTATAGAGCATAATAACAAGCGTTAATATAGGTATATCTTTAAATGAAACCCTAAATATTGATACCAAATAGTGAAAGACTCATACCATACTAGTGGTGATTGATTCAAATCTTTAGATATTATTCAAATACCTTTTCGACATCGAAAATACTACTAAAAACGCTTAATAATCAACGTAATAGCACTCCACTAATCCTAAGAAGGCAAGGAGATCGAGGAATTACCATGGATCTATGGGAAGAAAAATTTTTCTAACGCTATAATGAGGGCATCACTGACCAAAGCCTAGAAGGATTCATGAACAGCAACAAACTAACTATACCTAGCGAGATTTACTTTAACAGGCCACCGGGTAATACCAAGTAACGTACTAGCATATAGAAATGTGCTAGCAAACTAGAAGGCGGACAAGGAGAGGGTAACTTCTAAAAATAACACAAAGCCATCAAAAGTAATAATAGGTCAATTAATACACGTAAATTAAATAAGATTAAAATGTAGCTTAACCGACGTTAGTTATAATAGCCATTGGTAATAGGGTAAACGCTAACAGTATTCAAGGAATAGCAAGGCTAGTAGTGGTCTAATTAACTTATGTGTGTTAATTGAAGTGATAGACGACTTATCCCACGAGATAAGAAGGCCAAAGACGAAAGTGGGCAGTACACGAGAGTAAATGGGAAAAGACTTGTATACGAGAATTAATAAATCTGGAACTCGGAGCTATGGTGTAATTAAAGGTAATTGGGGTCAATTTGGGTATAAAAGTCAACTGAAATTGATAGGGGTCTGGCTAGTAAACGAATAAGTAATTTCGACGGTTACCGTATAAAATGAGTCTATCTCACTGGCGTGAACACACAAAATACAATGCTGTCAATGTTGAAATAGTAAAATTTGCAGTTCCGTAAGTTGAATTTACTTACAGTAAAGTTGAATAAACTCACTGCAAGTTCAATGTATTGTTTTGTATAAGCCTACTACATTGCTAGCAAATTAAGTACAGTATGCGCCCACTTCACACTAGGGAATAGGCTAAGAAATCATCTATACAAATTTCAATGCAGACGGGTTAGCGATCTTCCAACTCTAGAACAATTCATCCACCACTTGACAACGCAATACTACTGTTAATTCGACCAATCGAACCGACAACGCCTCAATGTTTAAAGCCTTACCAACAAGAATTCAACAAAATCCAACCTCGAAAAAATAACTTACTTAATCTAAATTGATTTTTTATAAGGTTTAATCACATCTATATTAGGCGTCAATATAACACATTTTTTATCACAATTAAATTCACGACTATGTATGGGGTAAAGGATTATCATTACATTTTCTGTCTCTTAAAACAATGCTTTATCAACATGAATCGTGAATTGATTTATAGTACCCTTCAATGATTGCTTATCCCATGAAACATTGCATCGTATTTATAATTAAAAAAATGATATTTTGAAACTACGTTGACCCATTAAAAAGTGATCAGATATATTATTATAAAAAACGTAGATTTCTTCGCCACAAGCTTTAACTTCAATAAATTTCAAAATTTAATTTTCAACGGATTCAACGCACTGATGATGCGGCGCCTTAAAATATAGAAAAAATCGAATAATGCAACCAGTTATTATTTTAATTAAAAATAGCATGCTAAAATTGATTATATGAATATTGAAACAATGGATATTTAATTGTTTTTTCAATTAAATGATTGTTAACAATGCGGTGTATCTTTTTTTCAACCACAAATCCTTATACTTATCATTCTTGAAATTTAAAATTCTTTGATAATCGCGAATATTCTGAATTGTTCAAAAGTTTGAAGAAAGTTCATAAATTGAAAACGGTTTCCTCTGATAATCTGACTATAACTTAACTATATGCCTCTGTAATAGCTTCAGACTTATCAAAGCAAACAACCAAACTATCACAATTTAGTTTTTCTCGACAATATCGAATGAAATCTTTGACTCCTTGCTTAATAGCTGCTTTATCCAAAAAAAAAAAAAAACAGGAATGAGAATACTCCAAAACATATTCCCCGTTATTGATCTCCCAAAAATATGCATTGAACTATATATATTTAATATGTGTGGATATTATCATATATCTTCGCAGTTAGTAAGCGGTACCGTTGTAGGTTTCAACTTTGTGGAGTGAACAGTAATGTGCTACTCGGTAAACTGCATTTCTATAGAGTGCATAATAACATGCTACTGACTATAAGGGGCATTGATATAATCTACGGTAGAGTGCTACTACTTGAGTGAAAGTTTATAAGTTCTCACCTAAGGCGTAAACTTTACATATGCCTGTTTTCTTTTTAATTTGTCTACTTTCATATACACTACAAATCTTTACGATTATCTTTTTTATTTTTATGTTTACGTAAATATGTATAAACCATACCAATACTGATGAGTAGCTAACTCTGTAGACTACAGATAAACTAGACAATAAGAGATGAACCTAAGTTGAATTCTTTTATTAGGATGCTGTAATGGTTTCAAATGTCCATGCTCCAACACTGAGTTTTACAAAAAACACAAGAGAATGTGTAAAGATGGTAAAATTGAGTAACTTTGAGTAAAATCACTTTAGTATAAAATGATTAACTCGGTTAATGCATTTTGACTACTAAAAGACCTGTTAACACTATTACTAACTCTATTAGCGTTTTAAGCGTATCCATACACTTTTTGAAAATCGTCCTATTATATATTAGGCTACGTAAGCTACAATTACCAAGTTTTGGAATACTTTGTTTGAACTTATTTAATTAAACACAATATTCAAACCGCTTACAAACTTCAAAAACGGCTAAAAAGTAATATCTCAACAGTTGATAAATGTCGAAGGCAGTTATAGTATAACATTTCAAACGATTTTATAATTGATATACACCATAATAATCATAATGAAACCGATTACCACAAAGATATTACACTCGAAATATAGAATTTGAAATGCTTAGCAAGCCTTATATACCATTTTAACATTTATATACCCTTATACCATTTCCATTTTTACTATCGCGTTCGCTATCTCCCGCGTATATTACACCGCTTGTTTGAATTCATTAAATGTTAAGTTGGAATTTACTAGCTATTTGACTAGTATAACGTTTTTAAATCGTGAAAGAACTAATTTAAGAGACCTAATTAGCTTATAATTACTACATATTTGTATTTTCCTTATATTTAATTTGTGTGAACAAGTGTTAAAAGCCTTATTATAAACGTTTAATTACATATTATTTTCTATTTTGTGTGTATTGTACGTTTTTATTTAAATTGTAGGTTTTTTAACATTGTTCTGCAAAGGACCGAGATTTACTACCTATGTAAAATCAACTTTTGAATAGCTTCAATATTTCTGGTAAACGTTTAATACAAATTTTAAAACGATTTGATATCGTTGATACTCTCCTAGTCATAGATTTGGTATTAATAAGCCAGAATTAGGCCAAAAGTCAATTTGACCATTTTATTAAATACATAGAGTTTAGAAGATTCGTTTTATAGAATATTAACCTAAGATTATAAGATAAGGTCATCGAGATACTGGTTAAGGTTTTGGACCTCTGTACGTAAAACATGGGTATGACAACTATTATTTTTACTTATTGATAGAAAAAGGCCTAAAGACCAAATATTTGAAATATTTCCTTGATAATCTCTTTGATTAAACGATAGAAATATGATATACGGTGCATAACTTATTTCTAAGTTTTACTGAGTATAATTATATTACGTAGGCATTAATAATTTGGGACGTATAAATAACTGTTTTACGAAGAACTTATTCAAATCAGAACCACATACTGTCTGACCATATTAGGAGGCTAAAGACGTGTATTAAACAGACTTCGTAAAATAGTTTTGTTGAATCCACTATGATAAATAGGTTGTAAAATATATACAGATAAAATTATATTGTTGAAATACTTTATGAATACAAAGTAGAGACAGCTCCCACGAGATACCCGCGTCTTAAATGAGATATACGAAACTTTAAAAAGAGGGAAAACAATTACAAATTTTATTTATGAATTAGGTAAAACAACTACGTACGTACCCCTATTAGTTTATTGGAAAAGTGATAACAATCAAATTACTTTCCGAACATAATTAATGATCTTTTCAGCTGTAAAAAAGATAAGACCCAAACAATGGAAATAACACTTCCATAAAGAAAGTAAGAGACGTCAAAAGGTAATACCTACTTTACAAATGAATGCCTACTAACTAAGACTTATACAGCCATCATATACCATACTGTGATTCCACTACGAAAATTAACCTTATAAAACTTTTTAAGTTTGCCAGATTATAGAATGGGGATGAGATTCTATAGTGGCAAACCATACGATGCCATCGATGAAAAAATCGTTGTAATATTTCACACTCATGAAAAGCTAGTCAGTATATCATTACAATTTAATGTCATTTTACCCAGCACACAAATTAGGCAAATAAAAAAGTGGTACATATATAATGTGAAGGGAGTGAAGATAATTACGAAGTATAATAATCGTTTCAAAATTTATTTAGATAGGGAAATAAATTACGAACTTTACTATTGGAATTAGACGGGTATTATTTCGTAATTCGTATGTAACTAGTATAAAACCAGTAATAAACCTTGATACGAAGTACATACAGTCTTATTAGCATAGTAAGGGAGATGATAAGCCGTTTTTGGGCTAGAATACAAGGGAGATAAATTATTTTTAAGTATTTATAAAAGCGTATTGCGGGAATATCAACTTCAACTTTAAGTTATATAAACCCGAAAAAGATCTAGAGCCTTCTTACACAAGCTTAAGAATTTCGTTAGAAACTAATACCTTTATAAAGAAGCTTCAAGTTGACATTTGTAAAGAGAAAAACTGAAGTAGAACGCCAAACTACCAAAGTATATTTCGCCTAAATAATTACCAAGTCTTGAACCATCAGCTTGAAGAGTACATGATATGAAATAAACAACTTAATTTCGATTACAAAAGTGAAAGATATAATAGGAAAAGCTCCGGAAACCGCGGACAAAGTGATTACTACTGAGAACGGCTGAAAAATGAATACGAAATTTATTACGCATATATTAATGGTCGATGTGAAGTATATAAAGCTTTGAAAGTTTTCAAATGCAATGTATTATATTTAATAACATCGTCTATTAGTCGACTAGTCCTTGAGTCCGCGAAAAAATCGGATTAAATAATAAATTTAGGCTGATTGCATAGCCAAAAACCACATAGAGGCCGATTTTAATATTTATATAGTCGACTATAAAGGCGTAAAATAGGACATTAACGAATATTACTTCGATTACACCTTTAAAAATAGAACTTAAAGGAATATAAGACTAACTTAACAGCCTAAGATAACAAAACCAACCAACGAGTATTTTGAAACTCATAAGATACCAAGTTTTTATATATTTTGATCCCAAATTACAAAAAGTTCAATGTTGAATGTCCATTGAGCGGAGTAATTTACAAATTTAAACGGGTACGACAACCGTTCCTATGGCATTATACCAAATTCTGGCATAACATAAATCTCAACCGCTGAAAATAATAATTCGACTTTCTCACGGCAATATTTCCCTACGTTTCAGTTCTAACTAATAGAAAGATACCGGAAAATTCTATTCTGTAAAGGTAAAGCATCATAATATGTTACTATAGTTGTAAATAAACGATTTAAATTAGTCAAATTTTGAGTAATAAATTTTGAAATACTTTTTTGTTTATTATTGTCTAATATACTCAAACTCGATTAAAACTCAGAATACAACTAATTTATATGTTCTAAACTCTAATAATGTATCTTTACGGCTACGTCTTCAATTTAGCCTCTTCAGGTTTCTTAATAAACCACGTAAAATGAAGGTTATTTACCTAATATAACCAGAAATAAGGATATTATATCGTAGATTTGAATACCCGGCCCTAAAAAGCCCTTTATAGCTACTAAATGTAATAGGATATACACCTATAGGGTAGAAAATGTTCAAAGTCGTCGAAATATTTAGTCACGAATGTTAGTTACATTCATAAGCCCCACTGTGGATATTACTATATACTCTTATTGATGGTATATATAGGCTAATTATAAGTGCACTGTATTACAGGGTACACTCCAGCAATATGCATGGTAATATGTCACGCTATAGGATGTACTCTTGCAAGACGCAAATTGTATCATACATGGATCGTTCTGAAATGCCTATTGCAAACCGATGGCAATGCGTGGATCGGTTTAAAAGAAGTATTCCAGTGTAATACGCTTTGGGTAGAGGGCTTATAAGCTCTCGCCTGCGGTGTCCTTCTCTGGATGCTTCTTCTTGGATACTTATCTTTTATATTATAATATCAATTGTTTTCATTTCTTTTCAAATTCATTCGTTTACATAAACCTGATAGACATAAAACATTGCCGATACTGATTAATATCCAATTAGTTCGATTATGGATCGTTAAAAAATAAGAGATAAATACAAGTTAAATACTTATAGTGGGACGTTATACCAGTTTTAATTGTTTGTACTTAAACATTACGACTCATAAAAACCATACGGGAGTATTAATTACGCAGGAGCGCAGAGAAATCAGAAGAGTTACAAGACTATTAAATCCGGAAGAATTTTAGAAAGAATAGCCGTGTTCTGTTAACCGCCAACTTGTATTGGCGCTTTAAACAAGAAACACGAGCCCTTTTTTAAAGGCTTCCTATCATGTATTGGGTTACGTAAGTCAAAACCACCAAGTTTCTAAACCCTTTATTGGGACCTATCTAATTTTAGACGATTTACACCGATCGCTTTACCAAGATTGGTTACATACGAACAACCAAACCGAAGGCCTTCATAACATCGGTTACACACCAAGAAACTAACCGATCCCCTTTATCAAGTTCTGCTACAACACACCAATACAAAACGACCACTCAACACCGGAACACCTATTACATTCCCTTTGTCTTATTTACTTTTCCACATTCGCCCCATATATTTCAAGTTTGGTACTTGAAACGTTTGAGTTTTTTTTTTTAATGAATTTATTAATGTAACGCTATTAACGTTAACGAAACTAAATTGTAACGTTTAACTTATTTATAGTTACGTTTTATTTACGTAATATTCAAACTTTCTTTATACTAATAAGCGTTAATAAGCTCTATTTCGACCGTTTTAATTACTTTTGTCACTTTGTATTTACCAATTGCCCCTAACTTTAAGCCACTTTATATTGTATATAAATTACTTTTTACGAATAAATGATATTTTGACCAGTGACATACCTGATAAATGTTCACTAATAAATAAAGTACCTCTTTACACATATATCGTTTCATATTAATATCCTAAAGTATTTGAACTTTAACCTTTAACATAATAAAATCGAGGCACTAATAAAGGATTGAAACCTTTATTCGGCAAATATCTAAATTACGAATGAAATATTTAACTACTATAGTAACGAAATTAAAGAACGCGAATTATTCGATGATTTCAGGGCAAACCTTATAAAATGGTTATTAGATATGTAACCAAAAGAAATGATATAATGAAACAATTCTACGGAAACAATTACAACATAAAGTTATTAATACACCTAGTAGAAGTAATATCCGAATTATACAATCCCTATTTACAAGGGCCTTACTATCAAACATACCGAAATAAATAGATTATAAAGTAAAAGAAAAGTTCGTAAAAGGATACTACCTAAAAAAACAATAAGAATATCTTCTTAGGATTATAAGCCGAGATAAAAGAAAAACACTACAGGATGAGACACGGCGTTTAATAAGACTAAACGATTACCAAAGAACGGAAACGCAACTAGAGAAATCGACGGAAAAGGCGGAGTTACCGTAATGATTGGTTATAACAAGGGTCGAATACAAAACCTTCTTAAAACGCTACTTTAAACCGACGTAAAAATAAAAACACAACGCGGACGCTAAAAATAACCCGATCGGCTATAATAGGATCGGCTGAAACGTAAGGAAGAACCCGCCCCAGAAAACGAGAATCGGTCAAGATACCGAAAACAATACAATTCAAGAAATAATAAGCGGTGAATAACGCTAATACATATCGTACGAACCAATGCCTTTTAATTACGACCTCTACCGCAATCTCCCACTATATTGCTTCCCCCACGGATAGAAGCGGCTTAATAAAGGTAATTAACTTTATTGGTTCACAAAATAAGGATTATAATTATAATAGCGAGCCTTACGACGTACTTAATAATAAAATACGCGTTATATTTAACACTTATAAGTAAACGGATATCGAGTTATCATAATTTTACGTCATTTTACCCGGTTTACCTTTCGGGTAGGTTCAAGATTGGTGTATATATCACCTTAAATAAGTGGATATATTCGTAAACTGCTTTAACCTCCTTGAATCTCACTCTATTACGGAATTAAAATACGAAATATACGACAGGGTTTGGACCAATACGACATGGAAATTTGTCAAAAATCAACAGGAAAATGCCGATAAAACCCTATAGTAAATTCTTACAACCCTATTACCAAAGTTTCGAAAATGCTAAGCAGCCCTCATACCAGAATACACAAACGAAAAACTATTTATCAAAACAATAAAAATGGCTTGCCATAGGAATCTCAATTTCGACCTTATACTTTTCAAACTGAAAAATAATTTAAAAGCCCTTTGTACAAGCTCTAAAATATCGTTTGAAACCTGTATACACTGATAGCTAAGCCTCTAATCAGCATTTATAGCCGATAAAACCAAAAAGGAAGCCTAAATCACCAGAAAAAAACTTACCAAACCAATTTACCATATTATGAACCGGAAATTTAAAGTTTACCAAAGGAAAAATTAGCGCACAGAGTACAGGTACTAAGGAGGAAACCTTAGCACTGAGAGACAAAGAAGATTGTTTTGAAATGATAGAAAAGCACCAAAAATATAGTAATCATTACAAAAAGATATACGGAGCCTTACGGGTTTCCAAAGGCGGTATATTGTATGTAGTAAAGTCGGAAATTAGATTATAAACTACTCTACTTACGAGAAGATTCGGATTAAACGAATATTTTACGCCGAGTGTAATTTTGAGGTTAAGACTGAAACCAATTTTATAATATACGTAACCGAATACCATAGTGAAAATAATGGATTTGATACGTACATTTATAAAAATATATTTTAAAAAGATGACACAAAATATAAAAATACCTACTTATTAGCCCCCGACAATAAAAACGTCTAACGTATTCTTGCAGGGTTAGAAGATACCTCCTTTTCATATATTATAGGTTTGGTTTATGTAAACAAAATATTCAAAGCCTATGTATCGTTTTAATTCACTTTTTCTTATTAACATGAAACCAGGTTCTAGGGCATTATATCCAATGCTAACGTAGTCAAAATCCAAATGGCCGGGAAATGATAATTCGACATACTTACGACGACATTTCTGAAATTTCGGTCAAATCGAATAAAAGAATACCGAAAAGTCCTATTTAGTAACGGAAAAACGACGTCATTCGGAACGGTCGTTCTCAATACACGTTTTGGACCGATTGAATTTTACGTAATAAATTTCAAAACGCTATTTCTGCTTTTATTAAGTAATGTAAATAAACTCGGAATCAAGGTCTGGGATACGACTAATCAGCTTATTCTCGCCTCAAATACAATATTCGTATCGCTTCAACTTAAGTTTGGCTATTTGTAGTTTTTTCTGGAAACATATGCGATTAAGGTTACTTATATAACTTAACTAAAATTACGGACTTCATACCAACGATTCGAATATCCAATTGCAAAACGATCTTGATGTTTTCTTTATACTGTAGGCTATATAAAAATAGGAAAGAACTTATTTAAAACTATCGAAAGGTTTTTCTATAAGTTACAGCTTCAATTACAAGCCTTATAACGGTATAAATTCTACCTTTAAAACGATTTAAACTCTAATTACGAAGTAATTATTAATATTGTATATTATAACAGTTAACTTGTCCTTTAAGTCGTCGATACAGTAATTTTGTTTTAGGCAGATAAATTTTTACGGAACGCCTTTACTTTACACTATTGGAATGCTTTAGTTATCAGCTACTTCAACGTTTACTTCGTGCCTTGTAATTCAATTACGAACGACATCGATACGACTTTTAATTTCACCAAGTAGCGTACAAAGGCTAGAATAGACGGTAATAAGTATAAATAAATTTTAGTAAAACCCCTATAAGGTGTTAAGAAGTATATATAATGCTATGTATTACGAATAAAATCGTATAAAATTTTATCGGAAAAACTCAAGGGTACCAGCTTTATAGACTCCATACTCCAGATAGCGGTTAGATCTATTAATAAAGATTTTAACTCGAGTAAACTCACCCCTATATTTCTTATCTTGAATGTCTAACCCTGGATCCATATAAAACTTACCCTATTACCCTACAAAACGTAATATGCTAATTCTGTAGCTAAGAACATGGCGGTATTACGCTTATTACGAGCAGAAATACGATATATCTTAAGCGTTGGTTATAAGGAATAGCCTACGTAAAACTGGAATTGTGAATTTACCATTATAATTTAAAGTGTTGGTTTTAAAAACGAAGATTAATAAATTGGTCTTTAGAGGATTACCGGATTTCAAAGACACGATGTATTTTTTAATATATCAAACAGGATGAGTTTGTTTCGCTGAATAGTCGTACGCGAATATAAAGGAGAAAAAAAGAGAGGTTGGCCCTGAATCTTAAAATGAACCAAACCTCCTATAAAACATTACCTCAAACGACGGATTGAAGCAAAATTTTGCTTCAGCCTTCTCACCAAAATACAAATCCAACGAAAGTACGTTAAATAAAAACGGCTTATTTAAATTCATCTTATTAAATTTTAACGTCGAATGCGTCTTTTCGATTCAAAAATTAAAGAATGCCTTAAAAATTTGGCCACGAACTCCTTTATTGCATAAAATAAAATGTCAAACCGCGAGCTTAGCCTAAAGCACCGTCGCCATAGTATTATCATCACCTTAGTTATCCTATTCCTATAATCAACCTAACCGGAAATCTTAGCTTTAGTATATCAGGGAGTATTTTGTTTTTAACGGTTTAATATATTTATTTATGGAGCCTATAAGATCTTTTCAACCCGTTTTGTCTACAATGTCAAGTATAAGACCAGGAAACTTTACAAAAAGACACGCTTAATTTTAAGAAGATATAACGACGAGGGTAACAAAGATAATATAATATAGTCGCCTACATTGTAAAGGGTTTACTATTGCCAGTTTCTTATGTTCGTTGCCTCCCTTAACGATTTTTATAACCTGTAAATAAAGCTCTGAGATATAGCGCAGACTTTTACCTAATTTGCAAAACAGTTAAAGCGACGGATTTACAACGATATATCTAGAAACCTAAAATAACATCTCTAATCAGACACGATTTTACGTATTATAAAATCACTTTACGGCTTATTCAAAGCCAGTATTTCCTAGTATAACACTTATTGGAGATACTATAAGAAATAACTCGGAATAACCAGCTTCCCCTTATACCCGTGCTTATTAATATTACGGCTTATTTAAATGGCTTTACACTAACTGATATGTAAACGTATTGTACCTTAACAATATGTAACTTTTCGTTTTCTGCATTTAAAACGACGAAACTTTCAGAGGTTGACTTAAAAGTTAAATCTAAAATCTACCAGATGGAAGATAACGTAATCTATTTTAATAACGCTACTATCGACCTCCGGAATGGAACTTTAAGCCCTACATAAAAGGGCTACTAAATAAATTTTCTTTTTTCGTTTTAAATAACGTAAGACACGCCAACAAATACAAATATTAACGTGTAAGTAGCATTCAAGTTGTTTTTACAATGAAAACAACATTGGTATTAAAACTTTTGATCGCGGTGCAATACCAAACTAACCCGACAGACTATATATAAAAAACGCTTCATAAACGACTTTTATAAGACGTATACAATCAGAAATGCAAATCGCAATTTATACAGATAAATATAGATATTGTGAAGCTTTTAATTTTACTAACCACTCTTTCGCTAATAATAATGACTTTAATTTACTAATGGTCTTCGATCTGGTCTTCAGTAAAGAAATACCGGCCCGAAACGGCTTTACGCTTCGAAAAAAAAACATCATTTAATAGAAATTTACCAAGTGTAAAAGAATAACGCAAAACGTTCTGACTATCGAAATTTATAGAATAATTAAAAGCTTGGATTCAGGTAATAATATAGCGATAACGGTCTGAATAATTGTTTTCAACCTCAGCTTACGCTCAATTCATCTTTTCGTTTACACTAAGTCCTGTTCGATTTATAAATGCTTAGTTAAGTTAGGTATTACAAACGAAAAGCGATTAATAATTCATATTATACCATGACGCGAATTGTACAAACGACGAAACATTGGGGAAACAAAACAAATTAATAGCAAGTTAAACCTGGTAAACGTAATGACAAAAGCTATACTGAACAACATATTGTAAACTATTATAATTACAAGTATGATATTTGTTAAGGTTTCTAAAAAGGTTTAAGACCTTAATAAGTTACCACGTTACACCAATTTTCACCAACTCGGATTATCCTATCGATACCTTTCGCGCCGATCAACGTTTTGACTTTATTCAAACGAATCATTCCCGCTGATCGCTGATTTTTCCTTTGTTTAAACGAACCATTTGCGCCGATCGACGATTTTGCCTCTATTGGCTAGGACTATTTGCATAGATCTACGTTTTTTTTTACTCTCTATTTAATTTTAAGATATCGCACTGATTTTGGCCTTTGACGTTTTTTGTTTTACACTTTAAATCGCGTTTATTACATTGAATAATAGTTTTTTTAAAGAGCTATAAAATTACTGTATTTCGTATTATACTATAGACGGGTAAACCGGCCTGACCCGAAGGAATTTATTCACGAATAAAGGGAAAGAGCGACGCCGTTACGTCCCTACCGTCCTCTACGTCGCTCTTCTTCTTTGTATTAACTCTACCGCCATTACTGCCAACGACATTATTATCGCTAATGAGAATATGGTCTTGCACCTTATTAGTTAAACCTTTAGGTAAAGGTATAGGCGATGGATAACCCTTTTCGCGGCGACGTACGATATCGCCGTCGAACTCGCCTACATAATATATACGTAGGCCTCGTTTCCAAGCGGCGACAACGGCTATCGTCTCTCTAGTTCACCGGTTAGCGCCTATTACTAATTAATATCAACTCAATTTAGTTTTTTACGATGATTTGTTCTTTAAATCGCCTAAAAAGCTGTATTTTTACCAAAAAAAGTTTTTGAATTCGGTTCAAACTCACTATAAAAGCGGCGGGCACGTAACATGACCTCGGCCTATAGATCTGTATATGTTGCTTCTACGCTCAGCGGTTTTAAAAAGCCTCACGTTGTACTATAACGATACTAAGATAAAAAAAACAAAGGATATCTGCCTTTTACTCCTTATCTACGAAGGGGAGGGGTTAAAAGCTTACAAACGAAGGGACTGAGATATACATACATTAACGTAACTACACTAGATGACGCTTACAATATAAAAGATCTCCTACGTGTAATGAGGTCTTTACCCATATGGAAAGGGTAAGGTTTATAACCTTAGAGGCCTCTTACTCCTCCCCCTGGAAGCTAGGAAAATGGTAAGGAAAAAGGGGGGGGGGGGGTGCCGCGGTGGTGAGAAAAGAGATAGAGGTGGCGGCGGGGCTGGACGGCTTAACGATGACGGAACTTGACGGCGTAACGGCGAACGGGGCAGTGGAGGCAGGCGGCGTAACGGTAATCGAAGAGATTATACCCGATAAAGGCAAGCTATAACTTCTAGTGGTGGTAGTGTTGGAGGCAGTGGATGCGGCGGCTGCGGTGACGGCGACGCACCGACATTTTTACGCCAAACGACACCTTTTCGTTCTATTTTTAAGCGGCATTTATTTAAGGAATAGGTTAGTAAATAGGTATTAGCCAAAAACATACCTAATAAAGTAGTTTGTTTGATTATAGGGAACGAAGGTTGAATTGAGAAAGGGACTTATATCGGCTTAAAATACATGTTTTTTTCCAAAAGAAAAATAAAGAAGTTTTACCTGAACCAATAACGATATATCTTTTTATACTAATATAACACGTATTTACACAATCACCTCTACGCAATCACCCCTACGCAATCACTCCTACGTAGTTATCCTTATTCGTAATTACTAAAAACGCTTTTGCTCACTATATCGCCCTTATTAAGTTATACAAACCAGACCCGAATTACAATTAGCACCTCGTCCAAAAAAATTTAATTTGTATTTTTTTCTGATTAATACGGTAATAATACTGTTTCTACGGAAATTAATTATTTAAACCTATTGAAATTAATATTACAAATAATACTATTACTAATAGGCTATAAGTATGGAGTATATAAGGAAAAAAGCAAATATGGCCTATATTGATATTGATATATACCCTTATAAATAGTAAACATAGACTAAGTAAAAGTATACTATATTATAAGATGCACTCCAACAGTATGTATGGTAACGTGTCACGCTACAGGCTATACTCTTACAAGACATAAAGTGTAGCATACATGGATCGGTTTCGAATAGCTAATCCAAACCGACGGCAATGTGTGGATCGGTCTAGAAGAAGTATTCGAAAGTAGTATGCTCTGGATGGAAGGCTAACAAGCCCTCACCTGCGGCGTATACCTATGGATGCTTCTTTTTGGACACCTATCTTTTATACTACATTTCCAATCATTCTGATTACTCTTCAAAAACCTTAGTTTATGTGAACCTTATAAGATTGAGACGTTACCGACACCTACAGAGGTTCAAATTCCACCTTTGAAACGATATAAACTTTCACTACTAGGTCATTGAAAATATAGGTTATCTTAACGGCTAATTAATACTTCATGTTATTGATGTAATAACATTATTTGGGCTCGCGAAATTTACGCGAAACGTTTTCATTACTTACTTTTTGAATAATTTAGAGCAATATTCGATTAAAGTTCACTCGAAATCTTTAAATTGTATTATTTACGATGCTAGCTTAACTTTTGACTTCATCAAATAACGTATCAAAGCTGTAATTTCCAGCAGTAAATGTAAGTAAATATTAGTAAAGTACTATCAAGTATTGGAAACTGTAAACGGAATTGAAATTTCGTTTCAGAACGTATATATAGTTTTATTAAGATACCTAAAAGTTGTTTATTTTCATAAATTAATCCTGCAGATAGCGATTCAAATCTTAAATAACATTTACGGGCCGGGAACACTAATTTCAACACTCTTTACTTTTAGTACTTGCCTCAAAATCAATATCAATTGAATAATATATTCAATTACTATGCCGAGGGAAAATTTTGAGCCAAAAGCAATAGCAATATTAGGATCTTCTCTGGCAAGAAATAATGTTTCGAAATTTGAGCTATAAGAAACGGCTCTCACAAAATTGGCGTTTTGAACATACTATTATAATATAAATTTAGCGTTTGGAAAACAAAAGACGAATGGAAAAGCCCTTAGCAAATAAATGAGTTTAAGTATCACAATGTAATTGTAAGCCTATATAATGTTATAAGTTGTTTTCTTTAAAAGATAATATAGAATATAAGATGAAAATTGTGAACTATAACGGCCCCAAAACGCAATTGAAGAAGTGTTTTTAATCAAACCTCTTTCATAATGACGAAGCCAATCCGCCTCCCAATTTGGTATACCCCTTATATACCCCTTCATATCATTTACTCACCTCCGCAACTGAATTTCCTGTATTAACGAAACTAAAACCTCGTCGCTAAGCACGTCTATTTAGCTTGAACAACCAAAAATGAATCAAAGTTTTTATGACGAACTTATTGATTACTTCAGAATAAATAGCGGATCATCAATTATATATGAGACTCCGCCTAATATGATTTACCAATTCTTAAACTTTAATTTCGAAATAATCTACTTGAAAGTAAATTACGCCTTTAATCTAAGAAGGCAATTTTTACATTGGAAGATTTAATCTAATATTTTACGAAGTTTATAAAATGCTGCCCATACATTAGTTTTAAAAGGTATAAGATCGGACCAATAAGCGTAATAAAAAAGCCGCTCTATTATCAAGGGGTATGATAATGTCGATGAAAAGGATATTATACTTAATTGTCCACTTCTTAAAAAGTAAGCCGTTGTTTTATTTTAACGCTTACCGTCTTTTTACGTATACCTTATAACCTTTATATAGAATCTTTTCAATATTATATAGGCTTATACGTAGTTCAAAAAGGGGTTGAAACATAGTATCTCTCTCTATATGCCTGTAAAGCTCTGAAAACATTACCTATCCAGAATTATTTTACGTACTTAAAAACCGTTTTATAGATAAGCTAAGGCTAAGATATACTAGCATAATATCTATTAAAGGCATCATAAGAAGCGACTCAAAATGGATTACTCGACTTTCAACCTATGTTTTTTAATCTTAACATTCCGCTTTTCGAGTTTTATACTTACCAGCATATAAATAGAACGTATATGATTGTGTTATAATACGTCATTATCCGTTACACAAAAGAGTAAGCTTTTAAAAGCCGGTTTGCAAATCAAACCTAAAGTATACTTGATAAATAACCATGTAATCAATTTGAACGGCGTATCAATTACATTTTGGAAATATTTTTAAAACTCGTTAAGAAGGGATAATTGAATAAAGTTGCATTGATTAACCTAAAGAGTATCAAACAGACTAATAAATACAGATGCCAATGTATAAGTAACCCTTAATTCGTATTAGTAGTATAACTAGGGGAGATTTTTAACCTTTTAGTCGCAGTATAATACTAAACCTACTTCGTGGATAATGTACATAAAGCGATTCATAAAGCTTTTGCGTAAAAAAAACTATTTCGAAACACGGTTTACGATTTATATCGCTCAATATACGTATAAATAAATGGTTTGTTTTTACTAAGGGATATTTAGCGAAAAGCATTGACTAGAACTTATAAATAGGATTTGATTTTTTTTTAAGTAACAAAATATCTATTTTCAAAGGAATTATCTTTTTTGGAAATATTATTTATTAAAACTTTACCAAGTTTCAACAAGTTACTCGAAGCGTTTTGGCTTCGGAAATCCAAGGTATATTTCCAGAGTACGACTTCATAATTATTATATTCATAACGGCGTGGACAAATTTTAAACCTTGGTTTGAAACACTTTCTTTTCATCATATTTACTAAATATAATCGTTTTATGAATGCCTCATTGAAATTTGTATTACAACTAAATACCGCATTGTAATCAATATAATAGTTTGGTATAAATCATACAAATTCCGTGAGATTGAGGAGATAAAATGGATTATTGAAAAGTTAAACCCAGTAAATATAATAACTAGAGGCCCCCCAAAGAGGGTATGAAAATCGTTTGTATTAATAAGCACTCTATTCGTTATCATAATTAGAAAGGTTGAACGATTTTACCCGAATTAAGTAATCTATACCGTTTGTAAGATTTTGACGTTAGTTGGATTTACCGTTTATATAGTTTTTTAACATTTCATCGATATTTTTATTTACTCTTTATACCGCTTTCATGATTTTCTCGCTAATTAGATTTGTTATTCGTGTCTCTTTCAATGTATAATTCATTTTATTTCTATTATTTATGCCGTTATTAAAACCATTACTTTTTTATTACTTATCTTGAGAACTGATTACTTACGATTCTATTTTCTTGAAAGGCAATTTTACCACTATGTCCCAAATTGTATTCTCACAGGATTAACTGGTGTAAATATGAAAATGAACAATTAGTTACTATCGATGAAAGATGAGGCAGGTGGCACTATGTTGTCATCGTCGTTATCCACATCTTTTTCTTAATCCTCCTTTCTTCCCTCGCTGCCGCGGTAGCTGTTAGAGTTGCCGCCAGAACTCTTATCAACCCCGCTACCAACAACGCCAGAAGAAGGGCCTTGCACTTTAGGCTATATTCTATTAAATGAAGGCACATGAGGTTCTTCACCCGCTTTACAATGATGTCCAATAACGTCGTCGAATTACTTTACATAATATATACATAGGCTGAAAATTTAGGCAGAAATACCGTTGACGTTTCTTTAGCACATCGAGTAACATATATTATCATTTAATACTGACTGACTTTAGTTACGAAGCAAGTAATTGTTTAAACACGACTCCGAATCATATATTGTAATAGTATGTCATGATTATTTGATGTTTTTCCTATGCGTTTCAACTAACTTTATCTTAAAATAGTTGAACTCATAATAGAGCATCAGCCTACAACCTTAAAACTACCGAAATAGGGGCGTATCTGTTGTTAATTAGTTTATTACAGTGGTAACTGGTTGACCGACCCCCGCTTTGGCGGCAATCATTAATATTATTACCTATAGCCGCTTACGCAATATACTGTACGTAAGGCGCGTTTATTAGAAACATAGGAACTTGGACGCGAGAATATTGTTTCAATAATTTACGTAATAAAGTGTTCTTTCGACGTACTGCCACAAGCTTTTAATTAAAACCGCGGGCTAGGTCAATCGACTTGACCTCGTTTATGAGGATATTTAATGACTACAAATTAAGGAGGAAATTATTAATATAGACCGTGATACAACTCAGTTCGTTTACGTTTGTACCGACAGTAGGTAGCTGTTATTGCTAAGGGGATTTTCATTTATAACGAAAAAATAATGTGAAAAACTTTAAAAAACACTTATTTCTACCCTTAGAGGCCAGGAGGAAAAGGAGGGAGGAAAAAAAAAAAAGAAGTAGGGGTATTGTCGGTGGCGGAGGCGGGGAAAGGACCGAATATAAAGGCTAGTATCGACGATATATTACTCAAAGATGTGAGGCTTTGGATAGCGGGAGCGGCGGTACGGAGGGCGATAACGGTAGCGGCGATCATGAGTTTATGTTAACACGTTAAACGATACTTAATGAAACGGTTTTTACGTGTAATTTGGTTTATGATACAGTTATAATATAACGTTCGTTGAGAAATATTCCTATATAAGCAAGATAAATGAAGGATTGTTATAGTAATTTAGGTGTGTATATGCTAATTGATTAATTGGGGGCTCATCATTTGAAATGAGGCGCATTATTGCTTGAAAAAAAGGTCTTACTTAAATCTATAACAATTTATCTTTTCATACTAACACAAAACACTTTATACCGATAACATTCTATGCCTTTACAATTATACCCTTATAGGGATCAATAATCATACGATTCTTAACAACTCTACCGCTACTAAATGTTGAAATTGACTAGGGTACTATGACAACTATTACCGCAATTAGAATTAATAATTCGAACCTTAGCAATTTAACACCGCAACCCCTACCGCAGTTAAAACTACTTATTGAAACTGTGACAATTCTATATCACAGCTATTACTGTTTTCAAAACTACTAATTGAAACTTTGGCGGAATTACACTACGAAAACAAATTGTTACTACTAAATCACGAGTATAAACTATCACTACTAAATCATACAAAAAGTGCACACTACAAATTAAACTATTAGTACTGGATAGCAGATACAGGTCTCATAAAAAAAAGATTACCTCGGTAACTATAATCATGTATATTTATAGTTAGCAACCACCCACATTATAAATTTCATCTTTGCACAGTGTATGGTAACGTACCACTTTATAAACTGCATTTTTACCAAGTGTATAATAACGTGCTACTACATTAAAGGGATATTGGGAAGTTATACGGTGAGGTGCCACTGCACCGAAGGGCGATTAGCACAGTATATGGTATAGTGTCACTATCTAAGTAAAAACTTAAAAGCTTCCACTTCAGACATGTATTCTCCGGATGCTTGATTTATTTTTAATCTCTATACTTAAACATATACAACATATCATGACGATTACCTGCTATCTCTTTACATTCACTTTAAAATATATAGAAATTACAAACAATATGAATGATTTTTCTTGAACAATAATATTTTATTTTATAATACAATTCAATGGTTATATTATATACTTATATTATATGTAATATATTCTTTAAAATGCGATGTTTCTAATGACAAACAAAATTTTGTTTTCAATAGATATTATCATGTTTATAAATTCTTCAGAATGTCTTAGGGTTGTCTTTTATAATGAGGAAATAAAATTTTAAATAAAAGATGACAAAGAAAATACAATGAATCATAATTCCTTTCATAAAACATGAAATTATTATATATTATTAACCAAACTAAGTGAATATACCTTAATCTCTGGAAAAACCAGGACTTATTTTGAAATATTAAATATTTCACCATATTATTTAGCATATCAATTAATTTCAATTCCAACGTATGAATCACAGGAAATATTCTTTTAAATCTATAATACAAAAGCCATTTTATATTACGAGATTCGTATTGAAAATATTGTGAATTATGCGATATTATTGAGCCAGTTCTATGCTCAAAGTTAAAACATTTAACAATTATTTCAAATTATTCTCATTATTTTCATTGTATTCATAATTTCTTATCATTTTAATAATTAGTAGTGATATCTCGTTTCATAGTATCTTCAAATTAGTTTTAGGTGTCATATAGTGTTGGTGTCCTACATCAAATAATATTAGGGGTTAGGGATACTAAGTAAGATATATCATAACCTTAAATTCATTACACGTAAAACTAAAAATGATTTTTGATGGTTAAAAATCAACAGTTCATTTTATTTAAAAAGTGTTAGCTTCTTATAAAAACGATCGAAACTTTCTTTATCAAATAAATTTGGTTAATCTTATATTCGAACAGATTCCTAATAACTTCCTAGATATAATGTTTATAGGATAGTGTTACAAAGGGGTAGCAGCTACCTCATTCAAATCAATCCATATTCGAGGAGTATTGATTATTCACCCTCCCGCCCTATCCTCTAGATTGACAAGGGATCCTAGTTTTTGAATTGTTTTATTATTTAATTGAGATATAACTAAAATTATTAGTAAGTATTTCAATTATCATTTGAAGTTCATTATTCAATACATAAATTTCTTCATTATTATCTAGATCATCTGTTTTTGTTTTCGGTTCATAATCTCTCCATAGAATTTAATCAGTTGTCAATAATATTGAGTGAAAATGAAATTGACAGCGAAATCCCACTTATGGCTTAAAACATTTTTGATTAAACATTATTGTAACCAATTATTATAAGTGATTGCTTGTGATAAATATTTTATTCGTGATAAAAACCAGGAGAATGAATGAGTTTATTATGAATATACAATATCATAAAATGAATCTATTACTCTTTATTTCTTACCCGTTCTTTTTGTACTAGTAGTTGAATTTGCATATTACGTTGGATTATTTCTTTTTCAATGTTTGTGAGTTCTCAATTTTATAAATCATATGTGTTTTGAAAATATAAGGTTGCCTATATCATTATACTTCTTTTGAAAATATACTAAGTTTCAAAATCGTTTTCTAATGCATATTTCCTTATTATTTTTTCTATAGTTATATATGAATTCAAGATTTTCGACTTAATTCAATCGGTTACTTATAATTAATATCGTAACATATTACGTTCTATCTTTACCGTTTCTTATGTTAATAATGTATTTGGAGATAACCAAGAGAAAAAACTGTTGAAATTTATTTGTGACATGAATCAATAATATCTTAAAGATGTTTCGACATAATGATTGATATGGAGTACATGTCGTCGAATTATAAACGCTGTAAGATGATAAATAAAAGGAATTAACTCGTTCTGTATTTTTTGAAAACTTGTTTTTACGTTCTTTCTCATTTATTATATATTGAAAACTTTGTTTCAACATGAAAGTTTGTTGTTGTTAGGTTTTTATACATTGCAATGTTGTCGATTCGATTGGTTGAAGTAATAGTATTATTGTATGGACACATGGTGGATGTATTATTCCAGGTTTGACAGACCATTAGCCGGTGTGCATAGTAATTTGAATTGCTCATTATTTGGCTCATTCCCTAGTATGACGCTGGTGTATATTGTTCTTGACATGCAGCCAATACAATAGGCCCACAAAAAACAATATACTTAACTTGAAGTCATTATTATCTACGTTACAGTAAGTAAAGTTGACCTACTTTATCGTAATTTATATTATTCTAATAAAGTCAACTTTTTAGTTCGTGCGAGGATACCTGTATATTTGACTAATTTTTTTCGGTAGTCGATGAACTACAACCTCATCAAGTGGTTAGACTCCAGTTAATTCCAATTGAATTTCACATCAAATTCTAGTTTCTATGAAAAACTCTTCTAATATAGGTTTATATAAACTTATAATTCATCCATGGTAGTTAAACAAGTCGTTATTTTCAATTCCCTAGCAGTTTTGCAACTCGCAATCATATCCCTAACAGTACTTAACTTGGCCTTAACTGGTGGCCTAGTAACGTAGCCCTCGATGCGTATAGTTAGACCGTTACTATTTAAAAAAATATTTGAAGCTTTGTTTGGTAATGCCTTCGTTGCTGAGTTGGTGGAATTTTTTTTCCTATTAATTTACCAGAAACTTTCGATCTCCTTGCTTTTGTAAGATTTTAGAAGTGGTATTATGTCGATTATCAGGCGTCTTTAGTCTGTGGTTCCGAGTTGCGAAAGGCATTTAAATCGGTCTTTCGAGTCGGTACAAATTACTACCGGAATAGGGAGAATTTTCAACTGCCCATTCAAAATGTTAACGATTTCCTATAGTTTTATACTTATATTAGAACTTATCATTATATATTAAGCCTTCAAAGTCGATACCTTTCTTATGTTCCATTTATATTTCTTAAAAGTCTAATGGATTAGGTTACTGATCATGATAAATAAATCTTCCTACCTGTCTTCTTTAACAAAGCTTATTGAAAATACGATATTTAGAAATCAGTTGGTATTATTTATGAAGGACTCGTTTATAACAATTATCAACTTGGCCATTAATAGGTTGATGGGGACTATATCAATCCCTCTTTTAAGGTTTTATATTTGCCACTTAAAGCTTTCATTTCACAGGTGAAATTCGTTTTTTTTTGTTTTTTTTATATATTTATGTCGATATTAATACGTCGTCAAAGGTCTCCGATTCAAATAAGAATGCGATGCAGCTACCATTAGCACTTTGTGTCGGGGACCGTTAAACTTTTGCCCCGTTAATATTTTTTTATTTTGGATCAATTAATACTTTAGCCCTTTTAACGCAAGCTACGGCCGGAATTAATACGAAGTTTACCTATGAACAATCCGTGGAAGATAAATTGCTTGCCTTTTTCCAAAGTTATAACTACCTTACAATTTTAAAATATATATTCCCTAATCGCCTTTTATATAAATTCTATGAAATTAGCCATTTTAACCAAAAAGATATTGGTAGTTTATATACCTACTAACCTAAATTCCTTCTTTTACGTTATAAGCACATAAGGGTTGTATGTTATAGATTTTATACCTATCCGTGATTTGAAGTGCAATTAAAAGGTTACGAACTAATAGAGGTCTACTCCAGCTATTCCTTAAAGTTTCTTGATATATTGTATTACTGTCTTCAAAGAGTAGATATCACGGAGTTTCTGTAACAATTCTAACAATAAGATCCGTAATAAATCTGTTGCTAATTGCGTATATGCTTACATTATATTTTGGCTATTAAATTGGAATTTTCCTTGAGTTTTATCTAGCAAACTTGCTGCCATGGCGACTACCAAGCGCTGGCTGATCTTCTGAATCCTTGACTACTACGTGAGGATTCCGTATTTTCTTTTATTACTGTATCCTTACCCGATTAGGAGTGACCTTTCGTGTGGATAGCCCGTTGTCTTTCCCTGAACCTCGTAGATAATCATCGATTGAAAGATCGTAATATTTGTATCCTTGAGGTTGAAGTCGGCCTTCGGCAAAAATTGTAAAACTCGTTGAGTTAGTAGGTCATCAATCTCGACTTTTTTAAAATATTGGTAATTGCAGTACAGTAGATTAACTTTACTTACAGTCAAGTTGACTATACTGACTGCAATTTGAGTGTATTGTTTTGTGGGGACCCATTATACTGGCTGCGGGTCAATTTCAGTATGCGCCCACTTCAGACTAGAGAATGTGCCAAGCAATTGTCCATGTAAATTACTGTACTGACCGGCTAGCTGCGTAGCAATCCAAAAACTATATATCCACCGCTTGACCACAAAATACTACTGTTACTTCGACTAATCAAATCGAAAACGTTGCAACGTCTAAAGCCCTATCAATAGTTTCCGTGTTTTCATCACCGGTTAATTTATCGGTTTTGGTTTTTTTTTAGAGGGTTTTTCAATATTATTATAGTGATTATCATATCGTCAAAAACTCGAGATTGACTGAGATATCGGTCTTCACAACAATCGAAATAATCGTTTCGCTCCTACGCAAGTTGTGAATGGTTCGCAATTTTAAGGCATATCTCCTCTTTCAATACGTGCAACGTGTGATATATTTTTTTGAAAAAAAAAAGTGTAAGATTGGTATAACCCGTGTTTTTGAAACCTTTTGTTATATTGATAGGAGAAAATCTATTTCAAATTGCAATCCATTTGGTAATATATTCTAAAAAATCAAATTACATATATCTAGATTATTCATTTTCTTGATTTTTGTACTTTTTACATTCAATTCGATGAAATCATTATTAACTTTAAGAATATAATCATTTTTTTAATGTTTAATATCATCTTAGTATTATTATTCATGTTATTTTAGTAAAATTAACCAGTTTAAGGTTTTTGTCCGAGGTTTGTTTTCTTTCAGTAGCCTTATAAATGCTGGTATCTTAGAATTGTTCAACAATTTCTATAGTTGGTATGAATATACCATTCATTATATTTAAATAATTCACTTTCGACACATTTACGTTTTTAATTGTCTTCTTGCACTTAATCTAATTTACGAATGATTTCTATTTATTATTACTGGTTCCAGATGTCTTAGTAATCTATATTTTTCAAATTTGATTTCATGACTTAAATCATGGCAATCTGTCATCAAATCGAATGTGATTACTTGAAAATTGTTGGAATAGTTCTACATGCAGTGCAGTGAGACAACGTTACTTACAGTAATATTTACTGTACTGCAAGTTGAATGTATTGTTTGTCGACTTACCGAATTGGGTGTACGTCAAGTACGGTATGCTGCCATTTACTAGACCTTCGACCCTACCATTGAGACTAAACCTTTGCCCCTACCTTTTCGTCACACTTCCCTTACACCAATTCAATCGTTAAGTTCTCTGCTTCGAACGAAAACACGATAATCGTTAAGTCGCGCCCAAAAAGCTACGTTGTATGACCTTACACCAATTCTTCAAGTTTTTATGCGACTCTACGCCAACATAATAAGTATCTACGCCCGAAATCTTAAAGTCTTTCACAAGCCAAAACGTTAAAATGGCTACTGTAAGTATTTACTTTCAGACTATTACCGATAACACCTAAAAAAAAGTAATTAAAAACCTCAAAATAGATTTCAGCAAGCAGTGTAACTACGAGCTTTAGTGATATGACGTTGATGAAGACTCGACCAAAAAGAATTTAACCAACTTCGTTGTCTACTTTATCCTCAAACACAATAACAGTAAAAATCCTCACGATATGTTTTACAAGTGTCGAAAATTCTTTGGTGATTAGATAATTGATACATAAAAGACAATCCCCAAGACTATTCAATACGAATTGATAAAATCTAAACTACTATGGATGTATATACCGAAGGAAATCGTTACTAGGTTGGTGAAAACACTTATCGAGTTGGTTTAGCTTTAAAATACTTTGAGGACCTACGGCTTAGAGGAAAAGGTGTTTAAAATCGTTAAAAACTTCATGCGCAATCCAGGGAACCTTTTCTTTACACTTAGCTAAATTTGGCTTTTGTACACGCGGGCTAAAAGCCTATTAACCTGCTCGGCAGCGTAACACCACCACGTGACAACGTATCAAAAAATTTAAGTGGGGGCAGAGCGCATGAAATAGAGTTTTCTAACGCAGCTAAAGGTATTGATGTCGGCGCTTTACACCGGTTAATTAAGCAAAATCTTTCAGCCTTTTAATATTGTAATGTAATATTACCCCTTGATTATTTTACTTTAAATAGCCTAATCCCTTAAAAACCTTCTCTATTTATGTTTTCCTACGCGCGAAAGTCTATTACAAGTCCTATCACAAGAGTTTACCTGTGGCACTAGGCGACTATCAATTACCCTTAACACTATGCTTCGAAAGTTTAAGGCTTAAACTGCTAACAATCACCATTTATAAGGGGGATGAATATTACGAACTTTATATAAAACCTGTTAAGATGATTAATTTTAAACACTCGCTATTTTCACATTTCGCTAAATTTTTAAACGATGTTAAAAATCATAATGGAAAGTCTTACAACCCTTTCAATATTAAGATAATGTCCTTTTTAAATATTTACAAGTAAATAGAGGTTTCTCCTTCAGGTTATCACTTAATATTTCCCGGAATCCTCACAGGATACGCTAAAGACTATTATATAACCTTTCTTACTGCAAATACCAAGTTTTGCTAGATTAAAGATGATATAAAAATCCACATAGAGTACGACATTCACCTCGACCAATATTATATACACTAGGTCACCACGGGATAAATTATAATGATAGCGATGAAAAGAGGAGGAAACACTAATGGATATCTCCAATCCAATGTTTAATAATCTGATATTATACTAAAAATTAATGAAAAAAGGCTGACGATAGCGAAACTACATTTCGCGTGAAGGTACGAGGAGTAGTTACGGGTATTGACTAGTTCGAATCCACCTTATAATGCCGAAATGTTATTCACCAAGGCTTTTTCCAACCAGTTATGTTCGTCTCTTACTACTGTAATCCTGCGTATACTAAACTAGTTTGGTTATACCATTAAGCTGGCAACTTCCCTAACGTCGATGGAAAAAAAAACCTTATGGTAATTAATTACGTGAGCCGTAGATATAAATACGGGAGCCTATAACGCCTAAGATTAAACCAACCTGATATAGACTAAAAGCAACAGTTACGTTAAAGCTTATAAAGTTAAAATGCAGGCGGAATCTTTAATCTTAAGCACTATCGTCATAATAGTAGTAAAATATACTAGATTTTTAGCAAGTCTAGCTGTTGGTTAACTCGTCACCCCCCACACCGAGCGCAACAACAAAAAGGCTGTATATTACGCCTAATACCTCACTATCTTCAAACAGTATTTTCTAAATCAAATCGAAAACCTCGAAAGCGACGAGCTAATTAACAGCGCCAACGCACCTAAGAAGACTAACTAGCACGAAGATACTATTCCTAGTACGGCCTAATAACAAGTCGACTACCTTTTCCTGTACCGTTTAGGTGGTAAAAACCCTTACCTTTACCCTAACCAAGCCTATAACCCTTATACACCCTTGATTATTGTGATTCTTACGCGGAATTTACGTTTTGGGTATTATAATAGATATAGGGGTAATGAGGCACTTAATAGAAGGTTTTCACAATACTTAAAATTGTGGAAGAAAAATATTATAGTCATTAAAATTAATCATTACGATACTGAAAAAGTTAAAGTCCACTTTAGCCTAATGAAATAATTATGTTTATTGAGGAAAACGGTAGGTCAAACTATTATTGGAACTATTATGTATAACATCCCTAAGTTCTTGACCCCTTTTTTTATTGCTTTAAAGGATATAAGAACCCTCGGCGTCAACGTTAACGTTAATATATAAGAACTGGTAAAATACAGCCAAAGGTTTCCCTTCGCCTTTAAGTGGTGGCATCTATGGTTTTATTTTTAAGGCCGTGAGGTAATATTGTTCAACCTAACTGAAACGGAAATTCGTCAACTATATCGGCTCTTTAACCACCAACCTACTAATAGGATATATAAAGTTCTAAAGTCCTCAAAGTATAAACATATTATATACTTTACTCTCAAAATTATTAAAAAACTTTACAACTTCTATTAATCGCATGTTTAAACCCCCCAAAGATTTAAGTTTAAATTGAAAAACTATAAAAACTAAAACTGTAAGATATTCGTTCACATATTTTTCTTTAATAATTAGCCTATCTCTTACGTTGTTAACTCTGTAATTTCTTTTCATGGGGCTAAATTTCAAAATCTCTTTTGATAAACGATACGTATAAAATATAAAAGATGCTGTGGATTAAGATGTACTTAGGTTTACCTAACATTGTTGTCTACGATGCCGGTAACAACTTTATAGCGACAAAATTTTAGGAAAATACCAAGATAATACGTATCCAATGAAAAAAGGTACCTGTAAAAACCCACTAAACCATTAAGAAGATAAAAGGGGTATAGGCTCTACTTAGCCAAACGTATAATATACTTACTTTAAAATTTAAAAGCTTTATAGATCCGTAAGAACGCTTACAAATAGCCGTAAAATGGCTAAATAATACTAGAGGCCTTACTGATTTAATATTAACGCTATTCGTATTTAAAACGTACCTACATCTTACGGGTAAATCTACGACTTCAGCAAGTACTTAAGAACGTGTTACGGCTTACGGAAAAACTTTAAGGGAATTACAAAGAGAATCGACACACCGCTAGGTTAATAATACTCTTAAAACCAGAAACACCGCTGGCGCAGACAACCACCGAATAAAAAGAAGGTTAAAAAGGAGGAATACATATCGAGTCACATTTACAATACTTCTTAGTTAAGTAGAAAAGAAAAGTATATAGAAAACTTAACATTAAAACTTCGAGCGTAAGAAATTATCATAACCTCCGGTAAACCCTTAAAAAAAGTGATAAGGTTGAAATTAACGGCATATTAACCCGAGGGGTTATACAATTCGTGCCGAAAACCGATTTTAACTTTTAAGACCTAAACTTCACAATCTTCAAGTCTAGGATTATTTACGAAGTTAAAGGTAAAACCTCGGGGCAGCCGTATAAAAAGTCACGCCTAATCTTTTCAGGATACGGTGATAAAAGTATGGACTGTATCCTTACATAATGGTCAATAATTTGGAAAATCAGCCAAAGTTTAATACTCGCAAGAATAGCAATTTTACTATCTAGAACTAAATCAAAGTTTACATTTACTAGCCACAACATAACGTTAGCCTATATACGATGAATAACGAACTTATGGCGAATCGTACTATCAAAAATACCATGAAATCATGTTCCATTTACTCTTTAAAAACGGTAATATAGTGTGAAAAACTACTATATGGAGTAACTAAAGCAAGCGTATAGTAGTTCCTACCCGATTCATCGCACTTTAATTTACAGCTAGTAATACAGTATTTAACGTACCATCCGTACAAACTAATAACATAACAAGGAAATTTCGTTGTAATAGGCATATAAATTAATGATAACTTTTTCCTCCTAACGGTCAGCTTTATAACATTGAAATAACAAGCGATTCAACACTACAAGGTTTGGAATCTTAAGCTAATAACAACACTAACAAAGGGCAGCCAAATTAACTTTAATGGATCGTTAATACATATAATTAGTATTAAAACTGGCCTAGCTTTCTCCAAAAGAGCCAAAGCTGTATTTTGGATATAATTGATAAGACTAATACAGCTAAGGCGTAACGGTACCTAAAGCATCGTACGCCTGGTAGTTATATTATTACTCCATTCCAACCAAAGACCATTTACGACTTTTTTATTACGGCATAATCATAGGATTGAAGAAATAAAGACTTTAACAGGCTAAACAAAAAGCTCGAGTAGAAAATGCGAAATATGGACCACGGAATCAATACGTTCCCAAACGACTTATTGAAGGCTAAATTAATATTTTTTTTTCAATCGCGTCCTTCATAAATATTGCCGACTTGTGTTATTAGATTGGCGTCGTAATAACCCTTGTTAACAAAAACAGGCGAAAACCCTGATTTAATATTATCCATAATCCAACCCATTGGACTTCTATTCAATGTAAGAAAATTACATAAAGTATATTAACTTAAAAGGTTTACGTATTGATATCGGCGTTAATGTAGGAATCAAATTGTAGAAAGCCTTTAACCTTATTACCAAAAAGCTAAAGTTTCCTCCTATCCCGATAGTAATTGATACCAAATTAAAAAGCATTTTTCAATTCCCTGTAAATCTCGTAACTACTAGCGAAAAACAACTAATAATTGATATAATAACAATCGGTAAAGCCTTCGAATGGAGGGGGATCAAGGAATTCCGGTGGATTAAAAGCAAAGATAATTCCTCAAATACTCTAACGAACATAGTACCAAATAATGCTCTGGAAAGGATTGTAAACAGTAATAAGAAGACTATATAAATCAAGGGCTACGTTGATAGGCCGCCTGGAAAGCCTAAATTATATGACAACGGTAAAAGATATGGTGGCAGACTAGAAGACTGCTAGGGAATTGACAATACAGACTGGTTTAATTGGTATGGTTAAAGTGGAGGCCTGTAAAGGCCTCTGGCGAAAGAATTTTTTATGGGATTTGATAAATTCGAACCTCGAGGCAATGAAGCAATCAGGGTCGAATGGGGTAAATTCGCATGTAATTAAGTGAAAATCAGTATAAAATTCAACTGGAATTAATAGGGGTCTGGCCAGTTAACGAGGCGGCAATTTAGTGGTAACCAAAAAGAGTGGTCAGCTACACTAGCGTGCGCACACAAACTCAAAAGCTGCCAGTATTGAAATAGTACTATATACAGTATAATAGGTCAAATTTACTCACCATAAAGTTGACTATACTACAATTTGAGTGTATTGTTTGTAGATTTAACGCAGTAGGTGTAAGTCGAGTACAGTACGCTACACTTGACTCTGGGGTACGGACCAAGCTATTGGCCATACAAATTACTGCGCTAACCGGCTAGCGGTCTGCCAAACCTAGAACAATACATCCACTACTAGACCAATGCAATACTACTGTTACTTCGACCACGATTCGAATCAACAACTTTGCAACGATCTAAGGCTCTACCAACGAAAACTCTATTGAAGCTTGATATAATTTAGGAAATTGGTATTTCTGACTCGTTTTCCGAATATACGCGTAAATTAAAAAGCAAGTATATCAATATATATCAACAAAAACTTCAGGTCATCTTAGATACCTCATTGCTTGTATTATAAAATTACCTCTTAATATTTTTCAAATTTTAAAATCTAATATTTGGAATATTTGAACGTTTTATTCGCATTCGGTATGGTTTAAAAATTCTATGAAATGCTGTATCGGACTTTTCTCTCCTTAATAAGATTGTTATGAAAGTTTAAGATTTTCTTTTCCTCCGCTAAATATACATTATTCTCAAATTGCACTCTATTTTATGACTGGATGTTTGTAATATAAATTGATGCGTGATTTACACCTTGAAAACGGAAAAGAAAAGATGTTCCTACTCTTGTATTGAATTAATATTTCATTTTGAGTATATAATCCGCAATCATCGAGCTTTAATGTTGATTATATTTCCAATTCTATATAGTAAATTTCATTCGATTTTCACTTTGTAACGTAAGTTATATTTTTTTCCATATCTTGAATGCAAACTTAGGTCTTATAACTGGATCTTGGATATTATTTAACTTTTAGGAAAATTAGTTTATAATTAGACATAATTCAATAGAGTACACCAATTAGATACTCGCGTTGAAAATGAGACAAATTTACCGAATTTACGTTTTCAACGGTTTTAAAACCAGAAAGAGTATTGACTTTATTGAATCAAACAAGCAAGATAAAAATATATCTATAATTAAGGATTGATATTTCATAATAAACAACCTAACAGTTAGTTATGAATCTATACTTAGGCTTCATATAAATATATAAAGTGGAATAAAAATGGTAATTTTTTCATGATTTATAACCTTCAAAATAAGTTTAATATTAATACGGTTGATTTTCAGTATAATCATACATATTTTGATTTAGGCGTTTCTACTAAAAAAACGGTTTACAGCTTAATTCATTCCTTGCTTATCTTAACAACATTATATTAAGAATCAGACCATAATCTCAATATTCAACATAGTAAAGAATAGTAATTAGGTATATATATACGTAACCTAAATATAACTATTCGTCTGAAATATTCATTTTATATTTGAATGACCATACACATCGTTCAATTTTGAATGTTATTTCAGAATATCGTTGATTATGGAAGTTATCTATCACATTAACGAGATTATTCAATAGAAACAAAGAAAAAGCCATGAAAATATATCATTTGTACTTTATAGATATTAGGATTAAAATTTATAATCAACTTATTTTACAGTTGCAAAATTTTAGAAAACAAATTTAAATTAAGTTACGTATCAGACATTCTATAAATGAGTGTTTCGAATCTTTCATAAATATTTGGTATTTTAACTTGTATATAACCAACTGTAAAAAATGAATTATGGTATTTATTTACTATCGAAATTAAGTATTCTTTTTCTGAAACTTGTCATATTTTCATATTGATTAATTTTGTTCCGTAATTGATTAATCCAATATAAAAGGAGTTCATATCACAAAAGTAAAATCAACTAACATAATAAATCATCCTCAGAGTTCCATACCCTCAAAAAAAATATAATTTCACCATCGAAAGAAATTAAACATATGATATATTGTGATATTGACTGTACTAAGGTAATGAAAAATTCCTGAAAAAAAAAGTCAAAAACCGTTGAATGAAACAATAAATATACCCATTGAATTAATGAAGAAGTAATGAATTCAATGGAAGTATATATATTTAAAATCAATTGTTAACTAAATTTCGACTAACAAAAGATATAGTTTAACTGTTTCAACTGAACCTAGGCACTTGACTCGCCGAAAAACAAATACAGCTAAGTAAATGGAAACTATATGAGACATATATCATACTCCGACTAGCGGACTAGTTTCGAAGAATGTAATATTCACAACTATCGGAAAATATAAATATGTTCGTATTTGTTTGGCAGTAACTCAATTTCATTCTCTTTTAATACTATGGACTTCTAGATTAAACTTGGTTTTATTATATCAGATTTTTCGTAAAAATACAATAGAATATATCTACCTCGTAGTTTAATTCCTATTAATATTAAACTGTTTGTGTATCCAATTGATTTCTATCCTAAAGAGACCTGGAATCAGCATTCCTAAAAAGAAAACATTGTTTCAATCCTTTGAGCTAATTTCTTAATTAAATAAATCAGTCAATAGTTACGAAACTTTTTTAATGTCATTCATATTTGACAATACGATATGCGTAGAATTATGAAAAACTAAAGTCATTTAATGAAACGTTTTTCTCATTCGCTAATACAATTTACTTAATATGTTGTGTATTACTTACATTGATATATCTAACGCCTGATGTATGATTTCAATTGGAGGAATGTATTAGACCGACAATACTACGCTAGAATCATTGAAAAACGTACCAAAATAATTTAGTGACGTATAACTCTTTAAATCTTGAAAAGGAATTTATTTACGTTTCTTTTTAACATACGAATAAACCATTTGGTTGAGAAGTAATCAAAAGGTATGAAGATTTTAATAAATATTAAATGGATATTTTAAAATTTACTAATGTTGAAATGTATTTCATCATGTGGATAATTGGGTTTTTATATTAATTTTTACATATCATGAATTTATAAAGATATTCTTTATTCACTATAAAAGAAAAAATGGTAATTGTTATACCCCAAAAAAATTCACACTTGTTAATGTATCATTGGGAATGAATCAGCGTTTGAAAACCATCTTTTTTCTCCGTTTTTGATATTATCTACTCTTTTGTAGAATGAATTCAGACATCATTATATAACAATGGAAAAAGCTTTTATGAATTCGGTTGATATTTTTAAATGAAATTTGAATGAGTCATCAAAATTTGATTGACTACAGTAATAAGACAGAATATTAACAATATATTGAAATTAGCTTAAAGCTATGGTCTTCAATGATACAGGTTTTAATTACAACGTTGGTGACAATTAATTTGTAAAAGTCATTTGCCCAAACATAATCCATTAATAGTAATATATGTATATGATAATATATAACAATTTTCACATTCAGTACCATTCAATGTATATCAATCAATTTATAATAAGAAAACCCTATCTGAAGTAAAAAACAGATATTTCTGTTTAGCTCTCATGCAATCGATTAAATCGATTAGCTCATTATTTACGGAAGTCCTTATCGTGTCAACTTATTTCTCCAAGCGTGGTTTAATATAGCATTGTAGTTTTGGGTTAGACTTTAGACGTTGCAATGTTGTTGATTCGAATCGTAGTCGAAGTAAAGGTATTTTTGCCTGCGAAAGTAGTGGATGTATTGTTCTAGGTTAGGTAGACCGCTAGCCGGTCTCTATACTCATTTTTATGGTCAATTGCTTAGGGTGTGAAGTAGGCATATACTGTACTTGACTTTACAGTAAACCTACAAATTAATATATTCAACTTGCAGTCAGTACAATTACCTTAACTTATGGTAAAGTTGACCGATGGCATTGCAATTTCTACTATTTCAGCATTGGCGGCTTTTTGTTTTATGCACGTACACCAGTCAGGTTTACTTATTCTTTCCAGTTGCTGCCGAATGACCCCCTCGTCAACTAGTCAGACCCTTGCACATTACCTAGTCAAATAAACCCTCTTTACCTGTATTTTTCCCATGGTTCCGATTTCCGACTTTACCCATTCCCACAAACAATATTTTCACTACAGATGAGGGAAAACCTCGACATTAAGCGTGTAAATTTAATAAGTCGCTGAACTTAATTATCTGACAGTTTGTTTTAGCTTCCTAGAGTAATTCAATTCCCTAGCACGTAATTTCAACTTGCCAGGTAGTCTGTCAACATAATACTCGCTTCGTGTAATTAGCCTATTATTGTTCCAAATTTCCCAAAGGATTTATTTGGTAACGATTTTTTCATAACATCGGTAGGATTATTTTTGCCATTAATACACCAGAATTACTTTATTACTTGCCTTTTTAGGCGTTTATGAGTATTATTACATCTATTAACAAGCATTTTTAGTTGGTAGTTCCGAGGTACTAGAGGTATTTCTACAGGATACTCGAGCCAGTACAAATTAGTCACAGTATTTGATAAATCCTGAATCACCTGGAGACGACGTTCAGTGGTTCCTACATCGTTATGCCTATATAGTGTAATAGGCTGGTGTTTAAGCTAGTGGTCACCAGAGATCCAGCTCTGGTAGTTGCTATACTCCTACAATTCTCGGAATCATCTTGTCTTATAACTAGGTTACCCATTTTTTGAAGCCTATAGCATCTCTTTAGCGAAGGTTTCTCACTCTTTTTCTTCATCGAAGATAGTAGAGAATATCCCACCGTCTTAATCGATAGTTTTAGCTTCGTCTCTTTTCATATTATCCTCGATCTTTCTTCTTCTTTCCAATGGTGTTTTAGATATTTACAACTAGTCATAACTTCAGGCTATGTTTTCCCACCTTTATAATTTAAACCTTTCATTCTTTCAAAAATTTCTAGGTGTTCATATTTAAAACCAGCTTTACAGCTCTTTCGTAATGTGATACAACTATTCAATTACTTAACTCAAACGATGGATTAAGATTTTACGTATAAACTCGTCAAGCAGATCTATATAGTTTGTGAAGGCGCTTTGAATATGAAATAATGGAATACCGACGAATAAATATTGTTAAAAAATATTATTACATAACTTAAAATAGTTGCTAAGAAGACAACATATTTAAAGTACCTCTCGTCTTGAAGGGGTGCCATTTCCATCTTACTTATAATCGATGCAAGTATCTCGTTACTTCGAACTAGTAGTTATGTCGAAAATTACAATAAACCTAACTCCTCCAACATTAATTACGGGCCGGACGGTTGATACGATAAGCCTATAGTTAACAAAGAAAATATAAAGTTTTAATCAATCGGCTCATATTTCTGATATTAAAATACATTGATAGATATCAAAAATTTTGATATTACATAAATTTCATGAAAAGTTCAAATTTATGGGCGTAAATAAGACTATTTTTGATTTTTTTTTCTTAGTATGAGAAAGGCTGTACAAGAACCTCTATCGAATTTTAATATGTTTCCTGTAACACTAGCGGTAATAACTACACGAACGCTTTTATGGTAATGATTTTCATAAACCATTACGACTCAAACATGACGAAAACAGACCCTAACTAACTAAAAACTTAAAATTATATGTTTACAGACGGTTAGAAGTTTTGTTTATCGTTTCGAAAACTTTATTTAGGAAGTAAACAATATAGTCTGGTAATTTTCGGTTCAACTTATTATTATAAAACGAGTTAATCATGATTATGTTCTAATAGACTACTCATATTCGATATGTACGCAGATTATTACAACTCGGCTGCCCTTACTTAACTTATTAGTTATCAACTTTACAATCTTCGTACTTGATACGGTAACGCCAACTATATTAATAATTTTAGTATCGGCAGTATTACATATAATAGAAGTGATAAAGGCGAAACGTCCGTTCTCAATTATAGAGTCGATATAATTATAACCAACATAAAATTATTTTGAACTAATACCAAAGGACACATTAGTTAGGTTCATTATTTGGAACTGTGACATCATAAACCCCGTGGCTTACGTTGAAGATACGTTGCGAATACTTAATGTATTCGTACCTGCCTAATAGATCCTGCATAACGCCTCAACAACTTTGGTATTAAAGTTAATTTCGACATTGACCTTACCTCCGCTAATAACCTTATTAACATTTAGAAAGGAAAAACGTAATACATATTCTTTAGTGGCGAATCTGAGTTAAAAGAATTGAATTGGATCCGGAAACTTATTCGTAAAGTATATATAACTACTCTTCTTTAATAACTTTATTTTATACTGTTGATTAACGTTCTAGTAAATATAGCTCATAAATTTTATAACTTTATAAGTATTCAGTTTAATCATAAATTAAAGTTATCACGTATCCTTATCTAATATCTATAACTCAGTGACGATAATTATTATATACTTTAAACCAAATCACTGTTTTTTTTATAACTTATTTAAATCTTCACATTCAAAATTCCGGTCTGGAATCTATTTTCATTTTATCTTTCGTTTTAATTGAGACCATTTTTCCAATAAATGTCAGATAAAATTCAATCACGTATTCTATGAGGTTTCAAACCATATATTGCTTTTACAATGAACGTTTTATTCCCGTGAATAGTAATGAGGGTTTACGCCCGTATTAAAGAAACTTAAGGGTATTAATATTACCACTTTTCATATTATATTCAATAAGTTCGAAGGTACTTAATAAAACGTGACGCTTCGGTATGTGTTTTAAAACATGAATAAGGTACCAAATAGAAAGCTGCCTGATTTTATCAAAAATCAACTACCCGATGTTTTTAAAGACTTCAGACCTTTATTTGATGAGACTCTTGGAAATAAACTACCTCCCTACTGCTACCAAGCTAAGAACAAATTTAATATTTAAAATATAATTAAAGCTAGCCTTTAGAAGTACTTGAGGAGAATTATAGAGAATATTCTGGGAGTAGATTTGGTTTTACTAAAGGCGTGAACTAAATTATTGAATTAAAGGCATATTGACGAAAACAACTCCTTAATAGGCACCTCCGTACTTTTTATTCAAAAAAAGGCGGCCTATATTTCTATACTGATTACTACAAGTTCAACATGATTACGAAAGTCGAACATTATTTAATAACCTTAATTAATGAAACTATGAATATTATTAGGTATTATTATAGTAAGAAAGCGTAGGTAACTATGGTTGAGGGGTGTATGATAGCATGTAACGCTACGGAAAGCAATTTTACCGAGTTATAACAGTGTAACACGCCTTAAAAGAGATATTAGCAGAGTTTTTGGTAGAGTGACATGCTTTAGGTGAGATTTTATAAGCTTACACTTGAGGCGTACAGTCTCCGGATAACTTTTCTCCCTTAATCTATCATTAATACTTACAATTTTACTATTCTGAATACTTTTACCCGTTTACATTGAGGAAAAGAAACCTTACCTATAATAATTAGTAGCCGCCACGGTTCACTATAAATAGGTTTAGATAAAAACCCAACTTTAGTTTAATATTAATGGAAGAATGTTATAACAGATTAAATGGTTTATAACTCTCACATTATAATTTATAAAAAAGATACGGGAATATGAAAACATTGTGAAACCTGGAGTGATGTTATAAAGGATAATTTTAATATAATATTATATATTAAGTTAATGTATGTTTATTGCTAATAGTTCCATTAAGCTACCAGTTTTCTCGATTGGTATTCTGAATGTATTTGAACTCTTTGTGGAAAACATTGTATTACGTATTGCTCACGAAGGCTATTAGGTTTCAGATCTCTTCACTAAAACCTGTTGTGAAACAACTTAACTTCTGTCACTTTAAAGCCGATGAAAAAAGAGTTTAAAGCGTTTTAACAAATTGAATGAGCATTCAAAACGGTTTCAGAAGTGTTTAACCAATTTAACTGAAAGATACCACCAATTTTGAGGGGGATGTTACTATTATTTCATGGTTTGAAAATAGTTTTGGCACCGTTTACCTAAGATAAACCCCAGTTTCTTACATATAGAACCGAACATTTTACTTTTTTTATATTTAGTATATATGATGAATTACATTTGTTGTTTGCAACTTTTTAATTTACAATTTTTTTTTCATTATTTATATACTATTACCAGGCATTGCCAATGATAAGGTCAGTATAGTATGACTTCACTAATGTATCAACTATATATTCCAGCAGAAAGGTACTCCACTGTAAAGTTTCTACCCAAAACAACCCCTTTATTCGATAATTTCTGTTTCCAAGTTATACCGTGTGTTTTGTTGAACAAACCATTGCGAAAAACCTGTCCCTAACGAAATAATTACATAAGGTTAAGACTCTGATCTTAAATACTTAAAGCTAATTTTGGGTTAATGTGTTATGAGCATGTATTAAATGTCGTTAAGGTCTTATAATTAACCGTATTTTTTCTCACTGTCTATCACAAACTTATCATATTTACAAATATAGACTATATTTATATAAGTTTGTCCACGAGCCACGTCGAAAAGAACAACCATTACTAGGTGCTTCGAAAATAGAATTCGACAAAATAAACTTAAAAAGAAAAGTCTACCGCCTTTTACAACCTTTATTTATAGAACGAAAACACAAATAAAAACCTTTATCATGGATCGAACCTCAAGCTAGCCGTTCAATGAATGCCTTAAGGTACCCTATAATTTAGAGACCCGTGAGGGCGTGAAAACTATAACCTTAGACGGATCGTATTATGTGGCCATCTCAATCTCCGCCCGATGCTTACTCGTATTAAAGATTTGACGGTGGTTATTAACGAGTTGATGATCTATAAAACATATATATTTCGGTTACAAGCTCATGATAATAAGGGTGATATACATCGAAGCTTGGCGATAAAGCAGACATTCTCTACGATCCAGCGAGTCATCTTTAAACAATGGATCTTAAGTCTCAAAACTAGAAAATAATCATAAAATCAGGTACACCACTAAGTGGGTGGTGTGCTGTAATAAAATCTTTTGTGAATCGTTTAAGAAACATATTAAAGGTAAAGTCGAAGGCTCAACTAAGTGACAAGGATACCAGTGAGGGTAATGATGGCTTCAAAATGAATAAATAAATAAAGCCGTTCAGTTTCGGCTCTTATATTAAAGGTCTTTCTTTAAAAACTTGAAGCGCAAAAGGAATGAAACTTGCATTGCAGTTATAGTGCAAATTTAAGTCTAAAGGGCTACATTGGTACAAGTAATGAGGGACGAAATCGTTAGTTGTGGGGGCTGTTCTTTGAATGCACCGCTGCATGTGCGGTGCGCCGGGCTGACGATAATCTCCCCAGCCCAAAAGGGGATACCAGAAAAGATTCAAGTGGTAATATCACTGATTAATGATTTTGTGGTAGAATAGGATACATATGAATTGATGGCATTAGTGCGGCTGAACCTAAAAATTTGCTCGGAAGTGGGCACTATTAGAGTTTATAGCATTGACCCCCTACCTTCCGGAATGAGGTGGTCGGTGTATCGATGCCAAGAAAAATAATGTAAGGTGGAAGATATAATTTCTAGTTACTTAGCTATTATAGTCTTCATAAATACCAATAACCTTATTTCAATTATTTAATTAGTTCGTGTTCAGGCTTGATTTGTGTTTTATTTGCATTAATAAGCGTTAAACTCCTAATTGGGACCGTGTTTTTTTCAAATACTTTTTTTATGATATCTTACGTGTATTTTAGCCTCAGTTACAATTGTATTAAAATATCGTAACATCAGGTATCTATTTCGGACGCGGTTATAATAGCTTTAACACTGTTTAAATGTATTTCTAAAGCGATTATAACGTGTTTTAAAGCTTTTCAATTGGTAGGCCTTAGATGTTGCAACGTTGTCGATTCGATTGGTCGAAGTAATAGTAGTATTGCGTGTTTAGATGGTGGATGTATTGTTTTAAGTTTGGAACACCGCTAGCCCGTATACACTGTAATTTGTATAACCAATTGTTTGGCTCGTGCCTCAGAGTGAAGTGCATCGTATTGCACTCAACTTACACCTAATTCGGTAACTCTTTACAAAGTAATACACTTGCAGCATAGTAAACTTTACTGTAATTAAAGTAGACCTACTGCATTATATGTAATATTATTCCAACACAAGCAACTTTTTAGTTTGTGCGCGTGCACTAGTATAGCTGACTATTTTTTTCCAGTTACTATTGAATTTCCTCCTCATCACTGGCTAAGCCCCTGTGAATTTCAGTTGACTTTCATACTGCATTGCATTCATTTGCATTTAAGTTGACCTTATTTAGCTTTCATTGTGCTGTTGCTTTCGAGGTCGAAGTTTATTTATCTTATTATTCATATATTATTAGTTTTGACTTCTACTACTTATTATTTGCGTTGGGTTTTTTTGGATGAATGGATTGTGATCAAGCGGCTAATTTCAATATATTTATACAGTAATTTCAACACATTAAACTCATAGATAACCAACAATATTTCATTTGGATTAATCAAATTGAATATACATTCGTCTGGATAAATCAAAAATATCTTCTTTTTCCGGACCTTTTAATACCTGTAAAAACGTCTCTAAAATATCCTTAAAACGTAGATCTCTTTTTTCACTCCTATGATCCTCTTATGGCAGTACTAAAGATTATTATCTTTCCTTACAGATGACTATTATTGCATCCGGCCCCTTAAAACCTGTAGACTCTTTTATTCCACCAGAGACGACATCCCTTCATTTCCTACGCTCTACGGCTATTCCTATTACTTCAGGAGCCTTGGAAGCTGAATATCTGTTGTGAAAAGGACGAAAAACAGTTTGTAAAGCTTAATAGGCTAAAATTGAGTAATAAATCGAAGCTATTAATGTTAATAGTCTTGCTGGAAATAAGGTAAATGTTAGGGCTTAGGCTACCAGTTCCCTGGACCCTACAAAATATGAAAGAATCAAGTCAGCTATCGATTTATATGAAACACTATTACATAATATTAAGGAACGCATTAAATAATCAATAAATACTGAATTACTCAAATCGACAGTCACAATTACAATAATGACAAAGGGGGATAAAAACATTAAGAATATATTTTTTATTGATGAAAAGTGGCAACTATCAGAGCCTAAATTACAATAAATAGAGAATCCTGAAATGTTAACTTTTATAACTATAAACAAATGCCTAATAACATACAAATAATATACTATTAATAATAACTGTTTTGATATCTTAGATAATATCATTAATATTATGATGAATACAGTCTTAAAAAGAAAGGACTATATTCACTTGTTGATGACTATCAACTATAATACGGCAAAGAATTTTAAAAATAGACGAATCGGGGTCGGGGCCTATAGAATGATTTTTTTTTTAAATTTACTCCAAATATGTCTGCAGTTATTGATGGCATTAAGAATTCCTATAAAACCTTTTTAAATTTAATTGGAATATGCTTTAGTAACTGGAATCAACCATTATTGAGAACTTTATGCGAAACCTCGTTACTTACTTCCTTTATACAATTTCTCTTTTTTATTCTTGGGGGCAGCGTTTAAAAATACGCGAAGAATCCTTATATATCAAAGTTATTAGTTTGAGAATACGAAGTACTCCCTTTAGTTTTTAACATGTACTGAGCCTGATTTTATAGTCATGGTAGTCCGTATGCAAAGTAATTAAGGAAATCCATTACTGAATTACAATATAAACTACAATTAAAATTCCAAGAAGACAACAGGCTTCAAGAATGAAAAGAAACAATCAATTCAATCCTTCCACAAAGATCAAAGACTATAGAACGAGATTAAAGTATCAGTCAATTGAGTAAGAATTGCCTCGCCGGCTGTTATTAAACACAGTTTAAAAAAGTCTATAAGGTATTTTACCCAAATCTACGGCCTTTAAAACTTGGTAAATCTATTAGCAAGGCAAAATACACGGACTCCGTTACTGTTGATAATGGAAATAAAGACCTCCGCTATAAATAAGATTACCACTTGATAGTTCTGCCCTCAATTATAAAGTAAGATACTGAATTTGGCTGGTTTGCGATTCAAAGCTTATACAAGCCCTTATACCAGAAAATTAAAGCCTAGTAAAAGACGAATCTTATACGGGTGGTCCTGCTTAAATGAATCTATTTTTTACGACAAGAGATCTACTTTCAACATTAAGGGATCTAAATTCAACGTATAAGTCTCCACTTTTAATGTTGACGACTCCACGTTTGATATCAACTCACCAAAACAATCAATTATAAGCCGTACGAAAAATGGATAGCGCCTTTATACAGAACAAACTTTCAATTTTGAGCTTTTAAAACTTAACGTTAAGCCCGGATATTTTTCCATCTTATTCTATACCTCTATATTGTTTTACAATTAATAAAGTTCAATTTCCATATGTTCAAAAAGTTGACTCCAACTTATCTTATTTTACAATATTTTCATCTTTAAGAAATGATTTTCATAACTCAACTCATAAGCTAAAAACTACACTAATTTACAAACGAAAGGTGTTGTAGTTCAAGCTACTGGATAAGGACGGTACAAGTATAAATTTAGTCTATTGATATTTATAATAAATTTCACTCGAAATACGTTTTTTAATTTCCATGAAGTTGAAAAAAAATGATGAACATATTAAAGCTTTAAAAATTGACTGTCAAATCAAAGACTTGTCTTTAGTCAATCAACAAACTGAGCAAACTATCGCTACCATACCTAGTGACTAAACTATCATATAAGCCACGAAACAGTTTCATTAGAACCCTTTTACCACATCTCCTATCAAATCCTGCGATACTTCCATCTGGCATATCAAGTTTGATCATACTAGCCTTAAGTTGTTAAACTAATCAATTTAGTTGCTGGAAGGCCCTAAAAGAAATCAGGAAAAAGAAAATTTTGACCTTATTTATACTCTATTTACGCTTTCTAAAAGCACTCGATAACTACTAAACTTTTAATATTGTACTTCGGAGAAGAAAAATTAGTCTAAACTCTTAATAACTTCCTCAAAACAACTACTGGCCCAAAAATCAAACACCGTAGCCTAAAAGATACAAAGATCAAATATGGCTACAAATCCTTTAAAACATCTAGTGAATCCCCTGGTAAGGAATTGAAGGCCGCTTATTGTATGAAAAATAAGATTATCAAACGCATTAAATATATCATCAATTACTTAATCTTTAACAGAAAAAAATCATTCGCTAACTATTTAACCAGAAAGATGTATCATAATCATGCATTGACCTTCAAGGTCTCTTTGGCATATACCTATAATAAGAATGGTATATTGAAAAACTTTGTTAGCATGATTTAAAAAAAACCAATATGGACTTAATCCGTTAACAGAAAATATTATATGTTTTATAACCTTATGTATTTTAAGTAGCTGTTAGTATAGTAAACTTGACGATTATCGATAGGAGCAGAATACAGTATATAACACCCTATAAGGGCCTTCATAATGAAGTAAATGGTTATGAAAAGTATAGATACAACGTTAAGCTTATTTTTACTCTAGGCACTGCTGTCATCGTACACATACCTTAAACACAACGAATAAAGGATTAATACACTTATTAAATATGTGAGAAGATAGTATTTCGTGTATAAAAGTTTTAGAGTATTGATAAGCTTTAGCATACCTACAAAATCTATGAAACAGAAAAATTATTAGTCCTACAAACTAAATAATCTCAAAGGGACCATTACGGAATACAACGAAACAGTTGTAAATGATACTATGAAAGTCAATACCCCTGATAAAACTTCAACGACTACTCTGAACTCCAAACTAAAAAGGAGTATACATCAAATATTAATGAAGACAACAAACAGCCTAGCAGTAATTGTGTCAGTAGATGCTGTTAATGTAGATATGATCCAGTTTGGGCTTTGAATAAGCAAGCCAAAAAAAAAAAAAATTAGATAAATATAAAGAAAGAACTGGAGGGCCCTAATGAAGAATACTGGAAAAATGCTATTCATAGTGAAAAAAAAAGACTCCTATCCCTCAAGGTCCTTAAATCTGTTAAAAAGGATATCAACCACTATATAATAAGAACAAAAGATGCTACCAAAGTTAGAATTGACTTGGAAGCTTAAATAAAAAGCTATATGATCAGTATCGAAATAAAAGTGTATAAACATAGGCATATTATTAACTACATTAAAACCTGTACTACTACAGCAAAATATTACACATGAATGGTCTTCGTAACGGTAGCTACTTGCTATAAATAAGATATGGATTAAATAGATATATATTCAGCGTTCCTCAAAGGGAAACTTGAGAAACTGGTTTTCATTGAAATCCTGAATACTACTAGTGACATTTCCCTGGAATATCCAGAAAAAAATCTAAATGGGCTTTAACCATACCATCAACCGGATCTTTCAGGTCATAATATTACTATACAGACTGAAACATGGCTCTAAACAATAATTTCAAAGGTTAAAAGAAGTATTGAATACCATGAACTTCAAAAGATTACTCTAGGAAAAACCGGTATACGTTAACTATCGCTGTCAACTTATTATATAAATTGCATTGATAACCTTCTGATAATAAACTATAACGTAAAATTCATTAAAACCTTTAAAATGAATATTGGAAAGCACGTTAAATACAAAATCCTAGTAAAGTAAAAGAACTTCCTAAAGTTACGTTTCTTAAGTAATAGAGATGCATATAAAATCATCTTAGCTTAAGAAGCCTTCATCAACAATATATTGAACTATGGAGTAAAAAAATCAAATAAAACACCAGCCTATATCTCCATTGCCTTTGGATCACTTATTCAGGCCATACTTAAACCCTTTCAAAATCAGGCTAATATTTCACAAACCAATAAGTATCAGTTAGATGTAGGAGCCCTTAGTTATATAATGTACCAGACTAGGCCAGATGTCGATTTTCTAATCATAATATTCTAACGCTTTTACGACAATCATTTACACAATAACATTACGCTTATAAGTTATGCCTTCCAATACTTCAACCAACTCAAAATATACATACTATAAATGTGTGGGAGGAAAAGACGTCAGTCCTTCCACATTGAAACAGTATAAACTTGAACCAAAATTAATACAACAACTATAATCTTTAAGTAAATGGCTGGTGTAATGCCAATTCAAATGGAGATGAAGCCACAAGAAATTCCACCAATAAATACACAATTCAGATTGTGAATAATACAGTAATCTGGAAATTCAAGCAAATATTCAAAATATACTTCACTTTTACGAGTACTAAAAGCGTGGTAGTGATAAGAGTTACCTAAACAACCCACTGAATAGGACTTTTACTCACGAAACTACGTGTTCCAATTATCGACACGCAAGGGTCTAACAGGTTGACCGAAAACCATAAGTATCATGAATGTATTTAATATATACCCATTGTAAAACTTCGTAAGGAATAAATTAAGCATATCAAAATACAAATAAAGTGGATACCAACGGACTAACAATTAACTGATAGACTAACGAGGCTATTACAGGGTTAAAAACACGAAGTAATAGAGTAATAATTTAGCTTAATTTATTCAAATTCAAATTAATGATATGGTTTATAAACTTTCTTGTTTTAAGTTAAGTTAAATTGTATTACATGTATAGAGAGTGAAGTTGTTTTGAATGTAAGCTTTAGCTATTGACTGAAGAGATACTATAAATATCATCTGTTTAAATAGGACTACATAGTTTTTTAGTTTTTTTTTTTTTTCTTTTTTTCATCTACGTTCATTCTTTTCCTACTTCACGCCTCCTATATCTTATCCTCTTTTTTCATGGGGTTTTCCTCTCTGTCTTTCCTTCTATCATTTTCAAGTGGACAGTACCTATTAAAGTGGTATCTTAAAATACAACACGTACAATCACTTATCACACAAAATAGGACCAGGTAGCACTTAATATAACTACAACTACTAAACAAGTCACAATACTAAAAGATAAAGATTCAAATAGAATGAAGAAAACTTAGTTAAAAATAACGAAATCTTCTAAAAACACTAGTATTTACTAGTGCAAGTACTAGTATTAACTAGTATAAGAATTAGTACAGATGACAAGTTAGCTGGAAGTTAGCTACCTACAATATTATTTACAAATACTAGGAACTAGTATTTACTAGTATAACCTTGAACATACTATAACAAAGTATAAAGATAAACTAATCATACATAAAGCTCTCTCTTCCTCCATATATTCTATAATACTTGAGTCAACAAGCATACACAATATCTTCTCGTATAGTAACGTCAACACTGACTAAAGGGGGTAGAGAAACGTTTAAACACCGAATTCCACCCTGAAACGAATAATATTACCGAACAAGTTAATCAAAATGTCTCAACATCACTATGTTTTTTTTTTACCTCTAAAGCTATTGAAATCTATCATTACCCGGTAGCTAATGAGCTTTAAATAAGAAAAGTTCTATTACTTGTGGTATTAACCCCTCTTAGACAAAACAGAATTACTTTATCGATTTGATATAACTAATTCAAAGTGTATTCAGTTTAGTCACCAAACTACTCATAAAGGCCAAAGGAATAGTCAAATATATTCTCAATGTTACGAAATTCGTGTAGACACCAATGGCGGCAACGAAACAATGTGTAAAGGAGGCTGCCAATGCATAAAAATCCGGCTCGAAACTGTTTTGAGTTGGCGATAACATGAAGCTTTTCTTCCCAAATAATAAACCGAACCTTTTTTTAAGAAAAATAAGCTAGTTATATGAGAAATACCGTATCACATGCGTCGTTGATTCCAACGTTCTTAAACTTAACATACCGAGTGGGAAATAACCACGATTTTCTAACCCGCTTCCGAGCTAGCAAATTCGCGATCATTAACTATCTATTGTTGACGATAATGAAAATAATCGTAAAACCGATCGTAAACTCTATATTGAAGGAATTTTTCAAGCTTTAAATGATCGTTAGGTAAGCCACCCATGTATTGACAACTCTTTTAAGCGATAGATCATAGTTAAATGGGTGGGTTATATAAACCTGACTTGGAAACCGCTTTCGAAAAAAAAATCTAATACCATGACCTTCAATACTTTTGAATTCCATTATATGTTCGCTAATAATAACAACTGGTTGCCTCATCTAACCCGCTAACATACTTGATTCAATGAAATTATTCCATCATTATCCGGTTCTTTTGAAGTACTAGGTAACTTAAGTTATATGTATAAGGAGGAGTAATGGACTAGTTAACTAATATATGTTAATAGTAGCAATACGTAAGTGAATGTATTATGGTAGGTAGTAGCAATTGGTAAGTTAGTTTACATTGATAAAGAGGAAGCAATAGGAGACTAACTTTCATTAGTTTCAATATCCTGTAGCATAAATATGCAAGTTAACCTACATAGGTTGAGTAATAGCAGTTGACGGTCAATCATTGTTAGTTGAAATGGCTAGTAATAGTAGTGCACATGTTAAACTATATATGTTAAACGGCGGCAGTAGGCAGCTAACTCAACGTTTGTTAAAATGGCCAACGTGTTAATAAAAAGAAAAGAGAGAGAGAGATAAAAAAAAAAAAGGGGGGGGGTGGGGGTTTACGGAGACAGAGATACGCTGAGGTTAATATCATAAGCTGGTGCCTAGGCAGGTTATAACTGTGAATTTAGCGCTAGTAGTTGCTATGATTTTAAGATGCTCTATTTTTTCATGTCACATAACCGAGACACTCCATTTCTATAGCCTATAATAGGTCCAAAGCGAAGGTTTCTTCTTATTCATTCTTATCTATGATGATAGACAGTATTCGATAGTTTGGAGCGACATATTTGACTTAGTAACTTCACATATAGACCAGGTTATTATGTCATAGATTTCGAAAATCCATTCGCATCAAATGATTCTTTTATATTTGACGATGGTTTCTTTAATTAGTTATCTTATCATATTAAATTATTCTCTTGTTAAACTTTCTTCATTCAAGATCAGTATAAGGAATCTGATTTGTAACAGAAAGTTTGAACTTTTTACGAAAATACTATCAGAAAAAAATAGTATTTTAGCGTTTGGTACATTAATTAGAACCGTATTTATACTCCGATCCAAATTATTTTCTGCCACTTTAGATTTCAATTTAGTTGATCAAAGTTTTCATCCATTAGGTTTCGTTTTTTAACCTTAATCGATAGATCTTAGAATGCTTTTGGTTGGTATAAATTGGTAATTTTAATGTTAGAAGTATCTTGCTCTGGGTATCCTTAAGCCCGGAAAATATTTAACTCATTAATTATATTCAATTTAATACTATAGCCTCTTTGACGAAAACTAAGTTACATATTGGTATCATTAGCATTATGTTTGCGGATTAATAATTCTTAAAATTAAAAGGTTTTCCTTTGGATAAAGTTGCAACTGGCTTATAATTAGAGGAGTTTAAGACCCTTATGTCATATTAGTCCTACGTGACATATAAATAAGTTTCAACTAAAAATACATCGTTAATTTAAATACCTATTGAGTTGAAATTTTTGTCTTGCGTGATTAGCTAACATGGGAAATGAGTTTAAGATGTTATGACTATTGTTGAAGGTACTACATAAGAAGATATTATGTAGGGTTGTAGATTCAAGCATTCTAAAATCTATATTGAAGACTTTATTTTATGGATAATCATATCCTCATAGGCATTTCAAACAAGATCGAGATTCCGTAGAAGTTAATACTAATGTATACTAGTAAATACCAATTCCTCCGTGCTAGTAATTACTAGCATAGGAAGCATATACGTGAAAATCCTCCGTACTAGTAAAACACTAGTGTTGGTGGAAATATCTGTAACTCTGATGAATTCCTTATGCTTCGATGTCAAGAGATTTAGTATTTAAAGTTTGTACCAGGTACTTTCTGACTATATTAACCTTGTTATTTAGTTATGTACTGTGTAACTATAACTATTATATATCTTCATTCAACCTCTTAAGAGGAATTATCTACTTAAAAAGAAAAAAGGAAGAAAAGAGAAATACAAATTTATAGTGTAAAATGAAAGAAGTGTAGTATGGAGAAAAGTAAAACCGCAAATGTTAAAAGAAAAAAAGATGTATAAGGTCCTAATGGAACTGATAACCCTTCTAGTATATTCTTTGTTAATATCTCAAGTTTACACTTAAACCACTTTACAATTGTATACTTACAATACAATAAGTTCACTTGGAGTATAAAGCTTTGTAAACCGTTAATTTAATCTGAACACAGGCTAATCAAGCTAATCCGTTACATTGTTACTTCATGTTTTACCCTTGCTAGTGACTTTGTTAACATATTGGCTGATACTTCATCCATAAATATCCACTTGATCTGTATGGTACCACGTTTTTTTTATCCCTTTTGAAGTATTTTTAAGGGTAATGTAATAAGTGCGTTGATAATACTTAGGGTTTTGAGACAACTCAAGGGCTTCTTCATTATAACAGTATACCGTAAAAATAAAAAGAATATATATCTTTATACATACATTCCTTATTTATAGTATATTTTGAGTAACCTCTATTTCAGCTATACTTTTATTTTTTACAAAAGAAAAGCATACTTTGGATCAACTTTTGGATTTCCAGTTTAGTATACTATTAAAAATGTAAACTGTTTATCCATAGTTGACTTTTTGGTAGCCGGGTCTCCGTTTTGGATGGAATTGTACGAGCTGCTAATTTTAAGTTTTTGTGTATTTTCATTGTACTTTTAGGTGAATTTTGTCACATTTCAATGAGGATTTACCCATAGGGTTTTACCATTCACTGGAAGTCCATAGTCTCTAAAGTAATCAAAGTATTTAGCTGCGTAATTGATAGGTGTAATATCTTCATGTAAGTATTTCAGAAAAATCGTAAAAGTACTGATATAATAAGGGTGATATCCGGTCCAATTTGCCATATTACATCGCTAAAAGTCCCTACACCTAAATAATATATTTTATCTTAGAGAATATCAATTTCAACTATATGTGACATAGTATAGACGAGGGATTCGATTGGAATGGGGATGTAGGCCGGATGTTTACTTAGTTCTTTTGCCCTTAAATCTAGAACCCTTTGAATATAGGTATCTTGTATTAAGATAATCGTATGTACGTTTCTGATCCTTAAAATCCGTACCCCTAGGAAATATTTTGCCTTTATTAGGTCTTTATTCTTAAACTTCTTTCTAATATTCATTTTAAAGGTCTTTGTAGTGTTTAGGTTAGGGTTTGTTATTAAAAAACCATCCACCAAAGTACATATAATAAGTTAACGGCTATCATGAATGTATAAAGCGTTATTAAAGCTTAATCTTTTGATCTGAAAGGTATTAAATACTTCCCTCAAATTTTTGAATATTATCTTAAAGTATGGATCTTCGTATATATCACTATAGATAGTATATTTAGGTAGCAGTCCATCACGCTGCAATGTGGACTCCTCTAGCGTTCACAATAACGTGTCACGCTGCTGATTGTACTTTCAGGGTGCATCATGCATGGCACGGTCTAAAAGGGGTATTCTAGAGTGGTACGCTATGGGCGAGGGCTTATAAGCCCTCACCTGTAGCGTGCACCTCTGGATGCTTCTTCTTGCAACATCATCTTCAATTTTACTACAATCCTAATCATTCTGACTTGTCTTTGAAGATTTTATTTTCACGTGAATATTATTAGCTTGAGAACTTACCAACATAAAGCCTATTTAAGCCCGTAAAGTTACGTCAGTAGCTGGAAGACTTGATCAACTATAAAATTAAAACCTACAATATTTTCATCTGGATATTCAAAAAATAAGTCCCTCATGGTATATAGCATCCCCATTAACACCAACTTTTCAAGCTTCCAGTTTAGCAAAGCCTAGTCGATGTTGATTTAGTTGATATTCTATGCGTAAGGAGTAACAAATGTTATAAAAAAAATTTACGTGTAAGACTTTCCCGTAACAACAAAGGTTTTAGTTTGGTTAGTACCATACTTTTATTCAATTCTTCGAACCACTATCCTAGCCTTATGCCTTTCGATTTGAAATTTAAAATTATGTTAACCATAGTTACATTTTAGGTGGGTAGAGCATACAATGTGATATTCCTTTTAATAGTCTTAAAGACTTAAAAAGACAGTAAATTTCGGATTTTACTATGATGGGTTTTTTTCCAGTGCTTAGCACGTAGTTGATCCAAAGTTGACTTTACAGTTAGCTGTTTCTATATTTTGTTAATTCAAAATATATATTAAACTATGCTTTAATTAATGATATCATTTGTTAGCAGGTTTTCTGGCGAGTTTTTTGCTGTTTTTTTCCTGTTCGATAAATATTCCATTTCGGTTTGAATATTAGAGCTGCCATTACAGTGTTATAAGGGATACAAACCTTGATAGATTAAATATATTTTTGAGTTATACCCGATTTATGGGGTCCCATGGTAATATTTTGAAAAACCGTTAGACTTATAGTGTTTTCAATCTTCTTTATCAAGTTTTTAAGCCGGTTTGGTAATTAAAACTCAAAGATATAACTGGGATTTATAATATTAGAAAACTGATAACAAAGAATGATTTACATTTTCTCTATTGAATTATTCTCTTAAATTTTTCCTTGTCTTATAAAGGTTATGTATATGATAACGGTAAGGCCAGAAGTGATGGAAAACTTGTGATAGGGTTAGTGACCACTTCTTCCCTTGAATTAAATATAAAGACCTTTGACGAGTGTAATGTATTATATCCTACTCTTGTTCTTAACAATTAAGTTAGCTATATCAACGGCTGTTGGGAATATACAGCGTTATACGTAGTGTAGTATTTTGCGGATAACGGTCTAAATCTTTTTATTCTCTAAAATTACTCTGTAAAATCGGTCAGAAATTCTGTTTACATTAGGGGTATATGGTGAAGAAGACTTAAGGGTAAATTCGAAGTCGATAGACTTTTTCCTAACCAAATATTAAATGATCATATTATACCCATCGGGGATTATATAATTTATATTATACTCTATATGTTTTATTATTTAATTTTCTATAAAATAAACCGCTTTTAGTTCTTTACTAGTAGATATAATAGGTATTTTACTGACTTCGCAGCTATACTTAAACTTTTGAGCTATTAGGCTACGGTGTTCGCCATTTGAGCCAGTAGTTGTTTCCAGAAAGCTATCAAGGGTGTAAATAAACCCTCCATTCCATTGGGTACCGTATCAAAATCTTGGTCCCTATCAAATACTTTTGAAAAGTTTACAAGAAGCACAAAAAAGGTTATAATGCTTTACTTCCTAGTTCTTTAAGTGATGTCAAACAATTAGAGTGTTTCCTATACTAACTTTAGGCTGGTGTAACCGAAGCTGATATGCTATAGGTGAGGATAGAAGTACTTCATTAAAACTGTACTGATTATATTGTGATGAATTTGATACATAGCTTGAATAATAATGTAGTTGTTACTTATTGTAATGAATATTTCCTTAGTTTCTAAGTAAGTTAATGATAAGTTTTTAACTTTATTGCTCAATTTGTAAAGCTGTGATAAGTGAAAGAAAGTTCAAATAAATTTTAGGCAATAAAAGCTGTTGTGGGAATCCAGGGTATTCTAATTCTAACCATTTCCAAACTTAACTAATATATTAACTGTTCTTTTGCCATTAAGCTAAATATTACCACTCTTTGTTTGTAATCTGGAATAGTTTGCGACATATATCTTGAGATGTGAGCCCATTTTTCGTTGTTGAAAATATTGCGAGATAAGAATAAATCAACGTTCATAAAGTCTTGCAACTGAAGTTGATTCATTTCAAAATAATCGTACGGTGTAGAAGAAACGGAAAAAAACCCAAGAGTTGACATTAAGTTTTTATGACTTAACGTTTAAAGTAGCACTATATTTCTGTAATACCCATATGTGGTACGGCTTTTGATTAGTTGATTTACCGGATTAACGTGAAATTTGGAGTCTTCAACATTAAAAGTCAATATTTTAAAGGTGGAAGTGGATACTTCAACGCTGGTAGACCCATATAAGATACGGATTTCAATTGGCCGAAATTCTCCAGTTTAGGGTTTTGATTAGGGTTTTGTACGATAAACATGTAAATTTGGATATCGAAATACACAAACAAAATATATAAAAATATAAAATTATAAGACTATTGGCACCGAAAGTCTTTTACTTTACAGTTATAAATTGTAGTCGAGTTAGCCTTTTCTTGCTCATTAAGAGATTTACTCTTATTGAAAGGCTGTTCATTTGTGTATAATGTCAGATAAAATTGAGTCAAATAGCCCTTGTAGGATAATATAAGGTAGATTTATTGAAACTAACTAATTCGCTAGTTACGGTTAGTAGTTCGCTTGTTTTTTTGTGTTTTTAGAGGAGGGAATTTATTAGTTTTGGAAGTTTGAATGTAATTTACTTATTGATAAAGAGATGGCTTTTCTTAATTCATTTCTAATACCGACTGCTTAAAATGGAAACTGAGGCTTAGTAAAGATCGAAAACTGTAGGAAATACAAATCATATTTAGTCCAACAACGATGATAAATTAAGATTCTTTTGGTGTTCTCTAAAGCTATCACAATGAAAGTTAAGGCTAAATAGTAAAAACGGCAGACGAAACCAAGTTTTTAAACATATTTTCCATATTGTAGGATTTTAGTTCTTTGTAATATACCAATGAACTTGAATAAGGATTTACACCAGTCATTAATACCTATAATAAATGCTTAAAAATCCGAAGTAAAAAAGGATTAATTATGATGTAAGCCCTTATTCTATGGAAAGTACTTATAGATCGTCATTCTATAGGTTTATATAGATAAATGTAGTCTGTTTCAGTAAATACTATATTTATCTCGATTTTAAAGATACACTATAAGATAAAAAAACAACTATTACTAACAACATAGCCTTTAATAACTGTTAGCTTAACTTTGATATTTGAAAAGATAAACTTTTTATATTCTTTAAGTAATTATAACTTGGACTTTGTCAGTTCTCTCTTTTCTTTAGCTTCGAAAATGTTTTTTTATATTTCCCTCTTACTTCTTAACTCTTGTAATAGTTCCTTTGTGATTTGGATAGTTCCAGGTTCTTTGATTGATTTAGGCGTTCCATAAGATTAGTTACCCGTTTTTCGTAAAAAGTTTATAGCTAATATAAGTCTTGTTAATTCTGATAGATCGAGTGAACTGGTAGCTCTCGCTTGATTCTTTTCTTCTTCTTTTTTATCAAGATTATCAGCATTAATAACTTGAATTTGTTACTTATCTTCAACCATACAGGTTTTAAGAGATTCTTTTCTTTATTTACTTAACAGATATCTAGAGACCAAATCGCCTAAAGCAATGACAATAGCTTTAAAGCGTATTAATCTACGGGATAGATATTTAGCTATAGTAAAAGAACTTGTAGGTATTGAAAGACTGAAAGTAATAAAAGTTATCTGTAAATGAGAACTATTATCACGGGTACTGCCTTGGGAAAGCCACGGTAAAAACAAATTTCCACATCTTGGAGAAGTTAATCGGGTATTCCTAAAGATATTAGATGGTCTAAAAGAAGTGAACATTTTGATTTGTATACAAAGATGTAATTAATTTAGTAAACATTAGGGTAAAATTGTACTGGCAATGTGTTAAAATTAATACAAAAAATTGTAAAGGCCTGTAAATTAAGACGACTTTAATATATGATTAAGTATATATTTATAGGGATTTCAATCAAGATAAAGACTCTGTATTATCTAATTCTAGTTTATACTAGTAAATACTAGTTCCTCAATAATAGTAAATACTAGCCCAGGCAGCATCTCTATGCTAATCTTAGGTACTAGGCCATACTGGTATTTACATCAGTAAAACACTAGAGTTGGTGGAAATATCTACAATCCCGGCGAATTACTCATCCTTTGGTGCTGACATTTTCATTACTTGATGTCTGTACCAAGTACAGACTGGCTCTATTGGCTCTGATGTTGAGTTGTGTACCGTGTAACAGTACTTATTGTATATTTCAACACCTAGTTTCAACTAACAAGATAATTGGTAGGCAAAAACCCAAAAGATATCTGATTCGACTAGTCCGCATAGTGGTTTGAAATACCGTATAACGTCTTCAGAGAGAATTAATTACGCAATTTTTATTGTACTTTTAATATAACGTTACTTAATTCATTCATTCATGATTAAATGTACGTGAAAGTCATATTACGACTGTTCATGGTGAACGTTTTGTTAGTTTGGGAGGTTGAAATCCTTATTAAAACAATAAATAAATGGTAATTAACTTATATGAATAATTGGGAGTAACTTAAAGATTTAATCTGTACTTTTGTTATATTTTCTTTAAACGATTGATGGTAATCTTTCGTACGATACCTCAATAGTTTCCCCCTCAATTTCATTCATAATATTTGACTAAAAAATAGTATTTAGTATTCGGAAGTGAAATTCGTGTTTGGGTATATATTATACCACTTTTTAAGTAAGGAGTTTATCAATATTTACTTTTTCGCTGTCTTTTCACAGTTCGGCGCAGGTTTTCATAATTTTTTATACCTGAAACTTTAATTCCGAGTCCTAGTAATCCTTTTTCTTCCTGTTAACACAAGTAGTATTTTAATCTCTGCGTCTTTTGTATTCCTTATCCTTCATGTTTTTCTCTTTTTAGCGGATTTCTGAGTTGGCACCGTTTTATTAACTTGAAGATTATAGGGGAAGCGGGGTTGTATTGGATGACTTGCTTAGCTCCAGGATTTTTCTATTAATTTTTATTGTTAGCCGCCTCAATATATAGGTTAATCAGAATTATATGGAACGTTGTATTACTGTTAGTAATTTTAATAATTACCCTGGGATTAGCGATATTTAAGATTTTAAATATTTTATTCCATTTGCCTATTTCTTGCTACATGAGGATTTCATATTGTCATGATGAATAGAGTACTTTAGTCGTTATAAGAATGTTTTAAGTGTTAAGGTTATTATTGATTTGATGTCATATCAATTTTGTGTGTAATTATTTTAGTTCCTTGCCGTAATATACAGTCTTTTACAGAGGATCTGTGCCTGAACTATTATTTAACGTGGTTGGATCACATTTAAAATCTTTAATAAAAAAAGAGAATCCAAACTCCTACTAATAAGTTGTTATAAAGTTATAGAAAATAGGATAACCTGGTTACATAACAGGTAAAGGCATGCTTCCGAGTGAATTCATACTACCATAGGAGTATTTCAATCACTAGATCTAAATCCCTAACACCATTAGCCTATGTATTAGCTTGCAATATTACCTCCACTCCTTTCTCCCTCTCTCAGGTCTAGAATAGAAGGTAGGATATGGTTCTGGCGAATTAAAGAGGTATAAAAGGTGGATAATAACCGTTCCTAAACAGTTTGGAGTATCTAAAAATCATGGGAAAGGTTTTAATTTTTGATTAGTTTGTTTTTTTATAACAGTAGTTGGCATTAACTTCCTTACCGCCCATTTTATTAATAGTTCTGCAAACCCACACTCGTAATATCAAACATTTCATTTTGTAACCACCTTTCTTTAATATTATTGGTTCGCTATAATACTGAATCTTTAATCAATGAAACGGAAAACTTTTTTTTTGTTATGAACATTTATTAAGACAACCTTCTTACTCAAAATTAAGGTAGGTAAAACTATCAAAGACGTGAGTATACCGTTTTCAAAGCCCTTTCGCAACCGCTAACAAGTATGCAGTTCCTTACGTTACATTTGATTAATAAGTACCCCAATAGCATTCGAAAAAAAATATGTTTCTAAGAAGTAAATATAATGTCTCATACTCATTGAATGTTTTATTAAGATGTGGAAGGTAAATAAAAACCTCTGTAACGGCCGGTAAACTACTAAAGAATGGCTAAATACCGGTTTCAAGTGTCATTTATGCTTTGTTGGAATGATTAGCCGCAGCACCAGTTATATATAAATCCGTTTGAACCTATACGTGGATATAAAAAAGGTATTCTAGGAGTTATTCAAGGCTTACTTAGCTTTGAACGCCTCAAAATAAAGTAATTTATTTGTTTAAAAGTCACTTTTCAAGTGTTAATAAGCGTTTGAATAACGTTTCGATTTTGCTAATAGACGTAATGAAAGTTATATAGGTATTTAGAACTCTTTAGTGTAAAGTAAATACTTGTAAAGGTTTAAGATCGATTTCTTCCAAATTTATTCATTCCAGCAATCTTCGTGCTATATAATTCCTCAACTAGATGCGAAGTTTTGAAGTAATCAAATATGTTGGATGTTAAAGTGAGTGTTGCAGCGAACGAATGGATAGGAAGCTCCATTGAAGGACATGAAACAATTTGTCGAAAGCTTTGAGCATATTAATAACACTTGAAGTAGTATTGAACTCAAGCTGGGGGAATTGGGTAATATAAACGAAAATTTATAAATTATGAATTGTTAGAAGGGCGATTCCATGGTAGAAAATATAATAATATAATTGAGCAGTTTCATTTCAAATGTGATAATAATTTGTACATATGCTTAGTATTCATAGAAAAGCAGCTCTTATATCGTTTGGTAACACAAAAAGAAATTTTTAAGAACATTTATAGGATGAACTGGATGCCCCGTTACTATAATGATCCTACTTATAACATAATTTGAATACGTTGAGAGGTGCCGCATTTGAGAAATTTGAAAATAGCTTCTAAGTTAAGAGTATATAACACAATCATTAAATTGAAACTTATTGTTTATGTAGTCATGATGATATAAGCTGTTTATTTAGAGTTTATTTCGGCCATGAAAAATACTTTAATATTGGTAAGCTTATATAGTAGTAATGTAGTCGACTCCAATCACTATGGTACAGCAAACTAGTACTGTATTTAAATTGGTACCATAAACAGCAGTTAATTTACTATTATTACCATGAACTAACTATGAGTATAGTTGATTTGACTGTGTTTCCTTTCATTTTTATTCCATCATTTAATGTAATATTGAGGTTTCGTTTAATTATATATATCTATAATGTTCATGAATTGTGCTTGAAAATCAGGTCTTTTTAATTTGACCTTGGGTTCAAAATAACTTTGACAAAATAATCTATATAAAATGTGTCATATTTTCCTATCGAAACATTAAACTTAAAAAAGTGGAAGTTAATAATATGTATAGGATGGTATTCATCATAAATTGAATTTAGGCTTTGTCAAAACTTATTTGATTTTTTTAAAAAAACAAATGAAGTGTAATTAGTTACCCGAAATCGTTTTTAGTAGAAACGTTGTTTATTAGCTGCTCTTTCTATACGCTATTACGTCAACGTTATTGCAGTTGAAGCTAATTTGGTAATGTCGCGGATACCTTAGAAAACGCTTTAGACTTTACAAACAACTCTCGAGTTAAAAGATGTAAATGTTAAACTATTTATATAGGGTCGATGCGGTAACCGTAGATTATTTAAATAGGTTACTACCGATAGTAATTATGTTCTTTTTATCCAAAGTAAGCTACTAAACGGGTAATGAACTGGTTTAATTAATCAAAACGTAAATAACGATGAAACGTAGGTACAGTAAGACCTTTTAATTAACACTTTCGGTGACACCGTTTGTTTCGGGATAAAATACGGTATTTAGCCGTTACTCCAACCCCGTTAATTCGCAAAGGTGTTCCCAAAACCCACCGGTCATATTTGAAACTCGATTATTAATAATTATACGAGTAAATACGTAAAACTGCCAATGGAAATTCAGAAACCGCTTTATATAATGTTAATCATCCATAACATTTATTACTTTTAAGTAAATAGCTTGATTTGAAAGGTCTGCAATAGTCGTGATATAACGTAAGTCGCCGGCACGTTTTTCAGTGAGATCAACCATGAATTCGATTGAAAGCTCGCTTAAAAGCCGCTGAGGAACCGGTAGGATTTTAGGGAGTATTTTTCGATAATATTTCTAATAGGATGTATGCCTATAAATATTATAATTCCGGTGAAAGCGCCAGACCTCGCGGTATAACCCAAGTTAAAATCATATTTTCAAAAGGATGACGATAGTCGTATTACTTCCCAGTTGACTAATATAAATTGAATTATCAGCAGTTTAAATTAACGCGGTATTGAGTTGTTTGTAAAATTATTCCCATGTATGGTTACAAAAACTCATAATACTGTAGTCGTTTTATAAATATTCTTACATAGACTCCTTAATTACTTTGTCGTTGTTAATAAGAATTTCGGTAGAGAAACCGAAGTCGCCCATACTTACCGCTTAAATTCAACAGAGGTAAATAAAATTACAGATAATAACGGTATTCCAGTTAATTTAAAGGTTAATAGTAGTAAAAGTTAGTAACCATTCATAATAAACTGCTTTACAACTATTAACCGGAAAACGCATGCTTGCGGAAGCTATTTTCAAGTAATTGATCAGTAATGTAAAAATCAAAGTTCTTGCTTAAAAGTTGGATATCAAAAATATTTTATAAAATGACCTGATCTTATACATTTCATCAATCTCGCAATATGTAATTAACCCCTTCATTGTAAACGTGTTTTAATAGAAAATAGGATTGGTGTTTCGACCAAAAAAAATTGGCCATTTGAAAAGAATTCGTATAGTTATAAATAACTTTAGGTTATTGTATTTCGTAGAAATGTTAATTTGGTGAACAGTGCTATGGTGCTTCGAGTTCTATTTTTTCAAACAGTTTACTATCTTAGGCAATTTCTTATCTAAAATTTCGTTACTATACTTGCCAGGCGACAAATGATGAAAGTAATATATTATTAAGCGTTAATTACCGTAATTGTCTCTTTGAAACCAACCTCTCATTAGGGCCTATTTCATGTAATAGAATTCTTAAACGATGTTGTAGTCAGAATTCAATCAGGCAAAAACAAAAAAGTTAGGTTTAAATCGTTTGAAAATAGTTAACTTCTCAATTTCCGAACGGAAAGAGGTATCTTTTCATAATGATCAAATTTAAAGCTTAACGGCTATAGAATAGTAACGAATAAATTGTCCTTAAAATTTGACGAATACTTGGAAACCTTGTTCTTTCAATATAACCGCTGGAGCCGTACATGTCCGGTTAACCTTTGGCTTTTCCTGGTTTTCTTGAATATCTACTCTGTAGTAGATACCAAACCATAAGTTATGGTATTCTACAAACAACAAATTTATATTGAAATATATCATGGTTTCAGATAATAACGCTTGAAACGTTTAATACCTATTTGACCATAATATCACGAAAAAAGATGGTTTTATTTTAATGAATTAGGATCTTTTGAATGTAAGCAAAAAAGGAAAGATGTTGAAGAAGGGGCGAAATAACTTGATAATATAAAGTTAAAAGATGAACGGAATATTTGAAAAGCCTAAAAGAGTTTTTAATGCGTCACAGATTCCAAACCATATAGGCAATATGATTTTCTATTCATTTCTCTTCTTAATGAGAAGCTTGGAAAACGCGGTTTAAATGTTAAATTTGTTGAACTATTTAGGTTAAGAGATATTTGCCAGAGTTTTTCTTCAAATAGTGGAAAGAGATGATGGTTTATCTTTTTAATAGCGTTAAGTTGGTGTTAGTTCAAATAAGAATGTAAGTTACCCACATGTTTTTGACGAAAAATAAGAGTTTACTTGATCAGGAACTACTAATAACAATGTAATCTTAGACAAGTAATTTAGAAAGCGTTTTTTTATTAATATAAGGAGTTTTTTTACTAATATATTTTAAAACAAGTCTTATGGGACTTTTGAAGGCTAACTTCAACCCTTGTTTCCTACGATGATTTTATAATCGATTCCAAAGCAATAATGAATTAATATAATTTTAGAGTTTTATCGAAAAATGTAAAAAATTCCTTTAAAATACTAAGAAGCTTGTTATTAATAAAGATGAATATAGTCGGAGCAAGAGTTTTATTAATGTTTTTGAAGTAGTTGACGGTAAGCCGCATGATAATAGTTTTTTTTTGGGGGGGCTTTTCGAAGAACAATATGAGAAGTAACAATACCAATTCCTTGAGGCTTTTTTTTAAACCGGTGTAAACCTTGGTTTATATAAGAGATAATTACCTGTTAATCTTGAATATAATACCTATTTTGAAGCCACTTAAGTAACCTATTTGTATACCACTAAGAGTTTACCAAAATTATATCGTATTACAAATAGGGAATAATATAGACTTAAATTCAACATCGGTATCCATAAAGGTCAATATTGAAGAATCTTATCAAAAGAATTAATCGTTGTACAAATCCAGGATTACAATAGTGACTTTATCCAATTTTTGGGGTGGAATTAGAATATAACGTAACTTTAATCGGCTAGTAAGTTGTTTACTCGTGATATTATAACATTTACGACCTATATTTTTTAAATCGTTCATAAATTAAATGAAATTAAAAATTTATTATTTGTTAATGGGGAGCTGTTTTAGAGTTGCAGGCGAGCTACCTGGTCGAATTAAACTCTCTTCAAATCATGTACGTTACTATATATCAGGATTACGCTTTTTTTCTCCTAAATCTTAATGAAATCGTCGGTAAAAATAAGTTCAATGTTTATGTTGGCTTTGGTATCAGAGACGTTTGGATGTTATACAGGATTTAATATGTAAATAATGATATGATAACTATTAGAACTGTATCGAAGGTATATGTTAATGTTTTTACGATGGAAGAGTTTCAAGTTGTTAAGCTAAGAAGCGTGCCGCTTCTGAGCGGTTCGAAAAATAGTTTTGTTAGTTATAATAATACCCCCCCTAGTTCTTGTGGGCTGGTATATTATATTTGTCATTTCTGTTACGAGTTATACTTCTAATCTTAATAACATCAACATAATTAATGTTATCATATAAAATACCAAGGTTGTAAAGATGATTACTAATAACTTGGATGCGGGTAACCTATTCGTGGTAATCCGTGAACGTATCGAGTGGTATTGATGTATTAGTTAGCGTGTTTTGGATGGCTTCCTTTAAGATAATCAATTTAGCGGCGTATTCGTAAGCTATATCGGCAACCTTTACGCGCAAGGTTTTTCAAACCCTAAAATTATATGAACCCGTTTACTAGATTTTTGTTTTACATTTCTAAATCAAGTGATAACGGTTTTAACCGCGTTCAAATTGTGAAAATAATTTCAAAGTATCTTTATACAAGTATTAAGATCGCTGATACTGCTATTGTTACCACTGGTACAATAGCTTTTTATTACAGTTCTCGTAAGGCCTTACAATTATTGAATAATAGAGTTAAAGTAATTACCTTAGTATTCATGAAGTTTCAATCATTATGTAATTTACGTAATATCGTGGATTTTTAAATCAAAAATTGCGTTTTGATACCGGAAAACTTAATCGTTAATTTAATGGGCTTATATATAGGTCGTTAATGTCTAATGGTATCATACGCAGCGCTGATATAGCTGTCAAAGTCGGGTAAAGTCCGAGTTGACGTCGTCTTCGAGTTAGTCGACGCGATTTCCGGTGGGTAGCGGCGTAGTAATTATGTTATTTGTGGGTAGCGTAACGGAACATCTTTCAAAGGGGGTTGATTTCGATAAAAGTAGGTGTAAAGGTGGTTTTAAACCGTCGGATGATATTCGTCAACGAATCTAGTACATGAATCTTCCTTATTTCAAATATAATACATGTTTATGAACGTTTTAGTCCTTGTTAACGAGTTTTACACGTATGGTTGTGATAAAATATTTATATTAAGTAATTAAATAATATTGCTAAACCATTTAAATGTTTCAGAGTAAATCCTTTACGCCTGCGTCGAGGAATTGCATTAAAAGCCTAGGGAGTCAGGTTCGAAATATCGAAACACATAGCTTGAGGTTATAGTATTTTAAAAGTATTGATAACTCCGTCAGAAAAAAAATCAAAGATTATACCCAAAAAGACTAAGCCGAAATCGTCGTTTAAAGTTGTTGGATACTTTTTATATTCCTCGATAAAATAGAGAAAAGAAAACTTTGTTATGGCGCTATTATACAGTCATAGAAAAGAGAGTAACCTGGTCTCGTAACTGGTGAGTGCATTCCCCAGAGCAGATCTAGAGTACCATAGACAAATGGATACTACCAAGGCTAGATCCTTAGTAAGTATTAGCTCAGGTACCAGCCTGTAACACCTTTTTTATATTTTTACTAATTCTGGGTTATTTTTTTTTAAATGAGAATATGCTTTAAAAATTCCTTAGCGTTAATATTCAACCGTTAGAATCCATAGTATTTTTAAGTCATTTACCACTCTTTGAAAACGGGCCTACTGGTTCGGAAAGTTTTTAATTTTAAATGTAAAAATAAGGTATTTTTCGCGAAATAGTACTTATATGTTTTCCACTTCTCTAATAGTTTCATAAAACTTAATAAACTCATATTTATACTTTATCTCCACAATTAATAACCTTTAATAAGATTATATTGCCATAAAATTAGTTCTGGTATCATTAACAATGACGTTAAGAAGGTTTGTATGTGTTTACTTATAATAGACAAATCTTTTTCCAACCAATTTTCGCTAATAGGGATTTGAGTAACTTTGCTTATGAAAATAGTTTGCAATATCAATAACGTACAGAATGGACAGTTCATCTTGTTATAATATATAAACGAGTATTTCTCAATTGAAACCGTTAAAGTTCTCAATATATACTTCAATGTTTAGGGGGTTCAATTGTTTGTTTAGTAATAGTAACTAAGGTTTTGAATAGCATTTCAAGCAAAGAATTCCCAATTTATATGCCTTACAAAATTAGTGATTGTATAGATTTTTTCGATGAGTAGACAGTTATAACGTTGGTATAATTAACGTGTCTTCAATTCCTTGAGGTTGAACATTGTTCTATTTTATGTTAAAATGTAAAATAAAAATATCATCATTTAGAGGCGAAAGAAAAACTTACACTGTTTTCAACCTGTTCTTTTGTATTAATATTAACGTTCATGCTAAAGATCTTTTTTAAAAGGTAAGGAGGAAATGAAGTAGGGCATTGAATTATGTTGAATTTACTCGAATTAATCATAATTTGAATAATCCTCGTTTTTAGAAGCGATATTCGTCCGCATGAGCTAAAGTAATCTTTAGTTTTCCTAATATTTTAACGGTTATTATTTGTAGTCAAAGTAATTTCCGTTCGTCATCCTACGCATTGCGAATAGGTTTTTTATGAAATTCATTGCCCTTTTATTCGTCGTAATATTCTTAGACATGTGGTCCACGTAGTAATTGCTAAGAGTAAAGGTATCGGAACAGTTAGGTATTTGAGTTTTATGGAAAATATAGGGGCTTTCGTCACTTAAGCGATATATGAATTTGTGGTCAGCTGATTATTTCATCGCGTAAGAAGTATTATCTTTATTATACCAAACCTATTTCGGCATATCGTCACAATTTACAGCCTTTTTCCCCTTGTAGTTTACCATTTAGTCTAGGTAATTTGGCCTGAAAGTAGTACAGTATTAGGTATGATCTATTACCTACTGTTCATTGGGTTTCGCTAGAAGGTAGCGAATGAACTAACAACCGTCCTTACCATAGATCCAATACCTTTGGGCACTATCACATTGATGGTGTTTGCGGTTAACAGGTCCGATTTAGTCTTTCCCTTGTTATGAACTATAGTTTATCCTTGTTTTCCAGTATCGATACCTTAGACCAGATCTTGAAAGCTAGGGCTACCCGAACTTGCAATTGACGTAATATTCGCACGGTAATCGTCCTTGCGGTCAACGGGTCCGCTTGAGTCCAACCCTTTTTTTTGACTCCATTATCGCTGTTGTTGCCATTCCGAAGACCTTGCACCAGGTTTTGAACGGTTGAGCCGCCTATATTATCAATTCATGCAATATACCATTGCGCGGTCTTTTTGATTCCAATTGCGGAAGTTATGAGTTTGGGGAGTACATATTGACCGAACACGATCTATAGGCTTTTACAGTTGTAACAAGGACCGTAGTTAGTTCAAAAGGCCTTTGAAGCTAGTATTTAGGCGTTGCAAGGGGTATTTTAACTCATTAATGTCGGTAAAAATTTCCTGAACCTATTCACAAAATATAACTTCACAAATATGGGCAATTTGTATTGTTTATTGGTACAACAACAACTTGTCAAGTATTTATTCAAGATAACTTATTTTTATTTCCTCTTTTTCATACAGACCATCGTCGTCTTTTTTACCTTAGCGTTATTCATATAGTATTACGTATGGTAAATATTGTATTCTAAATGAATTTTTATATCATCGAAAATTCATCGGAAAGTTGTTACCTTTGTTCAAAAGATTAATCATAATTCTTAGCGTAGTTGATAAACATTCTAGGGAAAATGAAGTAAAATACATAAGGATAGATGTTAAATTATTTTTAAATATTAAAAAAGGTATTATTTTTGTCTTATGAAGATATAAAATATTTCTATCGAACATATCTATATCATTCCGGATTTTCGCAACTTTGGTCAGTCGTTTCTAGTTGATGTTGACTGTTTTGATATATCTAGTAGGAATATTAGATTAATCATTACAGTTGTTAATGATATTTTCTAAAGTAAACTTTATTGTTGAACTCTCCGAGTCGTGATGGTGGGGGTAATTGTTGGTCGTGGTCTCGAGGGGTAACGTCTTATAGTAGGATCTGTGGTGAGTTTACCTATGTAGGTGTACTTTCCGTGGGAATTTACGTTTTCAGGAGTTTCACTGTTTTAGGGAAATTATAACGATTTTTAAGAAAGGTTTGAGCGGTAGGTGGGATTTGGCTATTGGGAGGGTTTTGAGGGATTTGACGAATTTTTTGAATTGACCAGTGGATTGCGTTAACGTTTTTTCATTTTGATTGTATTTGCGGCAGTTACCCTACGTACTTGACCGCTATTGAGTGCGTACTTCGCGTTGTTACGTGGATTTCTTCAGTTGTGAAGTAAATTAACAGGGTTTTTACTGTTGGCATCAAGAGAATTAGTGTAGATGGAAAGGTTGAAAGCTTAATTAAACTGAGAATTAGGAGGTGGCCCTCCAGAACCCATGTGAGGGCTTTGAGTATTTTTAACGCCTTTTCCCTTCTTTTGTGGGTTTTAGTGATATTTTTCACATTATGTCAATTCAAAGAGGTATAATGTTAGTTTGGTTGAGCTTTTGCTTAGTATATAGATGTTTCGACGAGTGATCTTTGCCTTCATCCTATTTTAACCCCTTTTTTAACTTCCGTTTATAAGTTAATCGGTCTATTATCAATTAGTCGATGAAAGGTTTGAAAGATACGGTTGTTACGGACTATTTCTTCATTGTATTGTTCTATAATATCGTAGTTAATGAAATTTACTTTGTTTTCTTTAGTTAAATCCTCATTATTATATATCTCACAAAGTTTTTCGTACTCTTATTTTTTAAGAAAAAGTGGGTTGAACGGATTCAGTTTTTTTTCTTTTTTGATTACGCGTTATCTTGATGATTCAACTGGCATACGATCTGGTTGATTTAATAATTTGAGAGTGTGGAGAATTGACGATTCGGCTTAAAGTTGCGCGACGTGGCTTTCTTGGCGCAACTTGGTGATTCTTGATGTTTTTGTTCAGAGTAGCGATCTAAACTTTTATGGTCCTAACTACGAAAGTATGCCTAGTAGGTACCAAAAGATATTAATAATTAAAGTATTAAGGAAGACTAGAAAGAAATACAGAGGTCCCTAACATAAACCTTATATGCAAAATCTATACATAGTCCATTACGTACCCTTATACGTGATATTTGTGGACCACACCCGGATTGCATACGAGCAAGAAGCTGTACAGAAAAATCCCGTCACTAATATAATTACGTAACTGATAAAATGAATGGCTAGCAGCTGGAGTTCATAATATACACCCTCCTTTATAAGAAAGAGGTCCTTTGTTATAATAACTAACCGTAAAGCTAAATCCGTTATCCTACCAATTGAAAACAAATAAGTACAAGCTGTATCCGCGTAAGACGCGGACTGGGCACCGGTTGAGCGTAGGGCTTATAACGTTATCTTCTAATTGTAGGCACGTAGTACAACGTTATAAATATACTACATACTTACCGATTTCTAACCATTCTCGTATATAAAAACAGGTTTTAACGTTACTTGTAATTTTCCCGATTTTCTTTTTCATTAGTACACTTTCACTCCGTCTACTTTCCTTCAATTGTTTTTTTTTCATAACCATCTCTTTCATCTTCCTTACGCTATATTTATTATAATCTATATTAGTATCAACCCTCTTAATAAGTAATTTTCCTTCTAACCGTTTGAACTATTTTTATTGATCTAGTATCATAATGTAACAGATATTTTTAATCGATTTGTTATTGTTTATATTACTATTATTATAACTAGAAACTATAACTATATACCTCGTTCAATTTATCGTCCATTTTTATATAAATACCTTTATCGAAAACAACTTCATACAATTTCTTTGCATAATGTGAGACCCATTTATATTGAGAGATAATCAATGAAATTTAGCTTCTTCCCACATAGGCCTAAAATATTAATATATTATACGTGGTTCGTTTTCTAAACTTAGGAGTATTCCTAGTATACGCTGGTATTTATCTTTTATAGAGGTGTCATGCTTGTCGAAACGATTATAATAATTTCAGTTTGTAAATTAATTTTAAAGAAAACTTCAATACATATTTACCTCCTATTCAAGTTATTGTGAAAACGTATTTATTTTTAGTTCCACCTAGCTTATGCATTTCATGATATTAATTCGACGTCTTCTTAGAAGGTAATACTTATATCCTATTTTTAGACTATAAGCGTTATAGGAACTTCGGGGGTTATGATCTTGTTTCTACTCCTATCTTTTCGAAATTAGTAAACGCGTTTATCCGCTCACATAATATCGCTCGTGCCCAAGGCGTACCAATTATCGCGGTTATATAAACTAAAGAATCATAATTTATACACCTTTTCTCCGCTTTTTCCCCCGCTTCATTATTATCTGGAACGTCTCTATTCCTTTTCCTCTCCGGCTAAAACAGTACGTTTTTCCTTTATCGTATCCTAACCCATAATATTTCGGTTCATACTGCAGTATTATTCACCGCGAGATGGTTTATAACTCCGGTCAGGATGATTACATGGATATTACAACATAAACCCTATCCCTTAAAATCAATATTAGTTGCGGCTTATAAAACGTTACAAATGACTTGAAAAACCTTACCGTAAAAGCCTACTATCCTCGTAAAACTCCCATCATTTAACCAAATAAATTAAAAACCGATAGGTTTAACAAAAAGCGTATGAATACACGTGCTAACGTCGAACGCATAACTCAAATATAAACGGACATATTACGGTTCTTTGTAACCCATCTAAAAAATCGCCCTTCTAGCCCCGCCCCGCATCTTCCTAACTCATCGACTTCTTTCGGCATCTACGAGCGTATATAGTAAAGTCACCAACATGGTTTTCATTTCCGTTTCTTGAAACAAAAAAATGTTATAAATTCTTTAACGTTAAATTTGAATAGATTCATAGTAAAATCAATTTGTGTTCAAATTATCATCCATGGAGGCTAGGCATTAAATAACCATCCCCAGTTTTTATATGGGAAAATAATAGAAATATAATTATTTCCTTTTCATTCCTATTATATCATTTTCAAAATCAAAGCGATATATCTAATTCAATTTCTGTTGGCTATATTCGGTGGCGATATCGAAACACCGTGCCGTTAAAGAAACATATATTCCTTTATTCTGATTCGAATTTATCGAGAACCGTAATATATTTGCCGGTTTGAAGAAGTTTCTACTCGAGACGATTGAAACCCTTCTATGTTATAAATAGATGAAAAATGTTAACCCATCCTATTTTCACAATCAAGATATCTAAACTTCAAATTCCTCATATATATCATTTCCCATAGCGTTTTCACTAAGGATTGGTGTTGGTTAGAATTAAATAAAACCTAAGAGGGAATAGATTTTTGAATCGTGAACTTTACTGAATTTACGTAAAAATTAAATTAGTTAGTGAGGATATCCAAAATAAAAATATGCGACGAATTCAGAAATTTTTTTTTATGGTATTAATTATAAAGCTTACTAAGGCGTTCACTTAAATTATTGGTTTTTGTTAGAATAATATCACATGTAGTGCAGTAGATCAACTTTACTTACAATAAAGTTGTTTGTACTGCTAGTGTATTGCTTTGTAGAGACTCAACGCATTGGGTGTAAGTCGAGTGCAGTACAATGCACTTTACTCAAGGGCACGGGAAAAGAGATTTGCAATACAGATTAAAGTGCGGAATGGCTAGCGGTCTGCCAAACCTAGAACAATATATCTACCATTTAACCTCACAATACTACTGTTACTTATACCAATCGAATAGACAACGTTGCAACGTCTAAGGCCTACCAATACTGATTAGTGCTTATCTGTTAGGTTAATTATAGATAAGTTAAGTAGCAGAAAAATCTACGTTCCGGTTACGCTTTGCGTTTATCTCTAGGGTAGAGGAAGGATTCTTGCAAAGGGCCTCTATTAGTACTGAGGCAGTCTTCCAACGGCAGGAAAACAGAAAAAACTTTTTGGGTTGCGTTAGACTTCCAACAGCAATCTAAAAGTTAGCAATGGTATCGCTATGCAAAAACATCAAGAAATCTTTAGTAATTCTTTTCGAAGAAAAATGTTGAGATTAACTGTCAGAAGTCTCAAAGTTCAGCAAATTAGCAAACGGCTAAGTTATTACTACTGCGGGTGCTACTACTGTAAGAAAAACGACTAAGTCACATGGCCTATAATAAACAACCTTCGCCCTCTACCTACAACCTCTACTACCAATAACAACCTCCAACCTTACCTTTTATACCAACCTCTGTCCATACTTCAATCTTTTCACTTCCTACGCCACTTTTATCTTTAAGTTCGCTGTTGAAATAAAAACAACGAAAACCACTAAATTGTGTCAAAAAAGCCACGTCGCGCGACTCTACGCCAAAACACCAAGTTTTTACGCCCAAGATCACAAAGTCCCTTGCCATACACGCCCCACTAAGTCGTTCAAAGCTGTAAACCTTAAGATAGCACATACCCCAGAGCTTTAAAAAGTAATTGACGCCCTTGGAACTGCTTTTACTAAGTTTTACGACGAAATCCTTTAGGTGTTGGATATAAACGAAAAATTAACGGGAAAACACCTTACTTACTTTATCGGCTACTATATAGTCGAATAACTCAATATTAAGGACTACGACTACGCCTTTGGTAACATTAGTAACCTTTTTGGCGACTAAACCATTAATATGTGGAACTTGGTTTAAAAAAGGGTTAAGTTAAGGGTTAAAGCCGAACATAAATGGCAAGGAGTTTATATACTATTAAAGGGTACCACAAAGTTAATACAAAAACTTTTCGACCTGGACTAGCTTTTAAAACTCCCTTAATACCTTAATCCTTAAAACACACAAGGGAAAGAGAAAGGCTTTAAGGGATCCTAATGCCTAAACGCTCGTTTTGAAGGAGCTCTAACCTACCTTTAGCTAAGTTAAAACTCTTGACGCGCTGGCTATAAATAATCTATTAACCTGTTTGGCAATTCAATATCACTAAGTGACAACGCAAAGTATGCCATAAGCGGTAGCAAAACGCGTAATGCAACAGCTACCAACGCGGCCAAAGGTATTGACGTTGGTGTTTTACACCAGTTAATTAAGCAAAATCGTCAGACTCTCTAAAACATCCAGGGAACCACCGACCCTTAGTACTACAATCGTCAAATACCTTAAAAACACTTTCCCTTTAGATTTGCCTACATAAGTAAGCCAACCATAGGCCTTGTCATAGGACTTTACCTATCGGGTCAGGCGACTAGCAATTACTCTTAAAACTGTATTTCGAAACATTGAAGATTTAAGCCACCAGAAAATACCAACCAAGCCTAAAATAAATATTGCAATCTTTCCTTAAAACCTGTCAAGATAGTTAATACTAATGACAAGCTAATAACTAACTTCGTTAAGTTTTGGAATAATATAAAAAAGTATAACAAAAAGCCTGAAAACTGTTTGAACACGATAATAATGCCATTTCTAACTATTTACAAGTAGATAGAGGTCCTACTTTCTGGTTTTTACTCATTATTCCTCGGAATCCTTACATATTACGCCAAAAACGATTACTTAAACTTCCTGACGAACGCCACCACATTTCATAAGATCTACGATTGTATAAAGAGCCACTTTGATTACGACGTCAACCTTGCGTAATACCGTATAAACTAAGCCATTACACGATAAATTATAAAAATGACAAAAGAGAAGAAGAGGGATTACTAATAGATATTCTTAATTAAATGCTTAATAAGTTGATAATATGTCAAAAGGTAATAAGGAAATCCCACGTTAGTAAAGCCACAATTTACGAAAAGGTACAGGTAGCTGTTACTGGCGTTGGTGAATTTGAATACGCCTTATAATATCAAAATGCCATCTGTAAAATCTTTTTTCATCAGTTACGTTCCTCGCTTACCACCGTCATGACACATTAACCAATCTCGATTAGTACATATTCTTATACCGGAAACTTCCTTCACGTAAATAAGGAAGATTTTACCTTATTTAATTACGTCGACCGTAAATACGTGCGCCTATAACACCTAATGTTGGGCTTATTAACTTTGACCCTAAACTAAAGGTAGTACCTAGATTAACGCTAACAAAATTTAAGTGAATCTATTAACCATTAATACTATCAACGTACTAATAGTAAAAAATATTAAATTTATAGTAAAGCCGGCTGCTGATTAACTAGCTACCCCCACCCCATCCAACGCAATAATAGAAAAGTAACGTATTACTTCCAGTATCCTATTACTTAAAATAGGTTACACATACAAAAAACGATAATTTAACTAACGCCGCTAACGCCCTCAAACAAATCAAGTGGCACGAAAATACTGCTTTTAATACGGCAGCACAGTAACTATCGTTACTGGGAACAACGGTAGTTTACACTGTTATAAAAGCGGTCATGTTGCATATCCCTAAGTCTCTTACTACTTTTCTACTTTACGTCAAGGATATAAAAACCCTTAGCGTCAATATGGATGTCAACGTTAATGAATTAGTTAAAAACGACTAAAGGTTTATACTTTCCTTGAATGAGAGGCATTTAGGGTTTTATTTTTAATATCCGAAACCAATGGTATAAAATTTGAAGAAGCCGGAAATAAATTAACTACACTGAGGTTTTAACCACCTGACTGTTAATAGGCTATACGAAGTCCGGAAATCTATAGGGTATAACGATGTAGAATACTTTGCCTCAAAATATTTTCAAACGCTTTGCCACCATTACTAAGCGTATGCTCAACCCCACTAGTAGTTTAAGTTTACATAAAAAATAAAAAATACTTTGACTATATGATCGTTATTAATATACTAAACTTAGAAAACTAAACTATTCTTCACGTCGTAAATCTGTAACCTCTTTTTACGGAGATTAGTTCCTAAAATCACTTTCGACAAAGAATATGTGGAAAAAATTAAGGATGCTATTGATCGATACGTACTTGGGTTCACCTAACGTCGCAGTGTACGATACTGATACCAACTTTATAGCGGCTGAATTCCAAACAGATGCCAAGAGATTGGGTAATGAATATAAACAGGTACCTGTAAAATATTACTAGAGTATTGAAAAGATTAAAAAGGCATACACTTTACTCCGCCGAACATACAATATCCTGACGTTCGAGATTAGGAGTCTTACAAATCCAGAAGCAGGCCTACAAATAGCAGTAAAAGGCCTTAATAACACTGTGGGCCTAATGGCTTGATATTAACTCTTCTAGTCTTTAGGGTTTTCCTATGTTTAACGAGTGAATCGCTACCTTCAACAAGTACATAAAAATATGCTACGGCCTATAATAAAGCTTTAAGGAAACTACGAAGGTTATTGGAACGACACTAAATTAATAACGCTTTTAAAATAAAGAACGACCCCTTAACGATTAATATGCGTACTTGGATACTACAAAGGAAAATCCGGGTATAACGAGAGCCGGGAAAATAAAAGGGGCTATATAAGATATTAAGGATCTTAAACACCAAAGTGGTAATTAAAACTACTAATGATTTTGTATCCTTTCGACTTACTCGAGTAAAGCCTTACATCAGGACTACTAACGATAAAAACCAACAAGCCAAACGATCGAGTTAACACGAACCTCCTCAATCCGTTATTAACAAAGCGATAAAATGCTGTCGGTACTGGCGATCTCCAAAAAATAAAAAGGAAGGCGTTAAAGAAAAGGAATATATACCAGTTCGTATCAATAATACTACTTAGGTAATTAAAAAAGAGAAGGATAAGGAAAACTTATAAGTAAGTCTTATGGAGTAAGGGATCATTAATACTTCCGGCAAATCTTTAAAAAAAAGCGATAAGATCGAAATCGATGGCCTACTAAATCGAGTGGTAAGACAATTTGTGCCCAAAACTAACTTTAACTTCCAAAACCCAAACGTTACGATATTTCAGTCGAGGATTATCAGCAAGGATAAAGGTAAAACCATGGGGAGGCCCTATAAAAAAATAATAACTAATCGCTTAAGGATAGGACGATAAAGGTAAGGACTATATCCTCATATAGTAACTAACGATTTAGAAAATTAGCTAACGCCTGACAATTTCCCTAGCAATAAATTTCAATTTACTAACTATAACTAAGGGCTAATTTACACTGAATAAATGTAATATTACACAGGTATATATATAATTAGTAATGGATTTATAACATATTGTACTGTTAAAGCTGCCACTGGAACTTCGTGTTGTTTACCTACCAGAAACGGTAATATGGTATATCAAACCACTATATAGATTGGCTAAAATAAGCGTCCACCAGTTAACTTGCTAGTTTCACTTTAAATCCCGGCCAACGATAAAGTCTTTAATATACGATCCGTATTTATTGATAACATAAAAAAGGACTTGAGTATTATCATTGAGTAAACTAAAGATACTCTTTTCGTCAAAGTGGCCAGATATATGGTATGAAAATAATAAGTGATCAAAGGCTTTAAGTTTGGAAATTTTGAGCCGATAATAACGTAAACGAAAAATAACTTATTTAACTTTAATAAATCGTTAATCCGAATATTTGATATTAATATCAGCCTAAACTTTCTTTAAAAAAGGTAAGGTATTATTCTTAACGCAATCGACAAAACGAATAAAGCCAAGGCATAATAGTATTTGAAATATCGTATACAAGGTTGCTATAATGCCACCCTATACCATTCAAAAGCCTTATACGATTTATTTATTACGATATAAACACAAATACCAAGGGATAAAGACTTGAATTAAGTAAATAATAAGTCGAGAGAACAAATATAGAACCTAAACCGTGGAATTAATATAATACCAATCGATCTTTTAAAGACCAAGCGAATAATCTTGACACACGGTTCCTTTACAAATAACACCGACTTATCTTTACAAAACGACTTCCTAATAACCCTCGTCAACGAAAATAGGCGGGAAGATCAGTTTAGCATTATCAGCAATCTGATTTACTAAACTTCCATCAAGTTTAAAAGGATTACACAAAGAGTATTGGCTTCGGAGGTTTACAGCATAATAGACGGCTTGAACGTAGGTATGGCGTTATAGGAAACCCTTAACCTTATTACTAGGCAATTGAAAATTTCCTTTATCCTGGTAGTAATTTGTATCGACTCAAGGAGTTTCTTTAAGTGCCTTTCAAAACTCGAAATCATTAGTAAAAAACGCCTAATAATCGACGTAATAGCACTCCGTGAAGCCTACAAAGGGAAAAAGATTTAGAAATTCCGATAGATCGATGGCAAAAATAATTCTACAAATGCTATAACATAGTCTATACCAAACGAAACTCGGAAAAGGGTTGTAAATAGCAATAAATTGACTATACGCATTAAAGGCTAAGTAGATAAACCGCCCGAAAACCTCAGATCACGTGACAGTGTATAAGGATGTACTGGAAAATTGAAAAACTTTCAGGGAATTAATGAGGGAGACCTGTTTAAGTAATACAATTAAAGTTACCAAAAGCTATGGTTAAAAAACTTTTTGTAAGAGTTGATAAACTCGGACCTCGGAGAAACGGGGTAATCAAGGTCAAATGGGGTCAATTTTCATTCAATTAGGTGTAATTCAGTATAGGAGTGAACTGGCATTGATAGGGGTCTAGTCAATTGATGAAAAGGCAATTCAGTGGCAACCAAACGAGATTAGTTGACCACATTAACGTACGCGCATAAACTATACAGCCGCCAGTGTTGAAATAATATTACATGCAATTCAGCAGGTCAACTTTACTTACAGTAAAGTTAACTATATTGCAAGTGTATTACTTTGTAAAGACTTACCGCATTGGGTATATGTCGAGTACAGTATGCTACACTTCACTTTAGGGAACAGGCCAAGCAATTAGCCATACAAATTACAGTGCAAACCGACTAGCGGTCTTCCAAACTTAAAACAATACATCCACTATCTATCCACTAAATACTACTGTTACTTCGAAGACCAATCGAATCAACAAAGTTGCAACGTCTAAGGCCTACCAATAGTTTTGATATTACAAAAACTAAGCTAAACCGAATCCTTTAATTTATATCGTTTCACCGGGAGGTTTTCAACAGTATATAAAATTTTTCATTTTTCATTGAATTTATACCATAGCTGTACAATCCTATTTTGAACCTTCGTTTAAATATAACAAAAACGCAACAGCTTATTCCACCAGACAAAGTATCGACTTCGTATCCCCGTACACTTTAGGAATATTAGACATTTCGTACTTATTAACCATTTAATTTGTGCTTAACCTATTAATCGTTCATTTTTGGTTTTTCAATGCAAATCAACCTATCAAACCATGTAATAAATAGTCAAATGGTTAAAATGCGAGGATGATCCAAAGGTACTTTTGAAATTTCTAAATTCAATATTCGGTATCTCTATCCGTTCAAAGTTAGTATAACGTCGAAAATAGAGTGCTTGACTTCTACTAAAAATAATGAACCAGTTTAAATTGTACTCATCCAATTAGAGTCGCAATTATTCATAATAGATACTATAAATACATAAATAGTTACTATATATTTCAATAGTGTAATAAATATATTATAATCGTTATAAACTATATTATATATCCCGAAATTGATTAAGATGGTCGATATGTATATCCCAAAACCTACTGTTGACCGTTAGTGGTTCAACGTACTACTATTATAAAGTCGATTAAAATGTAAAAATATAAATGATATGGATGAAAAAGGATTGCGGAAGATATTTTTGTAAAATAATATGAGGTTTCGCAACCTTATATTTTATATTTATTTGATATAAACGTACAGTATGATTTACTGTTCTTTTTTTATGGTAATTCTGCATAATCAGGAAGAATACGTTCTTAAACAGGTATCTTATAGTAAATAAGTTATATTTTAACTATTAGAACTTCCTTGTGAATATGCTTTACATTAAAAGCTATAAACGGTTTGGGTATCTTAATATACACTGTAAATCGATATTATAATTCGTAATTCACACCTAATATCTAACAATAATCCAGAATCTTGTAACGTTTACAGACATATTTAATAACCCAACCTTACACAATAAGTTATTCGTTATAAGTAAACTTCATTACTTCGTTACGACACTCAGTCCATAAATAACGCAATCGTTAGGCTATATCGAAGTTGGCGGTATTAACGTGAGCCGGAACCGTAATATTGTTATAAACTTCGACGCTTCGTAATCTTGCCACTCATAGTTTCAATAAGAATTCTTGTAATTGAGAAATTAAAACTTTATTCCGTGGAATTTATCCGAATACTTCACTGTAATATACCTTTCTACGATATATGAATCTATTGTTGTTATATTAGACGTATTGATAAAGCTAGATCAGAAAACTATGATGCTGAGTTTTTTTACTGAGGTTTTAGCATACAAGTTACGGGTTAATATACTTAGACTAATTGTATAAGATACTAGCCGGTAACATGAGTAATATAAATAAAGTGAAAGACTTTCGATTTAACGGGCTTATAAATATGAATTTGAACGGAGAAAAACAAACTCATTTTGTTTATAATATGTAGAAATTGTAAATGGAATAGGAATATAATATATTTAAAAAAATGATTTTTTCAAGTAAAATATTAGTGTAAAAATATTTGGACCGCCGAAAGTGTAATTACCTTCAAAGTTTGACCGCCGGGCAGAATAATAAGTAACCGGTCGAAAGATACCGTTTTCGTCTCTTTACAAAAAGAAAACATCGTAGGTTTGGCTCTAAACAACCGGTCTTCATTACCATTAGCTAATCGATATCCTAATATACCAAAATTAAGGTTATAACAAATTCTTTTTTTAACGTTTGAAAAGAACATTATTTGCAATCCGTATAAATCCACTGAGGTTTTTTTTTTTCGTTAATGGAATGAAATGATTGGCTCATTCAGAACAATAGATGATAAGGTCTTAATAAAAACGCGTAAAAGCTAACAAACTTTTGACTTCACGAATAATACAGAGAAACTATCACTCGTGAATGACACGAATTTTTTTCAAGTTGAAATGCGTATTCACGCACGTTGTTACAATGAAAATAAGGTATTTCACCTCCTTTACCACAAAGTAAAATTTCTCAAATTCCAATTGAAAGCCGACGTCACAAAAACGTCATAAAAGCCTCGAGTGTTATGGGCTCAGACAATTAGCCACTGAGTCTATAGGTTACATAACTATACACGTAACGGGGTGTTCAGTATCTGGTTCGGGCGAGATCCAGGCGTGGTTCGGGCACAGTCCGCAGGCATAATGGGCAAGGGCACGTGACGGGTTGTCCACGGACTAAGTATATAAGTCCAGTACAAAGGACCACTGTAGCCTCTTCTAGTCTTTCTATGTACCTCAATTATAAACACCATTTTGCACCTACTTGACATACCATCATAGGTTAGACCATGACATCGAGAACCTTCGCTATATTCTCGTACTTGATACTAAGAAGAAAACTAAAAGATTATTCACATAATCCATAAACGAATCAACCGAAATATTCGCTAATGCTTAATTAATATAATGTTTAAAATTCCAAAACGTTCTTGCAAACCTAAATGAAGTAACAAATTACTCAAAAAAATCAAAACTAATAATGAAATAATTAATTTCTTTTACCCGGATACGGCTCAGAAACGGAAAAACGGTACTTAAATATCTAACTTCAAAAGCTACATCAATTTCGATAATAAGCTTGTGGTATCCTTAATTACAGGTCAATGGAAACAATCTTACTCGGTAATCTTATTTAAATCTTAGTAAGAAATATTGAATTATTACCTGCCCCCCTGTGGATTAAAAATTCCCAGTACCGGCGTTGCGGTTAATAAAAAACTTAGATATATCTAACCCTAGTTTGTCAATTCGATAACCTAAAGCTGATATATGAAAGGTTAATTTCGTAACGTCGAATGTAACAATCACTAAAGTGGATTCAGTAATAATTTATTTTCGTTTGGTTTAAAATGGATATAGTAATCGAATTTCCGCCGATATAGTGGTAAACCTATTCCATTTTACATATTGAACAGCTAGCAAAACTCCGCCAGTTTAGCCGAAAAACGAAACCAATCCATCTTCCTTTTGTGATCGTTTATAATATTCATTATTATATCCAATTCAATTCATAAAAGCTTATTATAAAAATCATTCTAAACTAATCCATCATACGACTTACATCTCATTGAATCCGTTTCGTCGATCCAATAAACACAACTCGAATATAACCATACAATCTCTCAAACTAAAGCGTAATATAATCACATCGACTCCTAATATTTCTTTCCTTTCAACTATAAAACTATTTCTGCTGGCGTTTAAGATCGCATGAAAATATCGCATTGATAACAAACCAAAATTTATATTCTTTGTGTTTCCGCAAATAACATATTATAATATAGGGCTCTATTCGCAGGTCTTTAGGTTGTTGCAACGTTGTCAATTCGATTGGTCAAAGTAACGGGTGTATTGTATTGGTCAAGTGGTAGATGTATTGTTCTAGATTTGGCAGACCGCTAGCCGGTCTGCACAGTAATTTGTATGACCAATTGCTTGGCCCGTGCCCTACATTGAATGCAACACACTGTACTTGACTTACACCCAATGAAGTAAGTTTCCACGAAGCAATAGAATTAACTTACAATACAGTCAACTTCACTGTAAGTAAAGTTGACATACAGCACTGCAGGTAGAACTATTATAGTGGACTCCATCATTTCTAAACATTAACGTCAAATTTACCACATATGTAATATATATACTGCGTTGAACCATTTTATGACATTAAGATTTATAAAATATAATAAACGAATTTATTTTGACCTTAACCTCTATATAAAAAACTTCGATTACAATGCAATATTGATCATAGCTAAAAACAAAATACGTAGCTATAAAGTAAAATTTATTAAAGAAATATAGGGATAGAAAAAAAATACTCGTTAATGTGTATTTAAATTAAATGAAATTCTTTACTATGCGATCCTTCATCAACGCCAGTAACGTAATATAATTTCTCATTGAAATTTCGTTTGAAATTAGATCTCACGCGTTCCTGGTAATGGGAACCTCATGTTAACCTTTTCGCTTTAAATGGTATATTCCTACACTAGAGGAAAGACGGACGGGGTTCACAACCCCTATTTGAACTGTATCGTCATCCTGTTATAATACTTATATAGAGCTCGATAGGTATCGAAAAGGTTATTTTCAATTTCAAAACACCAACTAGTTTGCGAATTTACGATATTTTTCGAAAATAATAGAATAATAATGATAGGTAACATACATTGTAATAAACTCATTCCAGATATATAAAAATATACGAAATCAAAAAAAGTTGTTTAGAACGGCTAAAAGCTAAGCTAAATAGCTCTCCTAAGCTAATAACATCCTGAACTTAATGATAAACGGTACTAACAATTTTTTGTCATTTATAAATAATCTTTAAAACTCGAACAATGCTTTATTAGTATGGTAAAAGTTGTCAAAAACAGACTTAATAATATACAGAAATTTTTATACATTATATGTTCCCTCGTAGACTCCAAAGTCATAATATACCTTAATGATTGACTTAAAATCTAGCGTATATTACCCCTATATATATATATATATATGAACGAAGCAACTCTTCACAATCTTCATTTTTTTAGTATCTATTATAAATTCGATAGTTTAGTTTAACAACTCTTAAGTCAAAACAATTACATTTAGCTATAACTGATTACGTGGTTTATGTCCACTTTTAACGCGCAAAAGCTTACTTGAATAGTTGCTAGTTGGTTTTAAATTAATTAATCTTAATAGCAATCTGAAGGAAATCAAACTTGAAAAGATTACAAATAAGCGTATTAAGAGCAAAAGTCGATTAAACGGGATATTGTCATCACTTTAACGTAAACGAGATAAAGCTTATGGCGTTTTGAAAACGAGATATATAGGATTTAGTCGGCCACAGAGGAGGGTAGAAACTGTGTTTGTAAAGGTAGATGACTAGGTATTCTCCAAAGGTTTTTCCTGACTGGTAGCTCTGAAGTATAAAGCGAAATCATTACTCTTTGCTATCGATTCATTTATCATAACAAATGTTCATGTCATAGAATGAAAAGATACTTTAAACATAGGTTATGATCTGAACAATCAAATTATAAAAATCAAACACCAAATTATATCGATAATTAAGTTATTAAGGAAGATTGGAAAAGTTGTTCAAGGTCCTTTATGTTGGTTTTATATGCACGATCCTTACGCGGTCTATCACGTGCCCATCTATGTAACATATGTGTACTGCAACTGAACTAAGTTCAAACCGGGTGCTGCATGAGTTAAACCCATTACATGTAACATCACGTAACCTATAGACTCGATGAACAGTGGAATAAGTCTATAATATTAATAATTAGCTATTTTGTAATATAAGGGGAGTGATAAAGAGTGGTGTTGATGGAAAAGTTGATGTAAAGGGTAAAGTTTGGTGTAGTCAGTAGGGTGAAAGGTTTTTTTTCGTTGTTATTTATTGTTGAAAGTTAAAAGTTATAGGGTTGTAGGATTTGGTCGTTTTGAAAGTAGTCAAAACTATAGAACTACTGACTTAATCGTTTGCCAACTTGATAGTTTAAAATTTAAGCGGTCAATTTCAATGCTTTGCTTTAAAACATATCCTGAAAGTCTTTTTGATGTTTTACCAATAGTGATACTGTCGTTACTTCCAAACTGTCGTATAGACTAACAAAATTGAGAAGTTCTCTTTACTTATAGCTATAGAGACAGATTCAGAAAGAAAGGCCTTTTGTTAAAATCTTTCTTCTACCTTGCGATTGTATAAACCGTAACCAAAATATAGCTTTTTCTTTTACTAATAATATGGTTTCTTAGGCTAATAGTGAATGATGAGTGTAGGTAGTACTTTGAACGTTGCAACGTTGTCGATTCGAATCATACTTGAGGTAACCGTAATATTAAGAGATCAAGTGGTGGATATATTATTCCAGGCTTTCCAGATTGCTAGCCGGTCTGTATAATTAATTGTAATTTCAATGGCTTGGCCCATACTATAGTGTAGAGTGAGCTTATACTGAACTGGAATTTATAATAGACCTAGAAAACAATATACTGAACCTGTAGTAATTACAGTCAACTTTACTTACAGTTAAGCTAAGGACGACACTAAAATTACTACTATTTAAGCAGTAAAATCATTTTCCTTAAACCCCTTTCCATATTTTGGTTCACCTTAGCTTCGAATAAAAATGATTATATATTAGTTCAATGAATTGAGCGATATAAAATATATTTTAATGATTTCTGTCAATCAGGTATCTTAATTAAATAACTCTTAGGTGTTCCCTATTCAGTTCCTCAATAAATAACTTATCTTAAATGTTACTGAATGTAAATTTAATTGTCTATTAACCCATCAAACGAGAAATGAGATTATTATTATGATTGTAGAAGGTAAATACCAGTTATTATCTATATTAATTTAACATCTTCGATAGAATAACATTTTCTTTGGTTGAATATCATTCATATACTCTTCAATTATAATATTTCTAGTAGGATTATGGATTAAATTCTGATATTACAATATTAATAGAAAATTGAAGAAGATTGATCAAGTACAATATGATTAGAATATTATTTACGCAATGAATTATATGTTTATTATTGGTATATCAATATACAAATATTCTACAATAATTACATCTAATTGGAATACTACTCTCGTTGGAATAATAGTAATTGTAGTGAATTAATTCAACTTTACTTAAAGTCAAGTTGAGTATAATAAACGGAAAGTTAAGTGTATTGTCTATGAGACTGCTGTATTGGCTGCAAGCCAAATACGGTATGCGCCCACTTTAAACTATCGTACGGGCGAAACAATTGGCCACAAAAAGGACTGTGCAGACCGGCTAGCGGTTTACCAAACCTATAGCAAGACATTCACTATGTGTTTATGTAATACTACTATTCTTAGACTAATCGAATCGACAATGTTGTAAAATCTAAATCTATACCATCAATAATCAATGCTTATGAAGTTGAATACAGATAAGGTAAGAGGAAAAGGAAGCTATTTTCCGGTTACACCTTTTGAAAAACCAAGGTAGAGGAAAGATTCTTGCTAAAAATACTAATAAATTGCGTTTTATTTCATGGCAGTAAGTAGAGAAGACTTCTAGGATGCATTAGTTTTCACAGAAACGTGAAGGAAGCGACGGTATGGCTATTCGAAAACACTCAAAAATATTTATTAGATCCTTTTTGAAGAGTGTTGAGATTGACCGTTAAAGGTCTCCAATCAATAAATTGGCAAACGGGTAAATCATCACTACTTCGAATGCTACTATTGCAAAAACGACTAAATCTTGAACTAAACAACCACAACAAACAACCTTCATCTCTTCCTCGTACACCAAACTTTGCTTTAAATACCATTTTTTTTGTTCACTATATTACTTTTTTCTTTTCCCTACATTCTAAGATCGCTCCTTCAAGCGAAAACCCCAAATCGCGCAAAAAAAAAAAAAAAAAAAAAAAAAAAAAAAAAAAAAAAAGTCACATCGTGCGATTTAACAAAAAGTCACCAATTCTCCACACAACTTTTCATCAAGATCTCAAGTCACATATAATCCAAAACGTTAATATGGCTACCGTAAACGTTTACTTTAAAGTTATCAACGACCTCTCCTGAGACGAGGTATTCAAAGCGTTCGGAACTGCTCTCGCCAACCATTCCAACAAACAGTTCTAGATTACAGAAACTACCAATATGTTAACTAAGGGGTACTTAACTAATTATACGGGCTAATACATCTTCGACATAATCCTTTGCGAAGACTACGGATGTTGTGTTTATGTCTTTGAAGACTCTTGTAATTTATTCATCACTATAATATAAACCGGGGGAAAATTATTTACCCTACGGTTAAGGCTAATTCAAAAAGCGATGTTACTCACCGTGGTATGTATATCCCATATATAATCCTATTAGGACTGGTAGAAACACTTTTTGAGCTGAATTGATGAGAAAACCGCCCTTAAGATCCTAATCCTTACGACCTCCAAAGGAAAAGCAAAGGCTTTGACGACTCTTAACGCCCCTATGCACGTTAAATAGATCCTTTTATCCAGTTAAGTCAAGCCTTTTTACGCGCCGATGATAAAGAACTTGTCGATTTGCTTGGTAGTCTAGAATCCCTACGTAACAGCATGGAGTACACCTTCAGTAGCGGTAGAAAGGGTGAAGCAGTGGCCGTCAACGCGTTAAGAGGAATGAATGTTAACGTTTTCAATCAGTTAATAAAGTAAGACCGGTAAGTCCATCTTTCCCCAAAATTATTTACTCAAAATTATTAAGTTTCTCGAAGTATCGCTTTCTAAAGCAAATACACCTACACATGCGAGCACACTATAGGTTTTACTGTAGGACTTTACTCCATGGGTTACGTAATTAGAAATGATCTTTAATACCGCGATTCAGAGGCTTTAAGACTGTAATTAACAGGAAATACCACCGAGAATTGGGACGATTCTCGTGACCTCTCCCTTAAATCTGTCAAAAAAATTAATATCAACTACAAACTTTTCACGAATTTCGTCAAAATCATGAATGTATAGAGCGGTAAAGTGGAAAGCTTTATAATCCTTTTAACAAAAAGATAATACCCTCTTGAAATATTTTTCGGTGCATGAAGGTCCTTTATTTCTGTTTTCAATTCCTTTTCCTCGCGCTTCCTACAGATTATGCCAGACATTAAAACTCGACTTTTGCAATGAGACTACGAATTTTCCGCTAAATATATAATATTATAAAAAATCAATTCGAATACGACGTTGACCTCACGCAATATTATACGGACGAGGTCACTATAAGATGGATGACGATAATGGTAAAGAAGAAAAAGGCGGAAGTAAAGAGGGACGATTTTAATTAAATACTCCACAAGTTGATATATATTAATAAATAATGAACGAGGCCTATTATGGTCATCTTATACTTCGAGATTAGGTATGGATAGTTATGACAGGTTTTAACGAGTTTCAATAAGCTTTTTAACGTCCAGATACTACATATAAAAGCATTTTGAGATAATGAAAGTCCTTTTTTACAACCGTAATGGTATATACACCAAATTCATTCAGTATGTAACCCCAAACTAATACCTTTCTCGGTATAGATAACGAAAAACATGTCATAATACACTACGTCAATCGTAAATACGGGAGAACTCAATGCTTAATACTTGGTCTAATACTTTGAGACTAAAAACCTCAACTATACTAGCATTAATAATAAGGGAAAGAGTTATGCGGACTAGTTAACCGCAAAACTGTTGTTATAATAGTAATAAAAGTGTTAAGTTAGTGAAATATTCGGTAATTAGTTTCCTTAATACTAAGTAATCAAAATTCAGCAATAATAGACGATATATCACTTTCAATTAATTACTACTTTTCAATTGAACCACATTGACTATAGAGTAAGCTTCGAGCGTAAAAATGATATTAACGATGATGATACGCCTAATAAGGCCCCGTAAAATGGGAATATCACTTTTAACACAGTATAGTAACTAACCGACTATACCATCTTATTCTGTCTAAATGGTGAGATCCCCTACTTTTGCTATAACCAAACTCCTAACCAAGTTTATACCTAAAACCCTAGTGACAATTATATAGACTATACGTTTTAAAGTATCAGACCAAATAGAGGAACAATTAGTTACTTAAGAAAAGGTAATCAGTAGTACGTGGAGGTATGAAGAAGAAAAAAATATGACCGAAATTAATCGTCAAAATATTGGCAAAGTTAAAGTTAGCTTCGGCTTGGGCGAATAATCATCGTTAGTGGTGATTTCGATTATTCATAGTATTATTGGGTCGGTTAAATGCTACATCTTTCAGTATTCTATCCCTTTTTCACCTTGTTTAAAGAATGTAAATAGGTTTAACTTTAACGTCGACAATAAAACTCATAAGCTGATTAAAAATGACCAGAAACTTCCTTTTAGTACAAAATATAAGTATTTGGGTTTTTATCTTTAAAGTCCAGAGGTAACGGTATTGTATCCAACGAAATTAGAGCTACATTAACTATATAGACATTTTAACCTCCTAATCATGGATAAAATATATAAAACCATAAAGTAATTAGATTAAAACAATATAGAATACTTTACCCTAAGCTTTAATCAAAAGCTTTTGCGTAATAGTTAAATATAAATACAAACCACTCGATTTTTTAAGTTGATACTGAAAAACGAAAAAAATATTTTTATTGTAAAATCTTTATGAATGTATTTTTTTTGGATGAACAGTCTAATTTTAACATTGTCAACTTTATAACTTTTTTTTACGAATACTACTTACTAAAATCTTTGTTGGCAAAGGAACCGTGAGAGACTCATATAATATTACATATGTTAACATTAAATTCAAATTACTTACGGACTTCGCCAAAATTTGGAATAACGCCAAAAAGTATAATGGGAAGCTTTATAACCTCATAGATACGAATAATATGCCTTTTTTTGAATATTTGCAAATAAATAGTTTTTTTCTCTTCTGATTTTTAGTTCTGCTTCTAGGGATCCTTACAAGATATACTAAGGACTACTACCTAAACTCCATAACCCAAATAACTTTATATGAAAATATTTACGACGTCATAAAGAGCCATTTGGAATACGATATCCACCTTTCATAATACTATACAGATTAGGTCACCACGAGTTGGGCGATGATAATAGTTAATAAGAAAATGAGCAAATACTAATTAATGTGCTTAAATAAATAATTAACAAGTTAATATTATGTTAAAAAACAATGGGAAAGGCATACGTTACCTAAGATGTAATTCAGGAACCGGTAAGTTCAATAGGTAAGAGCGTTTACGAGTTTAAATACGTCTTATAAGGCTCAGATGACATTTAAAAAGGCTGTTCAAGCCAGTTACCTTCCGCGCTTTCTATTTCAATGAAGCCTATACCAAACTAGTTTAATATGGATCTTGAAGCCAACAACTTCCCTCAAATTAATAAATAAAACCTTGCGGTAGTTAATTAAATCGACTGCAAATACAGCTATAGGTGCTCTTGACACTTAAGGTTTAGTCTATTATCGACAGACTAAAGGAAACAGCCACGCGAACGCAAATAAGGCCAAAATTTAGGAGAACTGGGTAACCTCGATCACTATCGTCGTAATAATAGAAAAAGACATTAGATTTATAATTAATTTGGTTTTTAGTCAACTCGATACCTGATTGCTGCGCGAAATAATAGAAAGGTAATATATTACATTGAATACCCTACCGCTTGTTAATAGTATTCATTCGCTTAAATCTCGAACTCCGAAGGTAATAAACTAATTCACGGCAATAATAACCTGAAGTACACCAAATAATATCAAGATACTATTTATCACACGGTTTAGTGACTAGCTGACTATGCTTTGCTATACTGTTTAAGTGGTAAAAACCATTACCATTACCCTAACAAAGCCACTTATCCCTTATATACTATTAAATCTCGCAATTCTTACATGGTCTATACGTTTTGATGTATTATGCTAAATAAGAGAGCAAAAAAAATACTGAATAAAAAGTTATTCATAGTACGTAACACTGTGGATGGAAAATACAATAGTTACTAAATTTGATCATTACAATGTTATTAAGGCCAAAGTTAACTTGGAATCAGGCGAAAGAACATTATTACTTGCGACAACAGTAATTCAATCTATTATAAAAGTAATTACGTTTAATATCCCTTATTACCTATCTGTTTCCTTCTTTGCTTAAAAGATATGGAAACTCTATGCGTCAATATCGACATCAAAACAAACGAATTGGTTAAAAACGATCAAAGGCATCCCATTACCTTGAGGTAGTGGCACTTATAGTTTTATTTGTAAGGCCTTCAAGTAGCATTATTAAAAATAACGGAGCCTAATATATGTAAACTACCCTGGCGTTCTCACCACTTAACTGTTAATAAGTTATATTAAATCCTAAAGCCTATAAGACATAAAAATGTAGAATAATTTACCTTAAAAGCTATTGGAACGTTTTATTGCCACTGAAAAACGTATAACTCACTCCCCCCCCCCCCCGGAAATTGAAATTTACATTTAAAACGATAAAGATTGTAACTACCAGGTCCTTTTTAATAAGTTTACTTGTATATTAAGCCTATTCTTCACGTCGTCAACTTCGAAAACCTTTTTACGAAACCAAGTTTCTAAAGTTCACTGGGGAAAAAGATACGTAGGAAATACTATACATATTATGAATCAATATGTATCTTGACCCATGTAACGTCTTTGTTTACGATACTGGTATCAAATTTATGGTGGTGAATGATTAGTAAGATGTTAAGATAATGAGTATTTAATGAAAATAAGAGCATCTAAAGGTTTCCAGGAGCATTGGAAAAGTTAAAAAAGCATACGACCTACTTCGCCGAACGTACAATATCTCTTCGCTAGAAATTCAAAGCTTTACGGATCCGGATATACGCCATTAGATAGCGGTAAAAAGACTAAAGGATATTATGGGACATGACAGCCTAAAGCTAATGCTATTGGTCTTTAAAGAGTATCCATGCCTCATAACGAAATTTATATTATTAGTAAGTACCCAAAAGCGTATTACAACTTACGTCAAAGCCTTAAGGAAATTACGAAGGTAATCGGCACGTCGTCATATTAATAATACCCTTAATACCAGGAATAGCCCTATAACAATCGACGTACTTGCTTTTCTGTTACATAGTGAAGTTCTTGGGTAACGGGAGCTGGGAAAATAAAAGGGCCCATACAAAATATTAAGTATCATGAACTTTAGAGTAGTAATTTAAACTTTGAACGGTCATATATCTTTTATAATTACCTAGGTTAAGCTTTATATAAAGCCTATTAACGTGAAAGACCTTGAAGATAAGCGAATGAGTTAATACGAACCTCCTTCACTCGTTATCGGAAAGCCGATAAAATGTCGTCGACGCGAAAGACCCCCGAAGAAAAGAAACATTAAAAAAGAAAAAGACATAATAGGCTGCATTCAAAATACTTCTTGGGTAAATAGGAAATGACAGGATAACGAAAACTTGATATTAAAGCTCCAAATATAAGGGATTCTTAAAACCTAAGGAAAACATATAGAAACCAAATAGGATAGTGATTAACGCCCTAATAGCTCGAGGGATAATATAATTTATGATAAAGCCTAATTTAAACCCTCCAAATCCGAATTTCATGATTTTCAAATAGAGGATTATCTATAAGGTTAACGGTAAAGCCATAGGGCGGTAGTACGAAAATTTACGTCTAATTATTTAGGGATAGGATGATGAAGGAAAATTTTCAATCTTTACACAATCGATAACGATTTAGAAAATTAAACAATACTTAATAATTACTTTAAGAATAAGTTTATTGGTTAAGTTTGAAGGCAATTTTATGCCTAGTATCCGTAATATAACGTATGCCTATATGTAGTTGGTAAAAAATATATAACGGATCATGCTACTAAAGTTACCACAGGAACTACGTGCCATTAACTCTTTAGGGACAGTAATACGATATATGTTGGTAGGCCTTAGACATTTCAATGTTTTCAATTCGATTGTTTGAAGTAAAAGGTGTATTGCATTGGTTAGATTATGGATGTATTATTTGAGGTTTTGCAGATTGCTAGCCAGTCTGTACTGCAATTTGTAAAGCCAATTGCTTAGCCAGTGCCTTAGAGTTAAGTGTAGCGTACTGTATTTGACTTACAACTAATGCGGTAAGTCTGTATAAGATAATAAACTTAACTTGCAGTATAGTTAACTTTATTGTAGGTGAAGTTAACCTACTGTATTGCATGTAGTATTATTTTAATATTAACGGCTTTATAGTTTATGCATGTACACTAGTGTGTCTGACGAATCTTTTCCAGTTACAACTAAATTATGCCCTTGTAAATTAGCCAGACCCTTGTCAATTTTAGTTGGCTTCCATACCGAATTACACTCAATTGCATATAAATTGACCCGATTTAACCTTAATTGCTTCACTGATCCGAAGTTTTAGATTAACCCCTATACAAAGTTCCTTTGTTGTAGACTTTTGTAAGCATTTACTTTAACCGTGCCACTTAAATAGATTATCGTTATTAATATCTTCGCAGTTTTTCAATTTCCCGGTACATCCTTAACTACTATTACATGATCTGAGCTTTTCGGGAGGTCTAGAGACGTAGCCCTAGATTCGTATAATTAGTTTATTGTTATTCATAAAATTTTTTAAGGCCTTATTCGGCGATTCTTTCGTTATATAGTTATCAAAGTTGTTTTTTGCCAATGATTTATCGGAACCCCTTAATTTCCCTTTCTTTATAGGCTTTACGAATATTATTACGTCTATTATTAAGCGTTTTCCGTTAGTGTTCTCGAGTTTCAAAAGACGTTTAAAGAGATTCCTCGAGTTGCTAAAGATTATTACTGGGATAGGAGGAATTTTAAGTTACCTGGTAATAATATTGAAAGTTTCCTACATTTCTATACTTTTGTTAAAGCTAGTTATTATTCCCTAAACCTTTAAAGTTAATATATTTCATGAAATCCTTTTGAATTTAATAGAGGTCTAGTGAATTATGTAAATGATAATTTTGAATTGGTTTTTATGTCGGTTTCTATCAACGAGGGTTATTAAAAACAGCGTTTTATAATGATAAGTCGATCTCATTTATAAAAGATGCGTCCGTAAATATTATTGATTTAGCTTTTAAAACGTCAATTGAGACTATATTCATTTCGCGGTCCAAGTTTTTCGTTTGTTACATAAGTTTCTTATTTAGCCGGTTAAAATCCTTATCCGTTACCGTTTATGTTTATATACGTAATAAATAAATCTTAAACAGTTTTTAGTTGATATCAGCTAGTAATATAGTTACCTCGGGTACGTTTTTCCAGGGACCCTTAAGCCTTATCCTCTTCAATCTTGTTAATTGTAGCTAAAATAACGCCCTAGCCATTTTAGAGAAAGTTGAGGCTAGTATTGATAACAAGTATACAGATTGAAGAATTATTAAAGTCTAGTAAAGTGTTTTTCGTTAAAGTCGTGATAGGCTTGTAATATCAAAACATGCAATCCTTAATCTTTTGTTATTTTAGACTATTGAAGCTAGTCATTTCGACGAGAATGATATCGTTAGTTTACATATTTATTGTACTGAAGTCCCTTTTTACGTTTCTGATAGATATGGATCGTACCTTAAGGATTTGATCTCTAGCCATAATTTAAAATATGATTCTTAAGTTGAAACCTAATGGACGTCCGTTTTAGCTAATCCGTATCGTATATTGATAAATCGTATTACCGTGCTTAAAAGGTAAATAGTGCGCAGTTTTTATAACAGCTTAAATAGTATGATCCGTTATAAATCCGCTGTTAATTAGATGCATTATTACATTATATTACGTTTATTAAATTTAAACTTGCCTTTAATTTCAATTCATTACCTTATTACTAAAGTAATTAATAATTGTTAGCCAATTTCCTAAATCATTAACGATTTTATAAATATTTAGGTTTCACCTTTATTACTGTATCTTCAAACTATTAAACGTGATTTTTCGTACGAACGTCCTGTGGTTTTGACTTTAACCTCATATATAATTTTTGATTTGAAGATTGCAATATTTGGTTCTTAATGGTTAAAGTCGGTTTTCGACACGAATTATATAACATTTCGAATTAATAAGCCGTTAAGTTAGACTTTGTTATATTTTTAAACGGTTTTTCGGAAGTTTTAATAATACCTTACGCTTGTAGCTTTCATTCCACGTTCTTATCATCCTTTTCCTTCCTGTTTACCAATGTAGTCTTGTATATATGCACTGGTATATATTTCTTTTCTTTTACGTTCTTTTTTTCGAACGTTGTTCGTGTTGGCGACGTTTTATCGACTAGTTAATAACGGGTGAAGGAGGTTCATATTAGCTCGATTGATTATCTTCAGGGGCTTAAGGGTATCTGTTTTTAATACCATTTATATAAGGTCTAACCTAAGTTGTTCGGAAGGTTTTAGGGACATTAGTAGTTTTTTTAACTACTTTGGAGTTCGCGATATTTAATATTTAATATGTGTTACTTTAATTGTCCAGTTATCATTATACGAGGATTTCACTTTGTAACGGTAGATTAAGAACATTGATTGTAAAGGGCTTTTATTGTTATTAAAACTGTCATTAATCTGGTGGTATGCCGATTTCTTTCGTAGTTCATTTAAAATTTTGTTATATGTCGTAATACGTTTTGAGTACTTGCCGAATGCAGAGATTTTCTCGTTAGGCGTGAGTATATCCCAAAGACTAGGAGTGCTTTTACTAAGCCATTAGGGACTATAATATCGTTAAGGCTCTTTGATGATATTTATAAACGCGCCTCCAGATTTGTAAAAAAATTGATCTTTAATGTAAGGATATTAAACATTCGGCGAAGTAGGTCGTATACTCTTTTACCCTTTCCAATATTTTAGTGGGCTTTAACAAGTACCTATTTATATTTTTTACTTATTATTTTAGTATTTTCCTGAAATTCCACCGTTGTAAAGTAGGTACCAGTATTGTAAACGACGATGTAAAGTGTACCTAGATACGTATTGATTTATAATATCTTTATGGTTTCTCAAGTGCTCCTTCCTAAAAATATATTTAGAAACTTATCCTTGTAAAAAGTTGTTGCACAATTCACGACGTAAATAATGGACTTGTTAGTTAAGTAAAATATATTGAAGATGATATTGTAATTAATATACTTTTTCTTGTTTCATGTAAATGTTATAACCCAAGGACTAACTGCAGACTATGGAATGGACCAGCGGCCAGAAGCTTGATGTCCAATACATCAAGCGGGGATATCTCTTATGTAAGGACCCAGGGTTAGGGCTGGGATCGCAAGAACCGAAGAGCAGTTCAGTCGATACTACATCGGACCACAGAAAGCGACCAGCGACTTCAGCAGTCCAGTACTAAAGATAGTATTAAGGTCATAGGATATAAGAACACGGCTATTACCACATATATAGTATTTCCTTCTTATATCTTCAGTTGTCAATCTAAGTATTCAGTATAAACACCTTAATAGACTAACGGCTAGTAATCATTCTACAGCACGAACAAACATCTTCTTGATATTGCACCTTTGTTACCTCTGCTACCTTACTGCTAACACAAGCCCCCTGACATCTTCTATTTACTCAAGGGTATTTAATGTGATCATTACAGTAAACTTAAATTTCCGGGGGGCTTAGGTATCTGTTTAGCTGTAGTGTTAAGCCTTTTGATAACTTTTAGGGTAAAGTATTTAACATCGTTATATTTTGCTGATTTTATGACTTTATATAGCTTTTTAACGGTTGGATTGTTAAAACCACGGTGTAATTAAGGGATTTCCGTCTTCTTTAGGTAAAAAACAATTGTTTTAGGTCCTTCAACATAAAACTATAGACGTTTTTACTTAAGAGCGAGTGGAAACCTTTGGCCGTTTTCAACCAATTTATCTGTATTGACGTACATATTGACGCTGAAAGTCTTTATTTCCTTTAATTAAGGAGGGAAAAGTGTAGAGAACTTTAGGATATGGAATTTAATTGTTTCTATAACTATTTGGATCATTGTTGTCTATAATAACGATAGTTATTTGCATAAGTTAAAGCCAACTTTCGCTTTATTAGTAGCGTAACAGTTAATCTTTTTAGCTGTAGTGCTTTCCCTCCGTAGTATTATATATTACGAATAAGTTCTTCTTCATTAATTTACTGCCCCTGTAATTTGTTAAATACTTTTAAATGTAAGGTTTATGTAACGGTCAAAGAGGTTCAATGTATATAAAAGGTTAGTGGTTTAATCATGGTAAAGGTAAGGGTTTTCACTTCGTAAAAGGTATAAAAAGGCATGGTCGGCTAGTTACTAAACCTTATTAGAAACAGTATTTTTATGTCATTTGATTTGATAAGGAGCGTTGATGGTATTAGTTAGCTTATCGCCTTTGAAGCTTCCGATTTAATCTAAGTAAACCTGGTGCGAAGGAATAGGATATTAGGCCTGGTATATTACTTTCTTGTTGTAAAATTTGGCAGGGGGATGCTAAGTTAACTGATAGCTAGACTTGTTATATATCCAACTTTTTTGTTACTATTACAACGACAATGCTAGCGGTAAATAGGTTCGCCTAAAATTTGGCTTTATTAACGCCAAAGTAGTTATTTACTTTAGTTTGGGGTTGTAATCAATAGGACAAACCTTAGGCGTTATAGACGCCTGTACTTGCAGTTGACGTAATGAACCACTATAAGGTCTTTTTTATTTACGTTAACATAATTGCCAGCTTGAGAGTATATATTAATCGAGTTCGATGTACGCATTATTATTATGTTTAACAAGGACCGTAATTGGATAAAAAAGCTTTCGCCGGTAGTATTTAGGCGTTATACGGTTTATTCGAACTCGTTAATGCCCATGACTACTGCATATACATGTTTGCGAAGTGTGGCTTCGCTATCGTAGGATTTCCCTATTAAGATTTAGTATAATATCAACTTCTTGAACATCTAATAAATTTATTTGTGTTTTCACCTATTTTTTAAAATAATTATTTTAGTTCATCTCATGGTGGCCTAATTTGTGTAATATTACGTAATTTTGACGTCGTGTTTAAAGTAACCGGTTATTTTATCGTAGATTTTACAAACATGATTTTTTATGTTACAAAGGTTAGGTAATATATCTTGGTGTGCCTTGTTAGGATTCCGGGAAATAGGAAGTGAAAACTAAAAGCAGAAATTTCTATCCATTTGAAGATATTTCAAAAAGATATTATCTTGATGTTGAAGATGTTAAAAGGCTTTCCGTTATACTTTTGTGTATTATTTAAGATGTTAGGGAATTTCGCAAGGAGCTTATAATCAATATTAATTATGATGATAGGTTTTGGTGGAAGGTCATAATAATTGTTTCAATGCTAAGTAGTTTTTTATGGTAATTAAAACATTAAAGCTTTCGAGATAGGGTATTGGGGGAAGTTTCTAGTCGCCTGTCCCGCGGTTTAAAGTTTTATGGAAAGACCTATTGTAGGCTTCCGTTTGTAGGTAAACCAGAAGGGGTTTCAAAGGTGCTTAACGATTGAATTGCTAAGGGGCGATATGTATCTAAAGGTTTTGGAGGGCTTAACGATCCCACTCAATTGACTGATGTAAATTGTTAAAGTTAATACCTCTAGTCTCGTTGGAAGCCATTACTCTATGTGTTCTACCGCCGCTAAGTGCATACTCCGCGTTGTTACGTGAGGGTACTAAATTGTTTAATAGGTTAACTGATTCCTTATCTCCAGTATGTGAAATGGCTTAGTTTAACTAGAAGTAAATATGAGGTTCTTTAAATCGAATGAGGGGCCGTTAAGGTTGTTAAAATCCCTTAATACCTTTACCTTTTCCTCGAGGGTTTTCAGGATCAGGATTTTTAAGTTTTTTCTTTAAATTGTGCTAATTCGAAAAGGGATTTTACAAGTTTAATAAGTTTCATTCCAGTACATAAATACCTTAGTGCTTGAGTTTCGCCTTTAGTTTAAACTTAACAGTTTTTTTAATTGCCTTTTATGTATTAAAAATCGAATCGTTGGAAAACCTATGATACTTACGGAAAATACGGTTAGGATCTTTACCGCCGTCGTATTTTATAATAAAATAGTCAACGAAGTTGGTTAGGTATTTTTTAGTTAATTCTTTATCGATGTTGTATTTCCAAAGGTTATGGTTGGAAACCTTAACGAAGACTATTTGAAGGATTTTAATTGCGTTTTTCCCATGCAAGGTCGGTAATAGCCTGAAATTGAAGACTTTCGGTAGCTATTTTGACGTTTTGGCTTGCGTAAAACGTATAGGGCGATAGGCTTGGTAATCTTGGGCGTATAGGCGTGGTATTTTTAACGAGGAGTCGGGTGTAAACTTGGCGACTTGGCAACTTGGCATTGGATCGCGCAACGTGACTTTCTTAACGTAATTTGGTATTCCGTTGTGTTTTTGTTCCAAGTAGCGAGCTTAACGATTAAACTAGTGAAAAGGAAGTAAAAAAAGGGAAAATAAGAGCAAAGTTTTAATATAAAAGGTAAGGTCGAAGCTCATTGTTAGTGGTAAAGTTCAAAAGGAGTTTGTTATTCAGTCGTAGAATTTATTAGTTGTTCTGTTGAAATAATACCTGAAGTAGTATTTGCTTAACCGTTTGCTAACTTACCGAACTTTCATATTTTTAACAGTTAATTTCATCGACTTTAAAAAATTTAATAAATATTTCTTAATATTTTCGATAACGATACCCTCGTAACCTCTTAACTTCCGTGAAAACCGACCAGATGAATAGTGTTCTCTACTTACTGCCGTGAAAACTAGCGAAGCTATAAAGGCCTTTTGTAAGAATCTTTCCTCTATTATAGCCGTTCTTCAACATAAAGCCTAACCGAAAAGTACCTTTTTCTTATACTTAACTAATCTATACTATGGCTAATAAGCAATAAAACACCAATTAATATTGGTAGGCCTTAGATGTTGCAACGATATTGATTCGATTGGTCGATATAACAGGTGTATTACATTAGTCAGATGGTGGATATATTGTTCTAGATATGGCAAACTGATAGCCGGTTTACACTGTCATTTTTAAAGTAAATTGATTAGCTCATATCCTACTGTGAAGTGCAACATATTGCACTCAACTTATACTCGAAGCGGTAAGTCTACAAAAAGCTATACACTCAACTTGCAGTATAGTAAACATTACTATTAATAAAGTTGACCTACTCCTCAGCATATAGTAGTATTCAAACAAAGTGTAAAATTATTATACATACTAGTTAACAAAAACGTTTATTGGTTCCTAAATTATAAATTAAATTGAAATTACGATGAGTTACAAATTCCTTCATTTACGATTCGTACTTGTTGGTAATACGAGGAAAAGACTTTAGATTGTTTATCATACAGATTAACAATAATACTTATTTTCTAAATCGCTAGCTTTATCATATCAAAACAGCAGGCGATCAAAGACTTCAAGTTATGGAATTAGAAGTTGGTAACGATGCTGGAACCGAGTTATCAACTTAATTTTAACGGATCTTTAATTCGTATACTTAATGTTAATACTAGCCTTAGGGTTCACTAAAAGGACTAGAGTACTTATGTTACTATATGTTATGACCCAAGGACTAACTGCAGGTCATGAAACAGGTCAGCGATCGGCTACGCCATTAAGATCCTAATGACTAACAAATCAAGCGGGGAACATCTATTATGTAAGCAACCCAGGATTACGGTTAGCCGATGGATCGCTAAGATAGCAAGGCGATTCAAACGATCCAGTACTGAAGATAATATGAAGGCTATAAGATAAAAGGACACGATCATTACCATATAGATAGCATTTCCTTCATAGCTCTTCAGTTGTCAATCTAAGTATTCAGTCTCAGTATGTTTTGAATAGCATTACAGCTTATGGTAATTACTTGCACGGTTGCGATATTGTTTACTCAGCTCCTCTGCTACCTTCTTGATAACATAAAGCCTCTGACACCTTCTATATACTTACGGGTATTTAGTGTGATCATTATACTATAATCGAAAGGATAAATATAGCTAGGCCTAACATTATCTAAAACAGCGTGCCTGTGATAGCTATATTGTCAACTTATGCTTACTGGAGGCATTGTCCAACCTACTTATTGCGGCACAAACATAAGAGCTAATAAATCAAGATTTTAAACAGTTAAATAAATGATTATAGTGAAAAATTCAGAACTTAGACTGAGAAATTAATAAAGTTTCAATTAACCTATCGAAAGCTAAGTCAATAATCATTACTGATAGGTTTTCTGCGATCAACACCAATCCATCGTTACCAATCGGCTTCTTAATATCACTTATTAACGAAGATAACTAAAGAAATAATTTTATATTCTGGGTAATCTAGTTTACTAATCCTCTATCAAATATTAGAGGACTATGTTAAGCGTACTAGATTTGAAGCTTTATGTTATAATAGCAGATTTTAACGTGGGTAAAGCACTCTTGGAAACCTTTAACCTTATTATCAGGTAGTTAAGGATTTCTTTAATACTGGTTGTAATCTGTATGGAATCGAGATGCCTATTCTAATACCTTACGAAACTTGGAACTAATAGAGAAAAACGCTTGATAATCGATATAATAGTACTCTATAAATCCTACTTAGGAGGAAACACGAAGTATTTACGATAATTTAACGGTAAAAAAAATCTTACCAATGCCAAAACGAAGATATCGCTGAATAAAGCCATGGAGAGGTCTATAAACAGAAATATATTAACTATGTAAAGGGACTAAGACCGGAGCTGTTGTTCAAGGTGGTCAGATTCTGTCTATAAACCTCAATGAAGAAGGGAACGAGAAGTCCCTGCTAGGGAGCAGCTATGATGCTAAGATGGTGTAACCTCTAGTAACGTGATGTATGGAAGCGTGTCTCCAAGTAGCTTCCTCTCTGCTTTAGAGCATCACTGGAGCGTATAGAATTACCAGGGTTATATTCCTGGTAATGCTAGCTAAGTACTAGCCTGTAACATCACCCCTACAGGCACTCTTTCCCCCCTTCCCTTTTTTTTTGTAAGGCGTGGTAAGTATAAAGGAAGGTAAGTGCGTCTTTTAAATTGTAGCGGTTTTGTATTGAAGGTATTTTCCCCTACCTATAGATAATATCTAAACTTCCAGTCTCAAAACAAAACCTTCCCTTACTTTTTCACCTTTAACCTTTTCATATGGTATCAGTACTTTTAGTCTTTTGTATAATACTATCATGTAATATTACTAACTTTAGCCTTACGATAGAATTGGCCTTATGTTCCTATCTGTCGTGAAAGTAAGTCATAAAACCTATAGTGCTACGATAAAGACCCAACTAATTGATAAAGTGGATAAGGATAATAAAGATATAAGTTATACATTCGAAGCTACTTGGTCCTTACTAACGAGTATAAAACTCACTGATTTACGTTCTATTGACATATACTCCGATGGAACTAGAAAACACAGGTATTTTGAATGTATTTACAAAATATCAAATAACTATAGGAAATTTTGCTAAAATACCAAGGCTAAATGATCCCGAATAACTACAAAGGGACTGATAATAAGCGGCTAGATACTGGCGTTCGATATTGTCTTTACTCTGTCGGTTCCATAGTTCATAGTTTAAGCTATTCTCATACGTTGCTAAAGTTGAATCCCGATGTAAATAAAGCTATGAAAGAGTTTTTTAAATCGTATTTAACGTTCGACATTCAGGACCGAAATGAATTTACGTTTTTATAAACTATTTTATAAATGCTAACGAGCGGTTGAAAATTTTTAGATTAAGGTAATAGTCGTAAAAGAAGCTATAAAAGTACTTTGCGTTACATAACGTAAGGTAGACACCCAATGTGAGGTAAGGTCTGACCTGGCTACTTTTATACTGTCTAATGGCTTACGGGTCAAACAACTGATAAATAAGAAACGTAATAGTTAAGTCAGTTTCTGGTAATAAATGAAAAACGTGGAAGACACGGTTAACAAACAGTTAGTCAGGGTTGTTAAAAGAGGTAAAGAAGTTTGTTAAGGTTTTGGAGCGTAATAATGTTAAGGTAGGTTGTATAAATGTCAAACAAAGCCAGCTTATCGGATTGAGTAAGAAGCTATTAAGTAAGAAGTTATATGAGGAGTTCGAATATATATTTAAGTAGGATCGGTCGTCGTTGTTTACTTTTTTTTTTTTTTTTTAATATTAATACGGTTTTTTTTTACGTATTCATTAACAGCTTATACACTACTTCATTTAATAAAGTAGGGTGTAAATGTTTAGCCAGCTTGCGGGCTACGTCTAAAAACTTATCTTTATATTTAGCTAGTTTATAACGCTATTCGAATGTATTAAATATTAAGGTATTATAAAAGTTTAAAGGTGGCTTTTACGTTGGGAGTATATAACCTATCTATTTAACAAAAACCGGCCTTATTAATTAGTTATAAAGTCGGATACGTCCGACAGAGGGTTTATGACGGGTTCATAATATACTTTTCATTCGATATTCCGCTTTCTTTTAGTCGTCGTCGCCTTTAATAACTATAACTTACAGTTAAAAATCTCGAGTTTATTAGCTTAAAAGCGAATCCGAAATATCTCGTACGATTTAATCCATATAAAATCTGGAATACTTCCCGTCCGCTACATTAAATTAAATAACGTAAAATTTTACAATACGCGTTACTCTGTACATATCGTAAAGCTAATTTTGATTTTCAAAAATATCTTTCAACTTGTGGTTTTTAAGTAAAAGCTAAACGTTATCATCGATTCGAAAACATTTTAAGGAAAAACGCCGTTTATTAGCGACTTTATAAATACTTTATCATGTATCCACCATTACGGCTTATACAAATTTCGTAACTTCGAGAATCCGTTAAATAAAGTTTCTAGCTCTTACACGTAGTATCGTAACTGGAGTAAATAAACATTATACTGGTTATATAAAATCGACTTAATAACTGTAAGTAATGAAAAACAGTTTAATACAGATAGTAACTGTATCCTCATCATTCAATACCAATTGATAATTAGGTAATGAATATCTTTAATCGAATAAAGCGTAAATACGTAAAAAAAAATTGATTTACGTAATTCGGTCGCGCCGTCAATTTCGGGTTAAAAAGCAATATTGAAGCGTTACTCCACCCTGATTAGGTCTTAAAGTCGCTTTTAAACCCTACTGGTCTAATTTAAACCATAGTTATTAATAAACGTATGCGAAACCCTAAAAAATCGCTAATGTTAATTTCATAACCGGTTCATATAAGCATCAACTTTGATAATAATTATAACCTTAAAAGCAACGACTTTACTTAAATGGTTATTAATAAATAGAGAATAACGTAGGTTGTTGACGTATTTTTAGGGTAAGTTAACTATAAAATCGATGAAAAGCTCTTTTTAAACCGTTTAGGAATCGCTAACAATTTCAAAAACACTTTTTAACGGCGTTTTTAATAAATTATATTCCTATAAATGTCGCAGATACGTTAAAAGCGACGGACCGCGCGATATGGACCGAGATTGAAATATGTTTTAAGAAAATTAACGATATTAACGTCGCCGTTCAGATAGTTGGTAAAAAGTGAATTTCAAGTAGTTTAAATTAACGCGGTCGTACGCGGTTCGTTGGTAGGTACTTAAATACTATCCTGAAATCGTAATATTTTGTCTATGTTTACTTAATATTTTGAAATCCAAACCTTTAACATACGGTTGTCGTCGGTAGGATTATTCGTTGGAAAAAGTCGGTCACTTATACCAATTGCACGTACTAATCGGAAGTAGGTAGAATTACATGAAATAACGGTATCTTAATAGCTTTAAAAGTCGATGTTGGTGAAGAGTTTACGGCTTTTCAAAATGAATTCGCCAACTGTATTCAACCGAAAAATATAAGTACGCAAAATCAACATGAAAGCGAATTCATCGGAATGTAATAATTAAAGTTTGCACCTAAATAATGTAAATCTGAAAATCTTTTACAAATATCTTGCTTTCGTCATATCAACGTATCGCGTCGAGTATAATTAATTGTTTTTATATATATTAATCGAAAGTGAAATTACGAAAGGCGTTCAAATTAGCGGATATGTTGTTCAGAAAACCGCCATATAGTTATGAATTAATTAAAGCTTTTATGGTTTATTTGGATTGTAAACGAACCCATCGTGTTTCGAAGCTTCGCATTTTGAATTTTTAAACAACTTATAATTCAAAATAACTCCTTACCGTAAATTCCGTTGTTATATTGAGCAAGAGATAGGCGACGTAAGTAATACATTATTAGACGTGGGTTACGGTGGTCTTTACGTTGGAAAATGCAATATTTTAAGGCCTAGTTAAATCATACGACACTAAAAAAGGTGTCGCGTTTAAGATACTATTAACTGAGTACAGGTTAAAAATAAATCTAAATCTAAACCCTTCAACAACAGCTTTTTCCTCAGACCCCTAATGAGATAAAATACATAGACTTGTTAGCCGAAGTAATGGCCTAATAATCGTCAAGTGATCGCGGATAAAATAACGATAAAAGATTTCAAAATTAAGGCAACCTTGTAATTTTGAAACGAACATAAAATCTGTGCATTCCCTAATAACGCGTGGCTATTTCAAATTTATACCTATACCTATACCAACTTCGACAACAAAGCCTAAGTAATTGATTTTATAAATACTAGATTCTAGTTTGGAAATATTTAGGTTCCGCTTCGCAACGTTTGAGGTAGTAAGGATTTATTTACCTTGAATTATATAATTACCGAAAGTGTGATAAAATTAAAGAAGATATTATCGAGGTAAACGAATTAATAAATGTCGAAAAGAAAACCGTAGAGAAATATAAATATACTGTTAAAAGGTAATAAAGATGGTAAAAAGGCCGAAGGGGTTATAAGTAACTTAAAAAGTTCGAAATATATAAAAAATATAGTTTTCCACTCGTTTCCTTCCCTAACACGAAATTTCTAAATAGAGAATTCAATATCTAAGTTAATTAACCATTTAATTTATAAATTATTCATAAGCGCCTCTTTAATAAGAGAAAACTGATAATGAACCGCCTTTGTAATAACATTAAACCGACGATATTAAACAAAAAACTGTAAACATTTTTCAATTTTGTTACCAAAAAGTATTGCGGTATCCATTAAAAAGCTATTCGTTCGAATATTTCTCTAATTAAGTAGTTATATTAACGTTTTGTATAACACAAGGAACTCCTTACGTGATATACCTTATAAAAAACCTTAAGGAACTTTTAAAGGTTAGCTTTAGTAATCTCTAGGAGGACGACTTCGTAATTCGCTTAAAAGAAGTAAAGGGGTAACTAGTCGTAAAGGGGTTTGTTGAATAAGGGAGAAAATTTCTTGAGGTCAGCGGGAAGTTTGTCGTAAACGGAAACAAATAGTTTTGGGGCGAATACTTTATTAATGTTTTCGCGGGAAACGATAAGAAGCAACGTAATAACGGTTTGACTTTGGCGATCCTTTCGTAAAAAGGCGTTAAATATAGATACGTTAACGCTTTCTAATGTTTTTTTGAACGGATGCGAATCAGCGTTGCTAAACGCTAAGATTACCGGCTCGTGCTAAAAGTAATATATGTTTCAAAAAGTTACAAGTAACCTATAAATATTTTATTCAAATCTTATTCAAAATAACTTTATATTAAATAAAGGGAACAATATAAGCTAATATATGGTGATGGTATTTATCGAAGTTGATATTTAAAAATGCTACAAAAGAAATAAGTTTTGGGGAAATACTAAGTACGCAATACGTAACTTCATCAAATTATCATAGAAAAATAGAAAATCGTAGTAACTTTAAATGATAAGTAAACTATTTACTTATAACGTTATAACATTTATAACTTACATTTATTTGAACGTAAACAAAACGAATGAAATTACAGAGTAATTATATCATAAATGAGAAGCTATTTTAAACCTGTATGAAGCTATCGAATCAAAATAAATGTCTTCCACGGTTTTAACGACAATATATAAAAGTTACGCTTTTCCCTTCTCGAAATCGATAAAATCTTCAGCCGGGGTACTATGAATTTTCATAACGGCCTTAACGTGAATGCCGCTCGGACTCTACGTCGGATCTTACGGGCAAATATGGATACGGTAGCTGTTTACTCTATAACGTAAACATAACCCAAGGTTTTTCTGGCGGGAAAGTTCCGAATGATTAACCCAAGCGATGCGCCGCTAAAAAGAAACTTGAAAAGCGTTAGCGCCAGTTATAATAACATCGACCTAGCTATCCCGAACGTATGCATAGCTGCCATTATTCCCACTATGGGAAACCCCTCTAATAGTAATAATACCAGTGCCGCCGTAAATAGTACGAATATTATAAGGAGTTTCGTTAATAAATTAAGCGTAGGCAACCTATTTATTGTAATCCTCGAACATGTCGAGGGGAAGTAGCGTATTAATTAGTGTATTATTCATACCTTCCTTTAAAATAGCAAGTTTAATGGTGGATTCCCAAGCCATAGCCCTAACTTTCGCAAATATGGCTTTTTAAACTTTTTTAAAAACGTAAAATCGTTCGCGAGTTCATTTCTTTATACTTATAAGTAGAATGATACCTGGTTTAGTCGAGTTAGGGTCGTAGTAATAAGCGCGAAACATAGTTACAAAAGGGTTGAAGTCGTTAGTATCGCCGTTACCTCCGCAGGTATAGTAACTTTGTATAATATTTTTTCGAAGCCTAGTAATTGTTCAAAAATAAACGTCAAGGTAACATTTTTCAATACAGATGAACTTCCGGTTCCGACGTGATTTGCGTAGTATTATAACCTCTTATATAGTACATCGTAACTTAATATAGGAAAACTTGAACAATTAGTGAATAAGCTTACGCTTATATCGTTAATACTCATCTAAAAGGGCGTTAAAATCATAGTTAAAGTTAAGGGAATTTAAGTTATCATCGTATAAAAGTCTAGCTTGGTCCTAGGTAAAAAGCGATATAATGGCAATGTTATTAGTGACATACGTAAGGATAACCGTTTAAGAGGAAAATTAACCCAAATTCGTAAGGGTATCGGAAACTTTAAACTGTTGGATTATATTCTTTACAACGTTTAGTGTGTCGGTAATCCGTTATTTCAAATATAAAACGTATTTCCGAGTGACTTAATCCCCCTCAATAAGTTTTGTACGTAAGGCATGAGTAAAGAATTCATAATATTCCGTAGGATAATCGTATTAGGCTGTCACAACGTTTTAAACCTACTTCCTAACGCGTGCGATAAAAACGATTTCAAGATATTGAAGTTTGTATTTGGTAAGCCAGAGAATAAAGATATGGCTTTAGGTTGTAGCCACTAATAAGTAACCAAAACATCGTTAGAAAAAAATCGAGTTTTATATATAAAGGGACAAAAACCGGAGCTTTAGCTTATGATAGTAGGATTATATTTATAAACCTCGTTGATAAAGGAAAGGTGAATTCTCTGCTAGGGAGCGGCAATCAAACTAATATGGTAGAACCCCCAGTCACGTAATGTGTAGAAGAGTATCCTAAACGGCTTTATCCCTGCTCTAAAGCATCGCCGTAGAGTGTAGAACTAAGAGGGTTCGATCCCTGATGATACTAGATAGACAATAGCCTATAACAAACTATACGAATCGAGGGTTATGTTGATACGCCCCCTGGCAATCCCAAGACACATAACAGCGGTTAGGGATGAGCTGGAAAACCGAAAGACTACCAGAGAATTAACGATGATAAATGGTTTGATTAGTGTATTGAACGTATTTTAGACTCCGTTTGGTTTAATACCACTGCTTTCAAGCATTAAAGGTAAAATTATAGGTGGTTTTATCTAAAGGCGAGTGAAATCCTTTGGCCGTCTTTAATCAATTTGTTTATATTAACGTCTATATGGACGCCGAAGGTCCTTATATCCTCCAAGTAACAATAAAATGGTAGGGGACTTAGGAATGTGCATTGTAATTTTTTTTTACAACAGTTTAAATCACCGTTTTCCTTAGTAACTATTGTTTTTGGCCTCGTCCAAAGTCAACTTCTGCTTTACCAGTATCGTAGAGATTAATCTTAGTAGCTTTAGTGTTTTCCTTCTTTAGTGTTACGTTTTGCGAATAGTTTTATTGAATACACTTTGTTACCCCTATGTTTAACATAATACCTCGAAACATGTAATTTACGTAACAATCGCAATTAAAGGTATATCAAGACTTAGGGGCCTGGTTATGGTAAAGCTTCATATTTTTCCCACTTAAAAGACATAGAAAGGCGTGGTTGGTTAGTTATTGGGCCGCGTTAGGGGCAGATTCTTTTTTGTGTCATTTGATTTATTTGGGAGCGTTGACGCCGTTAACTAGCTTGTTGCACTCAAAGTTTGAGATTTAATCCAAGTAATTTTTTTTAAAAACGGTAGGGTATTAGGCGTGGTATACTGCTTCTTTGTTATTGCGTTCGTTAAAGGAGTGTCGATTTAACTAGTAGCTAGACTTATTATAAATCCAATATCTCTTACCACTATCGCGATAATAATGTTGGAGGTTAACAAGTCCACTTAAATCTTAATCTTGTTGGCTTTAGCATGGTTATTACCTTTAATTTAAGGCCGGAGGGCCAAACCTTAGGCGTTGAGAACGCCTGTACTTGCGGTTGACGTTATTGACTACCGTAAAGTTTTCTTTATTTACGTCGTGGAAGTTGCCGGCTTAGAAGTATATACCAAATGAGTTTGGTATACGTACCATTACAATAGCAAGCGAACAAATTAACTGGCTAAAAAAGCCTTCGCAAGTAGTATTTAGGCGTTGTAGAGTGTATTTGAACTCGCTAACACCCGTAACTGTTGCTCGTACCTGCTTAAAAAGTGCGATTTTACTAGCGTAGGATTTACACATTGCTTTCTGATATAGTATTAGCTTATTAATTATCTGATTCAACACATTTATTAGCATTTCCCCCTTTTTTGTTTTTAGCTATTATCATTACCAACTTTGTAGTAACCTATTTTATATAGTATTAAGCAAGGTGGACGTCGTATTCGAAGTAGCCATTTATGTTATAGTAAACTTCGTAAAACCTAATTTCTTAGGTTATGAAGGTTAGGTAATAGTTTTTGGTGTATTCTTTAAAGATTTAGGGAAAAAGAAAATAATAACTAGAGTGGGGTACCTTAATTTACTTATAAATATTTAGGAAGAGAATTATCTTAGTGTTAAGAAGGTTTTAAGGTTTTTCATTATACTTTTTTATATTGTCCTAGTTTTTGGCGAAATGCGTAAGGAATTTGTAATTAATGTTAACTATTTTGATCGCTCTTGAAGTAATATTACGATCATTATCCCAATTTTAAATAGTGTTTTCCAACAGTTTAAACTTTGGAGTTTCCAAGGCACGGTATGAGGGGTAATTAACAGTCACTTAACTCGAGGAGTAAAGTCCTGTAGTAGGACCACTGGTAGCCTTCGTGTCTAGGAAAATCTAAAAGGGAAAAGTTTTCAAGGAGCTTGATAGTTGGATTGCTATGGAGCGATAGGTATTTAAAGGTTTTGGAAAGTTTAATCATTCTGTTCAATTTATTGGTATAGGGTGCCGATATTAATACTTTTAGTCGCGTTGAAGACCGTTTTTTTACGTGTTTTATCGCCATTAAGTGCGTACTCCTCATTGTTACATAGTGATAATAGCTTTCCAAGTAAATCAAAATGTTTATCGCTCGCACATAAAGATGCTGGACTTTGTTAGGGGTAAAGGGAAGGTTCTCTGAATCATACTTAAGGGCAATAAAGTTTTTCAAGATCGTTTCCTTTAGGCCATGGGTTTTAATAACGTTTTTTAAGTTGTTTCAATTCGAATAAAGTTTTTGTTAATTTGGTAGAACCTTTTTCTGGCATATAGATCCTTCGACGTTTAATTTCAGCCCTCAGTTTCAATTTGATACCTTTTTTAATTCTCTTTTATATCTTAAGAGTTTAGTGTCTGAAAGGGTTACGAAAATTTCGAAAAACGCGATCAATGAAGTTAAAGTCTTCGACTCCGTCTTGCTTAAAAATATAGTAGCTGAAGTAGTTAACTAGGAAGATTTCCGTTAAATTCTCGTCGATATCTTATCCTAATAGGTTTTTATCATAGTGCTTGTTCAAAATAGGTTTCCGGTCGTTAATTCTCTTTTATATCACTGGATTAGGTGCTGTATTAAGGTTCAGGCTTATATAGGACATATAGAGCGAGGGATTTGGTGATCTTAGGCATAAAAACTTAGTAATTTAGCGTAAAGTCACGTGTGGACTTGGTGACTTGGCGGCTTGGTGTAAAGTTGCGTAATATAGATCTTCCGGCGTAACTTAGCGTTTTAGCTTAAAGTAGTGAATTTAACGATTAAGGTGACATAAGAAATGAAAAGAGTAAAGTAGAGGAAAGGTTCGATATAAAGGGTAATGTTGGAGGTCGTTGGTGGTAAAGGGCGAAGGTTGTTTGTTGTTTAGCCGTAGGACTTAGTCTGTTTCACCATAGTAACGCCTATAGGAGTACAAACTTAGCTGTTTTGCCAACTTCTGAACTTTAAAACTTTTTACAGTTAATTTCACCGGTTTTTAAAAGGGTTAATTACGATTTCTTAGTGTTCTTAATAACGATTCTATCGTTACCTTTGGTTTACTGCGAGAATTAGCGTAGCCTAATGGTCTTCCTTACGTATTTCCATAGAGACTAACATAGTAGTAAAACCCCTTCGGAGGAATCTTTCCTTTACCTTATCTGCTGTTGTTAACGTAAAGAGTAACTATAAAGTAGCTTCTTCTTTTACTTGGCTTATTCGTACTTAACCTAATAAGCACTGATTAGTATTGGTAGGCCTAAGAGATTATAACGTTATCGATTTGATTGATCGAAGTAACAGTAGAATTGCATAGTCAGATGGTGAATGTATTGTTCTAGGTTTGGCAGACCGCTAGCCGGTCTACACTGTAATTTGTATGCACAATTTCTTGGCCCGTGCCCTAGATTGAAGTTCAGCATACTGCACTCGACTTACATCCAATACGATAAGTCCGCTTAAAACAATACACTCAACTTGCAATACAGTTAACTTTACTTACAGTAAATTTGAACTAGTCCAATGCATGTAGTGCTATTCTAACAAACTCCTTTTATTTTTATAATACTGAACGTCTTTTCTCATTGTTGGCATTTTGAATATAATTTCCAAAAAAAATTGTTGGGTGCTTTTGAAAGAATGAACTCGCGACTGTAAATTAACATAAAATATTTTCATTCGATTCTAATGTTTTAGTTATATTTTACAATGTATTACAGATGTGTTTTCTTTCAATTATGTTGGGTTGCTGAAATAAATATTTCGAATATAAACATAATGAGTAAATGATGCGGAAATTAATTATTATAAGGTTTTAATATACGGACATACATACTTCAATTAAATTAATTAATGGTGAAACTATATTAATATTCAACGTATTATATCAATCAGGTTTTATAAATATGAACATGAAAAGATATTTTTGTGTTCTTAAAATTACCATCATTATTATACAATATATATTCCATGAACATTAGGCTTTTTTGTAGAGGTCTATAAACGTTTATAAGACTTTTGTATGGTTATTTGTCCGTTTTTCAGGGTCTTTCAATATCTATGTTACAATTGTATCTTTTAGGTCTAATGTTGATAGGTCTCAATCTTTGCAACGTAGTCGATTTGAAGCTCTGGTCGAAGTAAATGGTATTGCGTTAAAAGTGGTGATGTATTACTTCCAAGTTTGGCCGACCGCAAGCCAGTCTACATACTAATTTGTATGTACAATTTCTTGGCCAATACCTTAACCATTAAAGGGTACACACTGTAATTGACTTGTTATTAATCCCACCAACTACTCAATTTGTAGTCAGTATAGTTAGTTAATTGTACGTATAGCTGATATAAGTATGCTGTAATTAATTGATATTCCTATACTAGCGGCGGCTTATTTTGTACGCTCATACCAGTATAATCAACCACTTATTTGTTTAAGCTTTGAATTCTCTCCTTAATCCTCATTCCAGCAGCCTATCAAATCTAATGAAATTGCACCTACACTAACTTTAATTACGGCTCTCTACTCCACATTCCCAAATCCTGCGTTTTTTACCTTCCGTACGCATTTTTTTGCCACAATCTTCGATGTATTATAAGCCTATACATCACCAATTTCTTACCCTCTATCAGTAGGTCCGAATATGTTTTTCTCAAAAATTATTATTACTACATTTTCCCTACCAGTATTCCAATTTTCGAGGGCATTCTTATTCCTCTACGTCACGTATCAGGCGGTCCACGTAACTTTCAATCCGCCTGGTCATCCAATGGCTGTTTACAAAACATTATAGGGCGCTAATAGGGGCCACTTCTATATAACACCAAAGATGATATTTTTGCCCCTGATATATCGAAATATTTCCATTTTTTGTGTTTTTTATATCTTTTATAATTTTATTATATTGATTATTAGACCTTCTAATTTGTTGCTCCCAATATCGCTATATATTTGTGTAGGGTTCTGGAGTTTTCATATACATCCAGAAGTATTGAAGTCGTTGTCATCAGCTTTATACAACTTTTTAAAGTATGGTTCGTTACTATATCGATATTAAAGGTTAATGTTATATCGAAAACTTTCGATGTAATCACGATTCGTATTATACGATTACACCTAAAGAATATATAGTTTGAGAGGTTGCTGGTAAATGTCAATTCCCTATCAAATCTATTCTCGTTAACCAATATCCAAAGAAATCTGTTGTACAATGCAAATTTAGTATTATTTGTTAAAGCTCCGTCTATAAAAATTATGATTCTGGTCGTTTTTAAATCCACCAAAAACACATTAATAACTTCATATAAATTGTTTATTTCTTATTCAATATATTCATTCAATCTGAAAACAAAAATTCTTATTTTCAAGATTCTTTACTTACAATATACAAGGTATATTATAGGATGCATCCCATTTCTATAATGTTATGATATAAGCCAACTCAACTCTTTACTCCAAAGGTTATTATAGTTTTACCTCGTTGGTTTTACTAATCATCGTCAAACTCATGGCTTATATTTCTTTACGTAAACTATGTTCCATGTTATAAATATCGTTATTATCATGAAGGAGGATTGAAGATCAGTTTAATTCAAGTTATATACCCTTAGATAATGTTTTCATTGGCATACGTTTCTGGAACCCTGATTTTTAGATACCACGTTATTCCTCCGCTAGATACCCAACATTTACGAGGCAAAGAATATCCTTAATTTGTATTCTAACGATTCCTAAGTATTTTTCCATACATTATTAATAAATAAGAGTCGAACGCAAATGATTTTATACCTCACTAATTACATTTAAGTACGTGTGATACGTTGAAATTCAAAAAAATACATATTTTGGATACTTTACATTAGGGTTTGACGTATCATATCACGATGCTATCAGGAAACATGTCCCTTAGTTTCTTCGACAGCTTTAACATTATAATTTCTTTAAAAATCTCGGCGAAATATTTGTACGTTTGCCTAATTCCACGTCCATAAACAGTTTACTTACTACTCACGTCCATTGTCAAATTGGATGTAATTGTAACGATTAAACTTTGGCTGGTCTTTTGAATCATAGGAAATCAAGTAAGGATTTAGGTTTTACCACTACTTTATTCTTTATTAATTAACTCGAACTCTTTGTACTGCTGATCTATGTTTTTATATTGAATTTCGTGAATTAGCTTTATCTTCCTTTCATTCTCAACTTGTGTTAAGTGACTAGGCTGGAGCTGTCTCATTAGGTAGTCATATACTGCCTATAATCCTTAACGAAGGAGAGAAGAGCCGACGCCTATTAAGAATCTGTTATGAAGTTAATAAAAAGGAGCAATTAGGTTTTTTGATTATTCATGGGGCGTGAGCACGCTTAAATGCGGCTCGGGAGCGTTGTAGGGGTATGGTAACCACAAAGGTTAGATATTTCGAGATCATTGACCGAATGACTAGCCTGTAAAATTATAGCTGGCTTGGAGGGAAGTTGGGGATATTGTAATTCTAAAAGATATTTTTGTCCCTCAAAATATTTTGTCATTTTATCAAACTTAGTGAAAAATTGAACTTTATAGTACCTGTGTTTGACGTATTTGAAAACGATGTGAAACGCTCTAGCAACGTATGAAAGGTTTCTTCCTATCGCAAAATATATTGGAAGGCGCTCAGCACCCATCTCTCTTCCCGTTATAACCGGGGATGACGCTAAATTTATGTATAAACGACGTAAAATATTTCAGCAGTGTGTGAAAAGCTTCCACCATAGATTGTTATAATATGTCATGGAAGGGATCAGCGTTAGTCACGTTTTGTCATCTTTATAGATATTCTCCATAATACCTGAAACACAGAAAGTTTTCCTCCTTTACCTATGTTCTTTTTCTTCAATAAATTATTTTCACTATTTGCCTTACATAATACTTTTTATAATCTTACTTATCAACATAAACCTTTTTCTTACCCCAATTGTTTTTTATCATTGTATCATTAATCGCCCGCTTAGTTACGAAAGTCGATAAAGTTATCCGAGATGTGAGTTTCGTTATTCCTGAATTGCTTGTTCTTTACTAAACAGCAGGTGATTCTATTACGTAAAGCTTAACAATATTGTCTGTGCGGGTTGTAATAGCTATTGTATACCGCTCCATGAATTGGAATACGGTTTTAAATAACTATCTTAGACCGCTTTATGTATAATGTACTTTGTGTTTTTCAAAAGTGCAGTTTTTAGCGTGACAGGTTATCATACACTTTGTAGGAAGACACCTTACAATACATTGTACTGTCATTTGACCTATATATACTATTTATAAGGTTATATGGTAATATTTACATAGGAAATATTTTCCTTTTTTTTATGTACTCTGTATCCATATCGTAGTAGGAATAGTATGGTTATAATTATAAAGGTCTAAATCAGTAGGTTTTGTAGTGACAGGGTGGTTGTGGTTGTAAATGTTCAAATTAATAGGTTTTATAGTAACAGTGTGGTTACGGTACCAATTACAAATGTTTATATTAGTAAGGCTTGGCCGAGGTAGTGATTGTAAAGGATCGGATTCGTAGATCTTAGCCGCAGTGGTAATTATAGATCGGGCCTGGCTAGTGTATCTAATTGGTAATGATCTGGTTATTAATAGCGTCTTTTGTTAGTCCCGATAAGGGTGTAATTACGTGGGTGCTATGAGGGATAATTGTGTAGGGATGATTACGTATGGGTGATTGCGTTACGACATGTTATATTGGTATAAAAAGATATATCGTTATCGATTTAGGGAAAACTTTATTTTTTCTTCAAAGGCGTGTAGTTAAAGCCAATGTAAGCCTTCATTCAAATTTAACCTTGATTCTAACTAATTAAACTAAGCCACTTTCATGGGTAGGTTGCTTAATTAACGCCTATATTTAACCTCCCCCTTCAATAGATGCCGCGTAAAATCAAAACGGCTAGACGCTGTTTGATGCGAAAGTGCTGACGCGCTGTTGCCGCCATACCTACCGCCGTTATTACTACTAATAGCCCGCCTTTATCGGGTACAATTTCGTCACTAGCAGTTACCCCGCCCGCCGCCATTACCTCGTTAAGCCTTGCCATCGTCGCCTCGCCTCTTTTCGCCGCCGCCGCCACCATCTCCTTTTTGGCTTCGCTTTCCCCCATCACAACAGCAACACTTCCCTCCCCCCCTTTTCCTTTCCTATTCCCCAGCTTTTAAGGGGAGGAATGATGAGCTTTTACGTTAATAAACCTTACACATTCACCGTAGGTAAAATCCCCATTACCTGCGGGTGCCCTGTTACTCCGTAAAATTAGTTTAGATTAGCTGTACTAGAGTACCTATACTTTAAATTTTCCCGTTTTCATATCTTTAATGTGTTTTCTTTTTAGATAAGAAGTACAAGGTGGATTTGTTTTACCGCCTTAAGTTTCGTATCGTTCAGATGCTCTACAAGGCTATTTTTAACGCGTAAACCGTTAAAGAGGCATACCCAGGTCCGTACTTCAGGCCGTCAATAAATACGCCCTACATGCCGTGTGTTGCGTCCGCGGCCGCGGGTAATTCCGTTAGCGAATACTACGAAAGAGGAGAGTTTTTAGCTCGTTATTACCGTTACAAGCGGACTGGCAGCAAATAAGTCCCCGTTTCATTATTTTTAAGGCTGGAAGATGAGGCCGTATTGCGCACCTGTCGGCTTAATGGTAAATTTTAATTGATTTCAAAAAATTTCTTTGGCCCGAAACCTAATATTTGGAGCGTTTTAAAATATAACCACGGTCGTAAATAACTAAAATAAGTCTATGTTAATTTGTACTATGCGTTAACCGGTATATTAGATAGGTGGTAGCCGTTATCATTGCGTAGAAACAAGACTTACGTATATACTATATAAGCGAGTTTAATGAAGTTATCGCGCGTCGCTATGGAGAGGGTAAAAGCCTCTTACCTCTTTACCTAAGTATTTTGAACCTAAGTCGCAGGTTCATATTCTCGTTCATACGGTAACGTCCAACGCAGTGGTGGCGGAGACGACCGTATAGAGGGGAAAGGCGGCGGGTAGGATAATGAGGACGCAATAACGTCGCCTTTTCCCTTTGATAGTAAAAAGTTGCCCTTCAGCTTGTGCCAGCGTATCCAGCTATAGTATAATATATTATATAGTAATGTTATATTTTTTTACAAAATAATCGTTCATAAGTAATAAATGTTACTTGATATGTAGAAAATGAAGAAACATGATATATTAAAATAGTTACGATATTATAAATTTTAATTGAGATGGATGTAACGTAGAAGACCTAGTTCGTTTAAAGTATATAAGATAAATTGTGATATTATGTCAGGTGGGGCGAGAAAGGGTAGATTCAAATTAAAAAAAAAAAAGAATGAGAAAGTCCGTCGAGTCGAGTTTTATAAAACAATTGTTAACTGAACGTTGGAAGAATCTGGATATAATAGGATTAAATAAAGGTAAAATCTGAAAGCGGTGTAGATGGTGGATTTCGAACAATTTTGAACTTTTTAGGTGGATTTTTTTCGTTGAAACGTCGTTCATACGCGTTTCTAAAACGCTTTATAATAATAAAAGCGTATCTAAATCGTTTTTAATAGCCGTAGGGGGCGTATATAACTTGATATTCAAAATATTTATTGTGTTCTAGCTCGTTTAGTTTTCCAGGTTCGATGTGTCATTATAGCTAGTTTTGTCTTTGAAGTCGGGAGCCGGTTTGCTAAGGTGGCCCGACTTTATATTAAGGTATAGATGCATATAGCGCATTTAAATATTCCTCATTTTAATGTGGTGGAGGAAAAAGGCTTTTTATTTTGAGGTGAGGTCGAAACTATGTATTTAGGCTTTTTTGGCTTTCCTTTTTTTTTAGTTTGCGGCTTGGAACATTATATTGTGGCCCCAGCTGGTACGAGCGATGTAGGTGTTGTAATCGTAACCGCTTTTAAATTTTTCGAGCTATTTGCATATTGTATTTGTAGCTGTTCTCGAGTTTTGTAACCGGTTTGTAATTACTTATTCAAATCTTTCTTTTCCTAAAGGCGCGGCCTGGATTACGTATCTAAACCTTTCTTCTCTCCCTTCTTTTATAGCCCTCTTTTTTCTTAAGACTGCGGCTCGGATTACGTACCTGGCCCTTCCGTTTCTTAAGGTCGCAACCAGGAATACGTATTTAGTCATTTTTTCTCCTGAAATCGCGGCGTGGATTGCGTATTTAAACTTTCCCTGTTTTTCTTTCTTTATAACCATTTTTCATTTTAAGGTAACAGCTAGAAATGGGTTTTCCTGAGATAGGGTGCAGGTATAGTATTAGGTAGTTTTAGGCCTTATATTCGTCGTTTGGTTCGTATGTTTTTCAGTTCTTGTTTTTTATTTTCCGTTAAATTACGTCTTGTTTTCCAATTCTCTTAAATATATATTGTTATCCTCTTAGTCTAACAAATTGCTAAATTATACTATTTCAAAAAAATTGTTTGTAAGTCGACTAATTTTTCTCTTAGGATATTAATATCTTTGCTTCATAATTAAATCCGTAGGAATTCGGTAATCAAGGGATTTACTGTTTGCAATGTGCTTAACGTCTATTTCAAAAATATTCTATAAATGTTATTTGACCTATCAGGCCTCAGATTTTCTTCAACTAGTATTGAAAGAATGATGATTAAAATGTATGTATTTTTCGTGTATTGGTTTAGTTTTTCAATTTGTATATCGATGGTATGTTTCTCAAGGCTTAAATTGATTTCAAGCATTACAGCTTTCGTGATTTATATATGTTAGACTAGAAGGTAAAAGTAAGCGATAGTTTACTTTGTGGTCATTAGTAATAGAGTTATAGCATTGAGTAACTTGGGGCGGTTGAGGATAGTAGTTCCTACGTATACCAGATACGTTTAAACAGTCTAAATTGGTGATTTCGCGCTGTAGTTCTTTTTGGATACGTTAAAATTTGAAAGTTTAGGGTTCGGTGGAGATAAATTAAACGCAATCATTAACGCAGTAGAAGTAGAACTTTGAGCGTTTATTAATGTAAATGAATTTCAAAAGATACGTAAGTAACACGTAATTACAGATTAGTCAGTCGTTTCAAATTAGTTTTATTAACGATCATTAGAGTTATATTAGTTAATAGATTACAAAATTTTAAAAGTTATAGTAGCTAATTTACAAATAGTAACCTAAAAATAAATAAAGCGAACGTGAGAAGGTGAATAGTGCAAAGGAAGTGAAAAGCGAATAGAGATAACGAAGTATGTGTGTGGCGAGATGTAATGTGAATTCCGATGTTTGGTAAACGGTTCGGACTAGTGTGTCGATGCCTCTTTTATTGGATAGAGCGGTTGGGATATTGTGTTTATAACTGAGTTTACATTCAAAGAGCGGTTTGAATTATGTGTTTATAATTGATTTTAAATTAAGTGAACGGTTTCGATGTTATATTTGTGACCGTTCTTATATTTTATGAATGGTTTGGATTATCAATTTCAAATCGCGTGTGTCTTGATTCATTGTTCCGATACTTAGTGGTTTTTACCTTCGTGGCATAATACGTAATAAGATGCCCTTTAGATAGTGCCCGGGTATGTTAAAGCGCCAAAAAAAAGTTAATGGTAAAGTAATAGGGCTTTTAATAGTCAAGCGCTAAATAAGGATTCATAATATCGTATTAAAGTTGTCTTTTTTCGAAGTTACTTAACTTTTACAGTTTTTATATATATCCCGTATAATTTTGGTAGAAACTTCATATTGAAATATTAATAGTTCGAACCGTTATAATATTAAGTAATAGGTATTTTACTTATATTTTTCTTTTTCCCCCATGCTATTTCTAGTCGACCTTGTTGATTACTAATTAGTATTAGTAAGGTTTATACCTATGTACGTTTAAAAAGTCAAAATAAAAGAGTAATTGTATGATTGTTATTGTAATAGTAAAGATAGATGAATCCAGAAGGAGTGTTTCAGAGAGTATATTTTACGGATGGAAGGTTATAAATCTCCCATCCGTGTAGTGGGCCTTTCGCTGTAAGCTCTAGAATACCTAATTCAAGCCGTTCCATACATTGCTGTACGGTTTGGAATATCCATTTCAGACCGCTCCCTGCATTTCTGGACGGTCTAAAATAAACATTCCAAACCCCTCTATGCATGATGTACTTTGCATCTAACAAGAATACAGCCGGCAGCGTAACACGATATCGTGCACTCTATAGGAAGGCATTTTGCAATACATTTCACTGCCATTTGGCCTATGTATACTATATATGAGAGTCTATAGTAATATCCACAGATATATATAACAACGGAAAATTTAAACAAATATATCATAAATGCGTTTATATCATGACACTTAACTCGCGCAATTTCTGGCAGAAGATTAAAACTAATCATAACTAATAAGTAATGGTTGGGAATCCGTTAATGAACAGTTCAATAGTAATACGAAACACTGTTTTATACTGTTGGAATTATAGATCGTGATTCTAATTACGTATATATATCCTTTAACTAGAAAACTGATATTGTTAAGGTTTATAAAAATCTATCAAATATTTATTTCCCGTTGAATACCTAAAATCGAAGTTAGTGTCATAGGTATACAACCTTTTCTTTACTAGTTTTTAGAGGCTAAATAACGTATAGATTGTATAGTTGTCGTTTAAAACGCCATCAAATTTTAACGAATTATTTAGCTAACAACTGACATATGTAGTAATAGTAAGCCCGTGACTTATACACTAATTCATTGAATATGATACGATCATTATACGAAAAATATTCAACTTTAACATTACGATCAAGACGTGGTTAAAAAGTTGGAAAAATATAACGAATAAATCCGTTATTGTTATTGAAATTATCGACGGTAAATTAAGAAAATCGATAGATAAGGGCAAAAAAATACAATTCAAATGAACCGAAAAATGGAATTTGAAGAACGATACCAGCAAGTATGAGGATAAAATGAGATACCAATAATCGCAATAGAAATATAAATTGGCACCTCATATTCGATATCCGTAAAAACCATTCAAATGGTTCGGTGATTGAATTAAATGGAATCGTTTATATTTATAAGTCGGTTCAGGTAACTCATTACCATATTCGTCTAAGTTATGACGGGACTTCCAAGCATTCAAAGCCGCGGTATCCGAAAAACTTTAACACAGGGTTCAAATTGAGTAAATGTAACTTATTTATTTGATCCAAATTTGTTGTTCAAGGGAGTTTCTAATGCTATGGAGACGTGTTTGAATTTTTGTTGGGATTTGTTGAATATCTTTAAGGTAATATTATAACTATGTTATGCTATCGTCATGAACAGCATCGAAGGTACGCACTGGATAACTACGGATTAATTAGTTTGTGAGTGGGTTGGAGGTAACTCGGGCAACCCAATTAAAATTAAATGGGAGGTGGTTTCCATATCAGTTAGAAAATTTAGCGAGATAGAAATCAAAAATAGATATGATACACTATTTACCGTAAAGAAAACTTAACTTTTTCAAATATTGATCAGACTTATATTTTGGATAAAGAAATCGATCTTCATCTCTGCTCTCATGTAATTTTAAGTAAAACCATTATTTGTTGAACATATCGCATACGTTGTTATCCCGCTTCCATTACAGTTTTAATAAATTCTGTAATACCATAAATATATTAAATGGAGTTTTTCACCTTTGGACCAAATATTGTACCCAAAAAAGTTGAATATTGAACGGTTAATATGAAGTCAACCTAATAATTATACGTTATTTAAAATGTTTCGCTACCGATAATATCTTGGTTTTGAATATTTAACACTAAATAAAAGTAATATAAACGACGTTTTGAGTTAATTTACGTATAAATGACGGAAAGTAATATTTTAATACTTCGTAATTTTCAGACGACATAAAGTTGTTCGTCTTGTGGTAAAATACTATGCTTAGGCTTTGTTCTGCCTCCATTAAGTCGTAAAGGTTTTTTAAAACCCATTAATATAATTTTAATTTCATTTGTTAACAAAAACGCAGAAAGACTGATAAAGTCTATAATATCAATCTAAAATATTATCCCATAAACTTCAATATTAATAATTTGGATTACTTTTGAAGAAACAACGTTGTTTAAATGGTAGGTAATAACTTTAAGATATGGTATGGTTTTAACTTACTCCTAGATAAAATCAACTATAAAGTCAATTAACAGTTCATTTTCCAACCATTCGTGAATGAGTAAGAACTGAGAAACTCCTTTTCAGTTATATCGATCATGAGACAACATTTTACAAATGATATAATTGCGGTAAAAAGAAGTTGAATAGTGAAAAATAAATCCGATTAACATACGACCTAAATAAAGCAACGATAATAGAGTAAAAACCCGGATAGCTAGCAAAAAGTAAATCGTATATAGTATAAATTATTTGAATAGTAAACAACAGATTGACGGGAACCAAAATACACTTTCTAAACCATGAAATACTTTTATCAGATATCTGATATATTAGAATGAAGACTTTAAGTGTTTGGGTTTCATTGACAATAATATTCACGAAAAATCAGTGATAGTCCATAAATATTTCCCGGAGTCACCTAGAATAAGTAATATCACTGGTAATAATAGCGTTTTAATTTCTTTAGAGGTCAGCCTTGGTAAAAAGTTCATAACTCTTGGAAATAAATGAATTAATAACGATGAGCCAGAAAACGAGCGTATTCGAAATCGGCTTAAAATCAATTTATTTAGGGCTAAAGAGTTGTAATTTTCGTCATAGAAAAAGAATATTTGAAAGTTCCAGACAATATTCTGATTTCATTGTACCAGTATATCAGATTGTATATGGTCCTTTACCTTGTTGTAAACCGATTAAAGACGAAATTGAAGAAAACGTTTTAACCAAAGAATTGGTCGTTGGAAAGGTTATCCAGTAATCATAAGGAATTTGAGGTTTTAGTAATCCGTAAGCATAATAATCGAACATGCCATGCGACACAGGTTCGTGTTACAAACTTGGAAAACAAATTATAATCCCTCCAAGTTCTTTACGAGGATTTTATCAATATATTCTGCGCGTTTCAATTAACGGAAGTAGTACGTTATTATATAAAGAATGTCATTACTATTTTGTTAAAGAAATCAGCCACTTCAATAATAACGAAAACAGTCGGATTTTTCAAGGGTTTTTCGTTTTGTATTGTATTAGGAGAAGACGGGTTTCGAAAAAAGAGGAAAATTAAGCCGTTTGACTGAAACTTTTTAACTGGACCCTAACTACATATGACGCTTTTCCTAATTATTTGAATTGAAATTCCGTCTATGAAAAAGGTCTCCGAAATCAATTAGAGGTATATGTTAACGAATAGAAAAATATTCCTACCTCAAACTTAAACGTAAAAGCCGTTTACACGAGAATGACATGTAGCATCTCCGGGTTATTACCTGCTCCCACTCTCGCTTATATTAAAAAACGTTAAAAACATTATTAGTTGAATGCTAAATAAATATTAAATATATAGAAGTTCAATTTAATGCCGTTTAAAGTGTTTAACATTGATATAGTATTAACATTGTAATTTCCAATTTATTATCCATATATATTGTAATATTATCAATAAAACTGACATTGAAACTATTAAACACTAGGCCTAGCAAAATTTTTATATATCGTGAAAAAGTTCTCGTTGTATCGAAATAACTGAGAAAGTTAACCAGTTATTTGTAAACTCCGAAACAAATACGACGCGCATTTTGGATCGTCGCCTTTCTTAATACGAAAGGTTCAAAACGCGAATTTAACGTCAAATTTGGTAAATTATTTGATTGATAAAATGTTCATCAACATTTCATTAATTATAGGAAAAGGATATCGCTTTACTTTTGTAATATAGTTAAGTTTCCAGAAATAAATTCAATCTACAGGACGTCTCTATATTTATTGGCCAATGATATAGGAAACGCGTTCAACAACTTATTATAAATATATAATTTTGATTGAATCACTTTGTTAATGACCTTCATAACATCAGTGTTTTTCCTTGTAATAATCTGAGTAACGAGCTTCGAAATGCTTATAATGTTTCAATAATCGCTTTATAGGACGATTTTGTAAATAGCTTTGAAGCAGTAGAGAGGTAATTTATTCTTGAGATAATGTCAAATCAGGCTATAAGTTCTCAAAAAAATATGAAAAGTAGTTAAATACAGCAACGGATGACTTCGAGTTTAAAGCCTTATTAATACATTTTTTAAATATTAGAGGTAAGCCACGAAAATGGAGATTGGATTTCGCACGCTCAACGAAATTTAACGCGAAAAATTTCGAAATTAACTTCGTTTAATATATTTTTCACACAATTTATATCACCGAGAAGTGCCTACGTTATATCCATTATAGTACGGTCCTCGCTAATGTTAAAGGTACATATGAAGGCGGGAATCCACGCAACTTGAGTGTTACTACCCTACGATAACCACCCTGTTCAAAAATTTCTGTTGCCGAATGATACCGCACAATCCTTTAAATATACTTTTGGAAACAGAAGCCTTGTCCCTAACTAAAAAAAATATATAAGGTTGAAAAACTAATATTATATACCTAGAGCTAATTTTCGAGTAATATATTGTACGCGAAATTTCAATGCTAATGAGGTTTAATAATTAACCGTATTTCTGTATCCTAAGGGCCATAAACTTATAATTGACAATACATATAAACTTTACTTGTATACGTTTATCAAAATCCAAGTAAAAAACTGCAGGTACTACTAGATGTATCGAAATAGAATTTCTACCGAATATTCCTGTGAAGAAAAGTCTATCTCTCAATATTTACAACCTTTACTTATAAAACAAGAATACAAATAAAACCAAGAATCGTAACTTGAGCCTACATTCCAATCCAAACTTTAAGGTAACCAATAGTTTGGAGACCTATAAAGGCGGGAAAATTGTAGCCTAAGCTAGGCTGTATTATATGAGCATTTTAATCCCCATTCGATGCTTATTTGTATCGAAATCCTGACAGCGCGAAGAGAGAAAAGGGCTTATATAATATATATATATATATTGGTTGAACGTCCGCGGTGATAGGTAATATATACTTTAGAACTTTACAATGCTTTTCTCACAGACCGCAAACCTAAAAAGTGTAAAAGAACGCAAAGTAAGTTTTGATATTAGCAAGAAGTATGTGCGAAACAAAATTAATTTATGGACAGCCAATGGTATTCAAAGTAATGTTGAGTCGAGGGAACCACCAAGCATGAAGGAGACCATTACATAGGGTACTGGCTTCTAAATAAACAAACGAATAGATGAATAAATATAAATAGCCGTCAAATGCAAATGCTTGTAATAAAGATCTTGTTAGAAACCCTCGAATTGTAAAAGGAACTAGACTTTGGGTGTATTGTAATTCAAATCCAAGTTTAGAAGGTTACGTTAACACAAGCAACGAGGAACGGAATCGTTGGTTGTAAAGGTTATTCAGTGGATAAAATGCTATACAGGCTGTACGCCGGTCCAATGACAATCTTTATAGCTAAAAAGGGTCACCGGAAAATATTGAAGTGTTAATGAAGCCTAGTATCAATGTTATGGTTAATTGTAGTGTATGTGAAGTAATGGCGTTGAGGGCGGTTGAATCTGAAAAGTATTTCTCTAAGGTGAGTACTGTTAAGATTTATGGTAGAGTCTCCTGACTTTTTTTAACAAGGTAGTCTTTGCACATATTCCAAGAAACTTGATTTTAAGATGAAAATTAATACTTTTAGATAGCGTTTATGTCGACGCGAATTCCCGGTAATATACCTAATTATTACTCATTTTGTCCTAAATTTTAGATGTATTCCAATACGACATCAATTACCTATACGTATTTAATGCTGAGTTTAGTCAAAATCACGTTATATTGTTCATAAAAGGAATATGGTCTAAATTTCAATGACGGTATTTATCAAAGTGAAGGTTCAATTTTTTTTTTTTAAAAAAGGAAAAAAACCCGTAATCATGTATTAGAAATATAATGGGGAACCCCACTAAGTTTTCAAGTTAAAATTAAAATATTCGGTAATGATGATGGGCACTTAAGTTGTTTATTTATAATGTTGTAATTTTTTAAATTTGTTTTTGGAGAAGTTATTTGTTCATCGCTATATAGTAAATTTATTATAAACTCAATTCATTTTCAAAATTTGAATCAAATTATCAGGTCGAATTAACATTTATATAACTTGTATACATAAGTACATAGAAAATTTACGTTTTTCTCTTCACAAAATTGATGAGATTGTTCGCGAAGAGAAGGTAAATACCTGTATTAACTTTAATCACAAAGCTTCTTAGGCGTTAGACAGAGTGAAAAGTGTTGATACGAATTCGATAACCGTCTGTACCACATTTTAAGTATAATCCAAAGTCTTTACGTCGGAAAAATGCAACTCAACTCAAGTAATATATTATTTAATGTCGACTCAAAATGAATCCATACCAATTTTAATTCTTTTTCTAGGGATATCGTACAAAAACCCATTACTACAGATAATACCGCCGGGAAAAACACTGATGTACTGAAATTACCAATATAATAAATGTTACGATACTAAATACGATTTTTATAACATTTTCTATTAATGAATGAAGCATAATCAACTTATCAATAGTACTTCCCGAGCATGGGTAAAGAGGATAACGTATTTGCTAGGGTTTCATAAATAATTTCGACATATATAGCGAGCTTAATGACGTACTCACAGCTTATATAGTAATCTTTGGTAAATAATGCTTTCTAAGTAATACAGAAAATGTACAACCGTTTGAGATTTCTTTATCTTCAACCTATAAGCTATTTGATAGCAACTTTGATCGCGTTTGCATCGAGATAATATGTCAGAAGTATTTATATCAAAGTGCCATAGTAGCTATTATTACCTTCATTATCTCGGGCGTAATATCCTTTCACAATAGTTTATGTAAAACCCGTCAATCGCTAAACAAACAGCGTAAAGGTGGTTTTGTTTAAGACTGATAAACTTCCTGTCTCAACGCAATATATATTATTTCGAAGCTTGACATAACCTAGAATGTAATTTACCATTTAAATATTTAACAGGTTTATCGAAAACCTGGTATTAGGCTTGATAACGGTAATCTTTAGTGGGTTAATTGTTGATATAATAATAGAAGTGAAAGGCATGCGGGACGTTGTTGTTATTATTGCGTAATTCGGCGTGGACATTGTTATAACACGGGTCGGAAGATACGTTAACATCGTTCGTGATTAATGAATGAATGGTATCCCATTAAGTAACAGGAAATTTCAAATACTTAGGTATTCCGGCAGCTGTTTTAAGCTATTGGATAATTTTTAAACAGGCCATTACATCGATATTATGTTATTCCTTGTGTAAACCATATTGACGAACAGCATAATTTCATTTAAGTAGTTTTGCGTACAATATAATAGTAAATCGTTTGTATTAAGTATTTCATTCGTGGTAGTATAATATTAATACACTTTAGAGTTCATTCCGTATGCATGTATAAAGAATTACTTTGAAACTTGTAGAATCAGATTCAAAGGGTTGGAAACAATAACCCTAATCAATAATATCTCTGAAACAACTAGGATTCTGTTAGAACAAGAATATTCAAAGTTATATATAAAGGGACGAGGTTAGAATTGTGGTTAAAAATAAGCATACACTATTTATAATTATAAATGAAGGAAAATAAGACGACCTCTGTTACAGATTTGATATAGAGGATGTAAAAAGGAGCAACTTGGTCATATGAAGAATCACGTGGTGAGGACTCGCTTAGAAGCGGCCCAGAATCATTATAGGAGTATAGAAACCGCTAGGGAAAGATCCCTGGCGATCACTAGCCCAGGAACCAGCCTGAAACAATATGAAGGCCAAGTTACCATCCAAATTTGCTTTTTCAAACTCTCATAACACTATATATGCCTTCCTGGATACAGAGTTTTCGTTTTCATTCTCATTTATAATATATATGAACATCTTAGGTAGATTTACACCCTATCAAAGTTTATCGGCTTATTAATAATCGTCTCAGAAGGATTATATCGACCAATTTACTCAATTCTAAGATTTTTGACTTGATTATTTTTATCATATTTCTGGGTTTTCTACGCAGTTGAACCTACTAAACAAGTAAAATAAGGATATTTTGAATGGTTAGGATTACTTTATTTTGGTCAAAAATATTAAGTAATATTTAGAATTCATCATATTCGCCTAACCTTTGCCAAATCAAAAAGAAACTTACAAAAGAGAGATACATCACATTTACTATCGATTATTCATTGAGAGTGTTAAGGGTATCGATAACTAGACGTCGTACGGATTCTGTTCTTATTACATTGAAGGCTTTGCTATATACCGTGACATGTCAACAGGTATTTAACGATAGTATCAATCTATTTTCTACATTGGGTTATATTTTGAAGTACTACAGTTATCCATATGACAATAAGAGTAATAATGTTTTTGTGGCTTTCCACGGCTATTTTCAGACGTGTTTCGAAATTTATAAAACTCTTAATCTCCAACGTAAAGTTATCGCAAAGCTTTCGTATAAATATATGAGCTATTTGGAATAACAACTTTCTTATACTATGTTCTTATTAACTTAGTATTATTCTAAGACTTATCGCTGTAAAGATTATTTATTTATCGTCAACTAATACATTTGGAGTCACAGGTACTTATGAATCTACAAAGTATATAATATCTCACAAATTGATTTCGCTCTATAAGTTAGAAGGACCTTGGCACCATAGAAATCTGTTCCAGAGTTATCAAAGGACATTATATGTTCATTATGTAATTAAAAGCCTTCGACGAAAAGTTCAAGTTGAAATCTTAATCATTTTAAAGGTGAATTTGAATTTCTGAGGGTTAGAAAGTGTACTTGATAGTAATAGTATGATATTTTAATTACCTTCAACGTTATCAAGTCTATATTTTAGTGCATTATTTCCTTAAATTCTTTGTGTAGCATATTAATTTCCGGATACTTGAACTGTATATATAATTAATAATGTCTTGATACCGTTAAGTTTATAGTTACTATTTGTAACTGTATAAATGATACCGCTAGTATCCTCATTCTATACTGATTCAAATCCTTTGGCCTTGACTTTTTACAATTCCTTTTGTTTATATATCGATATTAGCATCGAAATTCTTCATTCATCCGGGAAAAAGATGTAAGGGGGTAAGGGATTTTAAAACGTAGATGATAATAGGCCTCTCAACTGATTCATAGTTATCGATCCCTGTAAAAAAAAAAAAAAAAATCTAGGGCCAAAGCAAACTCAGGTTTAACCAACATTCGTATAGTTAAGATCCATAGCAATATCTGAATACTTTATTAATATGAAGTACAGAGAATAGATTTTCATAAAGTACCTTATTGCCCAAGTTTTTGATATAGTACCTTAAAAAAATATTTTGCGTAACGATCGTAAATAGCAAATAATTATGTTAGACTAGAATCATTATCTTTTCAATAGTGATGGAGGTTTTTAACTGGTAAGCGGTATTAAAAGGCGGTGTCGGCTAGTTATTAAGTTTCTTTCGAGCTCATACTAATATTTTTATATAAACCGATAACTTTAGGTTAATTTTCCTCATTTTATACCCCAGTTCCTGGACAATCTTCAACTATTTTATAATATAGCCACTTAAAAGTGGATGGGTACTGAGGATAATATATTACATGTTTTCAATTTTGTTCAGCAATAGTTTGACGTATTGACTAATCACTATTGTTGCAGCGAATCCAATACTTTTCATTGTTTTTAGGGTATTTTCTTAATTGATTCAAAAACCTTAACCAAATTCATATCCTTTTTCTCATTTGTTTTGGTGGTTAATCCTCTAGGTTAAGGCCTTTTGTCAACTATATTAGCTGGGTTTGCCATGCTCATGCTAGATGTAATACTTTTTAGCAAGTAGTTTAACGTTGTTATTAAAGTTGTAAATCTAGGAGCATATTTCAGTTGAGTTCCATAGATGTATTATCATTATCCTAATTAAATACCATAAAAAGCTAAAATAAAAGATATAGGTAATATAAGGTAATTGTGAATCGTATTCAAACACGGTATCACTTGGAAAAACTGAATATACTTCCTTTCGCAATATGTGTTCTCCAGCTTTTATAATCGCTACGGCTTGTTTAAAAAGCATTACCCTATCCAATATCTGAGTATGAACGTTCATGGTATTCTCCGACTTCTTTTAATAATCTAATATATGGATTATTTGAAAGGGGTCTAATTTTTAAGGAATTTGCACTATCCATGTCTTATTCGAATTTAATTTTGAAACAATTGTAAATACCTTGAAATAACGGGTTATCTGCTTAATAACAAAGGATATAATCTTCGGTTCGTCATGTATGAATACTATGACAAAAAACAAGTAGTAGTGTGGCAACTCATATCATTATTAAGTGGGAAATATTGAAAAACTGACGTAATTTAACGTTGAAGAGGTTATACTACTTCTCGTGATAATATTCTCATGATTTCTTAATTTTATTCAAGTTCATGAATACTTTGGGGGAGGGGGGGGGGGGGGGGAGACGTTCTGAACATAAAAATCCTTTCAATCTTTAAACCAGTAATTTTATGGTAATTGTAAGTGTTGTTATGTAAAATAATTTCTTTTGGCAGAGTTTGGAGGGAAATAAACGGTAATTTTGTTTATAGTAGGATTTCTTATCATGGTGCTTCATTTTAAAGTCTGCTATTGGTGGGTCTATTGAAACTAAACGTATTGGGGGACTTAAGGGTAACTCCAGGGAATTCAATCATTGCTGTATATTAAGTAATAGTCTGATTAGTGTTTAACGGGGATCCGGTGTAATTTTCGCTTAATTAACTAATGGATTTTGACACTTTCTACGCGTTGGTTAATTGATTCCTCATTGCTAGTAGCGCTTACGAGTAAAGCTTTTTTAGGTACAAGGGTTCGATAAATTCATTTTAATTGAAATTGCAATTTTCTAATTTGTGTAACAACATTATAGTGTGCTATCACTAGCTATACCTCTGCCATAAGCTTCCATTTATTAATGATGTTTATCTGTTTCGCCTTAGTCAAGTATATCTAGCAGGTTTCCCTCCTTTACTTGCCTTATAGGAAGGTTAACTATTCAGTTTAATCATTCAGTTCTAGTCCTATCTTAACTATTTTTTCTGTATTATCTTATATATGCAACGTCTTAGGTTCAAATCATTTGTGAACGTTATTTGGTACTACATATTTTTGGTGAATTATAGTGAGATTAGAATAAAAGAAGAAGTATCTGATTACATTGGTCAGGTATTTAAGGATAAAGACTTTGTTGACCATCATTGACTTTAATTTATTGTTAAACTAACTGAAAAAAATAGATGCAAGGTTTTGATTTTCTTTTTTTTTTTCCACAAAGTTGTTAACGATAACGATTTTAACATTAGCCGAAATCATTGCTTCAAATATTTAAGAGGATAAGTAGAAAAAATATTGTAAAATGATAAGTCGTATATAATTTTTATATTAAGTTACAGGTCCTCAGATTATGTCTTTTTATTATTCCAGATTATTAATAGTAGTACTTGCAACAGTAATAAGGATTTGACCATTTTCTACTTGTTTAATTCAATTATCTTTAGGAATTTCAGATGGTCAATTCTGACGCTTTCACAATTCATTCAATAAAGATTTAATGGTGTTTTCAAAAATGGCGATACCTTCAACACTTATAAATTACCATGAAAATTGACTCAATTCAAAAACTATCCATTCTTTACTACCGCGAAAACTGACACTGTATTATAGGGGCACTTTGTACGAATCTTGCTTCTAGCATACCCAAACAAAACATAACAACCAGAAAGTAATAACTTTTTTTTACTTACGTACTTTTAAATAAGCTAATAAGAATTGATCAGTATTGGTGGACAATTATCTTTAAAACGTAGTCGATTCGAGTCATGGGTCTAAGTAACTAGTATGATATTAAAGGTGGTAATGTGTGACATCTAAGTTCGGCAGGCCGCTGGACGGTTAGCACAAAAAATTATAAGGCTAATTGTTTGGCCTATGCCCTAACCTAATTTCATTTTCTACAGCAATTGACTTGCAGTTCATCCCACAAACTACAATCAACTTCAAATCGGTACAATCCACCATTCCTCAATAAACTTGAATTAACAGTACTGCAATCGACTGCTATTCCAAAATTTAAAGTTATCACGCGGTGTAATAAAAGTCTGTGATATGAAAATTGATATCCAATTTCGTTAAGAACTTTAAAGTTGCAAGTTTCGTATCTTCTTATTCCAAAACGATTTGCTTTGTAACCTGATTTTAAAGAATTTATTCTATATTTTCTGTCACAATAACCCAATAAGTTCCCCTATAACTGGATGTTCTATATTACGTACATTAAAACCGATAAGAACTTATTTAGTAAGAATGGTATACTTAAATGTTATTATAGTTATTGGATTTATATTTATTATTGTTTATTGTTGGATGATTGCTATAAAAACGTATATATATTTGTTTGTTTTTCAAATGACGCTTTTTATCAATATTGCAATATCTTATTTCGACCACCATTTTCTTCAAGGTATTCATGTTCCCATCTTAATTAACATTGACATTTTTAGGTTTAAGGCCTATCATTAGATATAGAGAAAATATATTATCTTACGAATTATAATCGGTATTGCTAACTTGCGCGTTGTATATAATGTTTCAGATAGCATGTTATTTGTTTTCTCATTGGCTTCAAAAAGAGAAGTAAATACTAATGTTTTATTTTTAAATTATATTTGGGATAACTAAAAGACAAAGATCAGATTTATTTTATCTCAACTGAAATTGAGTACAAAAACTTATAACTAACAGGCCTTTCAATAGTGGATTAAGTTTCCGAGGGAAAAATATGGTTTTATGAATCGAATAAAAATTAGAAAGACGAATTTAGGTGCAGGAAAAAAGGAACCTTCCGTTTTTGGACCAATTTACTGTTTCCACTATTTGAATGATTCCTCATAACTCCCTTAAACACTATCTCTATAGTGAAAGTTTTGAATAATATATCATCTTTTTTTAGTTTATACATGAACCAGTGCATTAGAGTTAAACGAAAATAATAGCCCGTTCATTCAAATTTTATTCAACTTTATTAATATTTCAATGTTGATATACCGTTGAATCAAACAACCGAAAGTAATAAATTCTTCGGATTATCTATTAATTCAAAATATTTAATATTTTATATCTTTGAATTCAGTGTAGCTTTACTGTTTATTACACCTATTCATCCGATTTCTTTTAACAAAGGCTTGAAAAATGATTCCATGTGTGAAGGGACTAAGCTAAGGTGATCAGTTAAGGTGGTCGAATACTATTTATAATCCTCGATGGAAACGGAGGAGAAGATTGTTAAGGAGTTGTTAATAAGCTAGTGATAAGTTTTATCCTAGTTATATAATTGGTTACGTAGGGTAGATATATTGGGGAGTATCGTGAGAGCATCTTTAAAGTGTACTAATTATTAGAGCTAGATCCCTAAAGACTAGTAGTTGAAACACCAGCCTATGACCTTACTTCCTGCTAGCTGGAGTTCCTTCCGTTCAATGTGGAATGCCATAGCGTATTGTAAAAAGCGTGCTTTTTTTCCCTCAGACCCTAACGCGTTATAGATAGTTCATAGTAATGTGTAGCTTACTAATAAGTAACGTGAAATACCAAGGTGTAGTATGAAGAGCACTAGCGTTTTTTCCTTTTATGACGGAGTGGGTGTATTATAGCAGGTGCTGAGGTTTCTGCCGTTAGTTCCAGCGCTAACACGTCTCCGTCCCTATAAATAACCCCCTCTATTTCCCTTCTCCTATGCTAATATTCTCAATTCTTTTCTCTTCTTCAATAAAAACAATTACTTCCGCCAACGAATTTAATAGATTTTCCCCTTTTTGATTTATTTATTAACAATATGTTCTTTGGAGGCACGCTTTTCGAGTTCAAAAAATTCGCTCTTACCATGATAGGTAAAGTCACAGTGGACATCGACAACATCTCCGTAATATGGAGCCTAAAGGGAAGCCCGGCTATCTCATCACAATGTGCTTACAGTGAATTCAATACAGTAGCCGAATCTTACATGGCTTGCGTCACAATACGTTGGTTCTTAGGGCATATAGATATCAAAGATAACAAAAATGCGGATAAGTTGGCTAGTATATGGGACAGGTCTTCCTTACTTGAAAATGAAGGTAAAAGGAGCTTTACGAACAAAGTAACGTCCTACCTAAGAACACTCCTAAAAGCGGTTAAGTAGGAATAGTTCGGCTAGCAAGAAGAAAATCTCTTCCTATAGTGTAGTATATAAGGCTTTAGGTATTGGACTAGTTGCAGCCTCGAATACCGAGAGTCGAAATATACTAGCCTTGTTCCACCTTTACCACCGTTTGCACGACCTTTTCTATACCGAATTTTAGCGATAAATCATGGGTACTGGGATTTGCATCCTATTACCAAAGATTATGACTACAAGATACCAATATAATGTACTCCTAATGTAAAGGGGAACGGAGCGTCCTTTGTCTAGTGTATTATCTAGCCTCCGTTAAAGTATGTAAATTATAGCTACGACAGCCTAAAAACCCTAAATGAACAATTACAAGAAGCCCATATATACAGGGTTCTTACAAACCAATCGAATTTATAAGCACTTATACATATTACAGTTTATTTTTAAAATTGAACGGAAAATACAATTATAACCTATATAGGCCGCATTTAACATCCACCTATAACGGGTGGAGTTCAACGCTCGCCAGTAATATCCGAGTTTTAAGCCTGCAAACATAATCCTATATTTAACATATTACTGTTAACCTGTCTATTCAATAATTTTATTTCTGCCGCTACCAAGGACCTTACAGCCGCGGTTATACGGCTTCGACTATATTATTGGGGAGAGATAAGGCTCGGAAATGGGCGGGAAACTAAGGTAAACCCGGCGGTAAAAGAAAAAGTGGTGTAAAAGAATGGAGGCGACGGCGACAAGCTTGTTAACGATAAAGCTTGTATCATCGCTATTAGGGACGTCGTTGTCTTCCTCGTTACTAACCTTTTCTTAAACGGTAATAAGAGCCCGTCGACCTATTAATGCCGCGGCCGCCGCTTACGCTACGCCGCTTTTGACAGCTTTAATAGTAGTGCGAAGCGGCTGTTATAAGGCGGTAAAACGCCCGGAATTCGCTTTTACAACAACGGCGACACAATATACAGCTAAAAACCTCGCAACGCCGACGTCGATAAGGAAGTACCCATTTTTACGCTTTATTACTACCAGTATATACCTGTTGATATTGTTATATATCTTTATAGATAGTATATTTAAGTGGCAGTTTATTACGCTGTAATGTATACTCCTATAGCATAACACGATCACGTGTTATGCTACAGGCTATCTATTGCAGAGTATATGATTACGTGACACGCTGCAGATTACACTTATGAGTAGAGCGGTATAGAGGCAAGTATTCCAGAGTGGTACGCTTTTTGCGAGGGCTTATAAGCCTTCCCCTGTAGCGTACACCTCTGGATACTTCTTCTTGGATCATCATCTTCATCTTTTATACTACAATATCAATCATTCTGATTACTCATCAAAGACCAAATATTCACGTGAATATTACAGGCTTAAGACTTTACCGATAATACCAATTAATACTCAATCTTTAATTACACCTCTTACATAACACTAGGATCTTATATAAGCGTAACGGGCGTACCGAACGCCCGGTCCATCCCCCTTAACGTATATACGATCGAAAACCCTAATTCAAAGCGACCGTATACAACCTATATAAAGCCACATTCCGCATAATTACGTGAGGCGGGTCGGGGTAGCTAGGTAGTAACGGACGGGGGAAAAGTGGGGGGAAAAGTGGTACAGAAACGGGCGCGTATAACTTTTATAAGAGTATTAAGATAACGTAACGGAGCGGGTAAGTGGGTCCGGCAACGCTTCGCGCGTACAGACCAGTTTTACGAGGGAAAGCTACGAATGATGATAATAAAGGCCTCCAAATAACAATAAAATATAATATTGGGCTTTAAAATATTAATAATATAGAATATCAAAGGTTCGTGTACTTTTTAATATATACGCGATTCATTATTTTTGAAAAGGTTTAAGGGTAAAGGTAGATAAAACCAGTGGTTTCTCATTTAAAGAAAAAATTAACGTTCTGACCAATACGTATATAACATTCCTCCAGCTATATGTCTTTACGACAACTGGCTATTTACTTTATATACATACACGCACTCATATTAACATATAGGTCCTAACGCGCCTCCGTACGTTTCGCCTTCAATAAAGCCTCATTTTATATGCATTTCATTCTACTACTATATGTCTCATGGTATCCTTTTAAAGATCTATACGATTATATCCCTGGCGTAATTAGGCGCGAGGTAGAGACCAAGCCGGCACTGTTACATTACCAAACCAGGGTTACAGTTCACATGCCTACAGGTTTCTGGACTATGAGGCATCCTAGGGTCTTAATTAGGTTGATAGCTCAGGGTTGTATTTGCTTACACGAGCCTTTAAAAATCTTGTGTTGCGATCCATCCCGCCGATATCTACAGGAAGATTTCATAGCAGTTAACACGCCTTTTTGAGGGGCACTGCCTAGTGACAGTAAATAAATAAAAAAATGTTCTTCTCATATCCATATATTTTTTTCGTTAATCATTGATATCATCGCCTTATTACTACTACACTCCATGAAGTTATTGTCATCATAACTCTCTATTTTCAAATTACTGAATCCTCGTTAATGAGTAACTAATTTCAAGATACAAGACACATTTACACCTATCAGAACATACTCTTAAGCAAAGAAATTGAGAATATATATATCGTATAGCATATAAACTTCATATAATCTATTTCAAAACTAGAGGTAAACGTATCAAATTCCTGATAATGCTTAATAACATACAAAATATCACTAATACTGGCCTTCGATATTAAATTTATATTGTTGGTATAACCGGTAAATTTTTGATTTATATTCATAACTTCTAAAACCCAACTTCCAAATTGAATGAGAGTTTTAAGTTTTTATTTAAGTTGTATTTTCAGTTTAATACCTAAATCCAAAACAACCTATCATATTACCTACATTGTTTTTAACGAATAGCTAAATAACGCATGAATTTATTGTTATTATAGTTTAGAACGAGGGAAAAAATCCTCGCATTATATAAAATAAAATCGATATACTTTAAGTAGGTATTACAACTTAATTTTCGTTTTTACTTTGAGATAATATCTTTTATCATTTCCTTATCAAAAAGAAATCTTTTCATTGGGGTATAGAAGGCATCATTTTTAAAAACTTAAATATAACAGTTGACGAAGAGTTATGGAATACAATTAATAGTTATAAATATTATTATAAAGATTGTGCGAAATATTGAGAAAGAAATTTTGAAATTGATTGATAATATGAAATGATTGACTTATAAATAATGGTAGTGATATAGATTTTCATAACTTGAGACGCAAATAGAAAGATATCATTAAATTATTTTCAAGTATAAGTAATTATGGGATAAAAATGTATGCGTTAATAATACTTTATATTCGTAAAATAATGGCGTAAAAAACCTAAATAACCTGGTAATAATTGAATGAAATCTGAGGGCGAGCCGAAAGAAATAGATTTTGTTTTACCAAGTTATCAAAAGATTCCCAAGTATCGAAAATTACGGTATTTAATAAATTTCAGTGCGGTTTTGAAGTACAATTAAGATAACTAACCTAGTCAACTAGCACGTATCTTTCTGCGGGGTTCCCGGTTTGATAACCACTTGCTTAGGATTCAATCAGAGGTTTCCAAATGTTTACAACGTGATGTTCGAATTTAGTTTCATCGTTTGCACCAATGAAGTTGGTAATGAGCGGTTAGTAATTACGAATTTATGTATTCAGAAGCGGGTCGTTATTTATCCTACCGATTGATTCAATAAAGAAGGACGATGCGTCTCATTTTAAATGTTGAGGTCGATAATATAACAGTAAATTTTTATGATCCAAGAACATCGGAGGGTCAGAAAACAGGCTAGTATGGGGCTAAGCCACTAAAAACCTGATCTCCAACACATCAGGTGGGGATATCTCTTATGTCAGCAACCATAGGGTTAGGGTTACGCACTAAGGATCATTGAGATCATCTTTCGATCCAACATGATCCAGCATGAAAGCGTATGAAAGATTAAGGATATAAGGACACGGTCAGCATCACATAGATAGTATTTCCTTCATAGCTCTTCAGTTGTCAATCTAAGTATTCAGTCTACCCTAAATAGCCTCACGGCTTCTGATCATCACTCGCACGAACACAGTCTTGATATTGCACCTTTTGTTACCTCTGCTACCTTACTGCTAACATAAACTCCCTGACACCTTCAATATACTCACAGATATTTAGTGAGATCATTACATAAATGATGAAAGTTTTTCGGCATTTGTCGCAAAGTTCACCAGGATTTCTTCGAAAATTAGTTAATTTTTCGAATTTTTAAACACCTTAAATGTTATTCCTTACAGTGAACTTCTTAGAAAAAGAAGAATACTTGTGAAAAGCTTTCTTCATATGTTTCAATTCAGGTCTTATCGTAGCTTACCAAAAACCCGTTACGTTACAAATACATTACCCGGTGATTTAACCTTTGTACGCGATTTCGTAACTGGAATACATTAACATGAAATCGGTAGAATGGGTTCTACGTGATAAACATACGTTTGAAAACTAGTTAGAATATCAACAAGTATTTTTTTGTTTAACCTTTTTTTTGGATCATAAATTATAAAATTTAAATGAATGGAATATCAACAACCAAAAAAATTGAATCCGTTGAAGCTTCTTGGTAAACTCGTTGTATGAATCTATTCGTTTCAGGGTAAAAGGTTACATTTGGACGTTATTCTAACTTTGTTAAGTCGTGAAGGTATTTCTAGTATTTACTTATTCAATTGAAACTACGATCGTTAATGATTACAAAAAAAAAACAAAAAAAAACTCGAAATTTCTATTAACATGGTGAAAACTATTTTTTTATTGTTTTAGTATTTAAAATATTTATATTTTTTGGGTAACAACTTTGTCAAATGATTTAGGATAATCATAATGTAACGAAAACCATAAATACATTATTAAATATTATTAATAACAAAATCATCAGATAATTTGTTCCAAAGTCGTTTGGAAACCGAAGAGGGTTTAAAAAAATATTTCCGGTATTCTTGTCAATAGATCGTCCGCTGCACAATATTATAAATACGGTAAAACAGTTGGATAACAAAGTGTATCCTAAGTCAAATGTACGTTTTTTGGAACCATATTCAAATGCACTGCAGTAAAGTCAATTACATTACATCCATATTAGCTGTACTAACTGCAAGTCAATTAACTATGGAGTGCCCAATTCTGACTAGGGCACGGGCCAAGCAATGACCCATATTGATTAGTGTGTAGTCCAGCTTTCGGTTAGCCAAACTTCGAATAAAACATCATCTATACTTGTGGATATTACTATATATCCTCATAGATAGTATACATAGGTCAAATGGAAGTGCACTGTATTGCAAGGTGCTCTCTTGCAGAGTGCACGATAATGTGTCACTCTGCAAACTATAGTCTTGAAAGACGTAAAGTGCATCATGTATGGAGTGGTCTGGAATAGGTATTCCAGACCGCACAGGAATGCATAGAGCGGTCTGCAATGGGTATTTTAGACCGCATATAAATGCATAGAGCGGTTTGGAATGTGTATTACAAAGTGCACGGAAAAAAGGGCCACTGTCCGAATGAGAGGTTTATGACCTCCTATCCGTAGCGTGCACTCTTTGGAATACTTCTTCCAGGCATTCATTTCTACTATAACTATACTTACTTTACAATTACTTTTTTAAACATTTACTTTTGCCTTAATAGGTCAAACCCGTACGGATATTAATTAGTAGCTGACTTGTCGATTACAAATAACTTAAAAAAAAATGCAAATATAAGGTCAATACCTACAACGAAATAGAATAATATCTTTCACTATGGGTACTTTAATATTACCTTTTTATAAAAGTTATATAGAATATATAAAAAAACCGAAAACACTATATAAATTTAAAGAAAACAACTTTAATGCGATATTTTTACCCCTTTTTTCGCGTTTTATTTAGTAAAAGCCTCGTTGTGCTACTCTTATCCTTTGCTTAGCGTTTTAACGTACCCGGGAACTTTTCCAACGGCGTCCTGTCACGTACCACGCCACGTAAGCCAAGTTCACCAAGTTTCGGAACCTTTCATTGAAATCCGTTCGATTTAAAATCGATAATCCACAGCGCTTGTAAAACATAAGAGAGGTTACGAATATAGCATTGAAACCGTGTCCTTAATTAAAAAGAGTTTACTAATATAATAACTAACCAGCTTACGCCATTATGAACGGCTACGACACATTAATTCGAACCGCTTACCAAATACCGGACCACATATTATACCTGCCTATACCCACACTTCCTTTGCCTTATTTGCCTTATTTGCCTTTCTACATTCAGATTGTATATCTTAAATTTGGTTTTTTCAAAGTTCAAGGTTTTCCTAGTTGTTTAATTAACGTAACATTACGAAATTTTAATAAAACTCATTTAAAACATCTAATTAGTTTATGGTTTCATTTCATTTACGCATTGTTTGAAATTTACTTATGATAATAAGCATTAGTAGTCTTATTTCGACCGCTTTGAATAATTCATTTGCTTGATATTTGTTCAACTACGTTCAAAATGAAAATTAAAACGCACCTAAATATAAATATGGCGCAAGATTACCAATTTACGCCGCTTCAACATATCAGATACATGTAAAAACAACTATTCCTAACCGTTCTAAAACAGTAATAGCTATGGCTCCAATACTAATAACACCGGAGGAAGTTAACGTTTACTTCAACCTTTTAGTCGAGTATATAGGACTCAAAACGGCTAAGATATACGAAATGAACCAGCGTTTTTGGGATAATACTATCAATTTACCAGTTGAGTAATTAGACTTATATACAGTAAATACGTAAATATTAACCGTATTTTTTGCTACTAGGAGGTGAAAACCTCAAAACTTGATATATTGGATAATTTTTACCAAAGAAATTCAAATTGAACGTTAGGCATATGTCAAATAATAAACCCTTTCATTGCTAAAGCTTTACGAATTCAATTGTGGAGTAAAGGTATTTATACCCTAAAAATCAGGAATATCCGACTTATAAAATCTATGTTGCACAAAGTACGACTTACTAACCTATTAAACTAGGAATATACAGATATATATGAAACGGAATGTGTAAAAAGATATAACTTAACAGAATATAAGAAACACGTAGTAAAATATATAAGGATAAAACGACAACAAATACAATGAGACGGGGAATTTTAAGAAAGGAAAAATCCGTTAAAAAAAGGATGAAGGTTTAATGCGGACTTAAAGAAAGAAAGGGTTAAACGTATATTTCTCAATGCATTTCCCCATAGAAGGAAGGATAGGAACTTTATTAGAGTCACAACCTTAAGAAGAGGAAGGGCTACTAGAGAAGTAAGGGAGGAAAGATCTGGATACATAGTTTAAGCTGCAGCCTTAAGATGAGGAAAGGCTGTAAAAGAAGGAAGAAAAAAAGGTTTGGACACGTAATCCAAACAGCGACATTGAAATGAGGGATATCTGGAAACGCATTCCGCTGCGACTTCAAGAAAAGGAATGTCTGATTACGTAATCCGGACTGTAACCTCAAAAGTAAAAAGGTCTAAATACGTAATCTAGACCGCGACCTTAAAGGGAAAAGGGGATAGATACGTGTTCTAAGCCGCGAATTTAAGAAAAGGAAGATGTAAATACGTAATCCGAACTGCAAAATTAGGAGGAGGAATGACCAAATACCCTATTCGTATCTGGTACTTAATACAAAGGTGAGTGGTCTTGAGAAACAGGCCTTCGACTTTAAAAACGGACCGGGTCGTAATAGTACTTTGTAACTAGACATGGAAAACCTGACGGGTTAAGAGATAACGAGCGCTTTAAATATTACATTATATACGCTCTTTACGTCTATAAAGAACGACTTAGGTACGTTTTTATTACCACGAAACGCACTAGAAGCCGTATTAAAGCCGTTTTTACAAAAATGAGCTACCTAGAATAGTATATTAATACAGTTTCTTCTTATATTAAACTTTGACTAATACGTATTAATAACACTTTTACTAATTCAAAGCGGTACACGATCTACCATTTAAGCCGTTTCCCGATTTCATTTTTATTTAACCTTACTATTTCGAACCACTATCTACATCCTATTACTTTTCATTTTACATATTTCGACCTTACTAAATTTCCCCATTTTCTTCATTATATTTAAATTTACTTTTTCGCGTCGCATCCAATTTACTTTTACCTTTTATCCTATTTACTCTAGATTGTTCGTCATTTTACTATTTACACCTTTTTTCATTTATGATATCGCATCGATTTTGGTATATTACGTCATTTATTTTTATATATGTTGAGTTATCATCGTCATTTATAAACAATTATTGTGTTAAAAGTAAAATAAATACTGCATAACGTATTATATTATGACCGGGTGCACCAGCCCGGCCCGAGGGGTAGCTATTCATCATTAAAAAAAGAGGGAAAAGGCGACGTTATCACGTCCTTATTATTTTCACCGCCGCCCTTCCCCTTTATAATAGTGTTACGGTTATTATCGTTACAGATGTTATTAGCGCTAGCAAGGACGTGGCCTTGCGCTTTGAGTCGAATGCCTTTAGGCAAAGGCGTAAAGGGGTCTTTACCCTCCTAACGGCGACGTGCAATAATATCGTTAAACTAGCCTGCGTATTATATACCTAAGTCTTGTTTTTTGGCGGTAATAGCCGCCGCTAACTCTTTAATCCGCTGTTTAACGCCTATTACTCATTAGTATTGGCTTGTTTTAGTTATTGTCGACCGTGAGTATAGGCTTATTTTGATCATTTTCTACCGTAAGTATCGGTTTATTTTAATTCTTTGCGACTACGATTGTCTTTTAAGCGCCCTAAACGTTTTACTTTGAATACAGGATATCTTGGAAAATCGGTTGGAATTTACTATAGAGATGGCGTGCGCGTAATACGGTTTAGGCTTACAGCTTTAGGACTTCCGGAATGGGGGCGTATCTGTGTTCAGCTCGCTCATAGTGGTGGTAACGGACCAAACGACCCCCGTTTTTGTAGCAATCGCCAACGAATTTGCCCGCGGCCGCGGACGCGACATACGGCACATAGGGCGTATCTATTAGCGGCCCAGGACTACGGACCCAGGTACGTCGATTTAATACTTTAAGCTTTAGAAAAGCTTCGCGGCATACCTTGGCGATATGAAGCATGAGCCAGCAAAGCTGTTCCGTCTCATACTTCTTATTTACAAAAATATTAAATGTATTAATCTGGTGGATTTGGAGTATACGAACCTCAGCATAACTGCGTTAAGTTACATTTACGGTGTAAAGGGATTTTCATGGGTGAGGGGGCGTTTAACCACGGGGAAAGGTTAACTTTTATAAGCTTAGAAGCTCTTCGCTCTTCCCTTTAGAAGTTAGGAAAGTGGGAAAGATAG